>CM042390.1:14864229-15317497 GCA_023634145.1 Thymallus thymallus
TGTCTCTCACAGTTGAAGAGTACCTATGATAAAAATTACAGACCTCTACATGCATTGGAAGTAGGAAAAATAAATTTGCAAAATAAATATATTAGGCCAAGCCTATAGAAAGCTGCTGGGATCCTCCTCGTTTTAATAGAGGCCGTCAATTTGCTTTCTCACGCAATTGCATAGCCTTTAGAAATGTTGCGCAACATGAGCTCATGGGCTCTCATAAAGTGAGTGTTTGATTAGATTTGATTACATTATAGGCACAATAGAGTGTAGAGTGCTGAGTACCAGGCAGTTAGCATGTTTGGTAGGCTACTAATGACCATCAGCAGCATCAGAGCTTGGAAAACCCTAATTACCGTGACTAAACGGTCATGTGGAATTTGACTGCCTTCATGACTTGTGACCGTCGGTGTGTCTGTAATACGGTCACCACAACAGCCCTAGGTGTTCCTAACGTTTTGTACACTCAGCCTAATATTACAGGGTTAGGTCTACATTATTATATATTTATCCTTGTCAGAGAAATTGTATAAGTTTGGCCACATATATACGCTTTGCTAAATAAGCAGGTTGATAACAGCTGGCCTACGATACATGCAGAACAGACACTCGTTCATTGGCACAAACACCAATTAAAACACTCAGTTAAAATATTTCACTACAAATCCTTTCTCTCTTCATAAGCTCTGAATGTCTCACTGTGCATCTGATGATCCTTTTGTCGCTGTATGTTGAGATTTACTTTATCCTTACAGACACACAAAGCAAGCAGAGACAATCATCTCTGACAGACAGGTAACCTTATTATTCACCAGCTTAGACTCGCTGCCACACTTCCTGTACTGAGAGATTAAGCCTCAGTTCAAGAGAGCCGCTCTCAAAATGTCACAGCGGGAGCCTTTCCCCTCTGCACTGACGAGGACCAACGAGTCCATCTGTGCAGATCCTGCTAAGAGGAAGCGAGATTGTACCGCCCCATTTCCTTTTGATTAAAATTTCAACACACGGAGCTATGATATTCCACTGGGGCTTTGCTGCTCTAACAAGACCTTGGGAAACAAGACAAGGAGCTTCGGAAAACTTTTCGCTGTGTGTGTTTGTGTTACTAGAGACAGAAGAGAAATGAGAAGAGAGAGAGCGCCAGTGGGGGGGGTAGACAGATGAATAGAGCGAGAAAGAGAGAGGATAGCGAATAGCACAGAGCTGAAAGGAGCGATAAGATCAAAGGGGGCGAGAGAGAGAGAGAGAGAGAGAGAGAGAGAGAGAGAGAGAGAGAATGGCTGGCCCTTGTATTAGTGATGAGAGGGTGGGAATTGATACAGTTGCATATCGCAATATTTTTGGATGACATTATTTTAAAATCGATACTTTGACTCCAAGTATAAACTAGTTTGTATGAAAAAAAAAAAAGAAGTGTTGCTGCGCCAAAACTCCAATATTTTTCACCTTATCGCTTGTTCAGTCTTTTTAAATAGTGAGTTAACATGATATCAGCACTTTTATTTCCAACACTGATCAAAACTCATTTTCTCATGCTCTCTCATCTCTCTGCAGAAATCTAGTGAGCAATATGTTGGGAACATCAAATCACAATATCAAATGGCAAGACATATAGAACCGTGAGAATAGGAATACATTGTATTGGCACCTAGGTATCATGATAATATCGTATCATGAGGTCCCTGGCAATTCCCATTCCTACCTCCTATACCATCTGAAGGCATCCGCATGCTATATATATATATATATATATATATATATATATATATATATATATATATATATATATATATATATATATATATATATATATATATATATATATATATATATATAATGACATTGGGCCGATTTTTGTTTCACGGTTTTCTGCACAAAAGTTTTTCTTAAGGCAAGTTAGTAGCCCAGGTGCAAGCCCCTTTGTCAGTGATTGGTCAACAGTAAGGATTCTTCAAATAACTGTCATTCAACAAGTGACTAATCGTTCTTTTTTTCTTTTAAATACTTGAGAAATACTGCACCAAACATCGTAGTTAGATGAAAAATTGTGCGACTAAGATCTCCTCTGCAAAAAACGTCCAAATTAAAATGATTTAGTAGATTCATTCGGACTATTTTGAGACTGGCTACGGCATCTCAAGATGGACAAACAGTCCTATTGGTGCTTTTTTCTTGTTTTTCAAGCAAAGGTCTTTTAAAGGGAGTATGCAAGCACTAAAGCTACGGGTGATTGTTAATGGTGGCTACAACCATCAAACTATTACTTGTAGTTTAAAGGATATATCAAAATACATAAGAATCAATTTGGGAAATGTATCACGCTATGAATTGTTTTCCATATCGCCCAGCTCCATCTAGCACACTTGCTCGATTTGGCTAGGCGCCAGCCGAACCGAGGCATGCTGACGTCTTTACTCAGTGTCAGCTGAACAAGACAGAGCTCCACTGTGGACCTCCAACAAGAAAACAAAAACAAGCCAGCAATGGCATATTCATATCCAGAAAAGCTGTTGTAACCACTAAAAACTAAAGGTCAGGGAAATTAAACCGAACATTACATTAACCCAACAGTAGTCAGATCTTTTTTCACAGATACATAGCCCAGACTTACTCTACAATCACATAACAAACATCCTTTCCGCCACTGATCAGAGTGATGCCCACTACCTTCATAATCAAGACCATCAGAAGGCTCCATACTGGTAGAAACTAATTTCACCAGGAGCTCTTTTCCGCTCCATTAGAATTCAGGGCACAACACAAACACACTAATAGGGCAACGCTCAGACGCATCTCTTGTTTTGGCTCGCGGATGCACTCAGTCTTTTTAAGTGACGGCCCACAATGCATCTGCAATCAAGCACAAATTTGTCAGAGGTGAAAAAATATCATCCCATTTGAACCGAATGAGTGATCATGAATTAACTTCAATGTACTCTTAAAATCAGGTCTACTTCTAGTAAATTGTTTGTGTGAAAGGGCGGAAATATGTATATGAAAGTGTGTGTTTCAACTGCACACTGTCATAATAAGAAAAAAGGCAAGGCAGCAGCAGTAGTGATGGCCTATAACTTGCAACAAGCAAATAACACTTGAGGGATGAAATAACTAGCAAAACAAATGGGCGGTTAGTCAGTCAGACAGACGGGTCAGAAAAGCTTCGTGGCGTGACATGGCGTGGTACGGCTGGATGCCCGAGGCTGCTCTCTGGATGAGCGTCAGAGAGCTGGTCCCAGTGACCTCAGCCAGGTCTGTATGCGGAAGGATTTGAAAATTATGGACAGTCCTCTCTGAATCACGATCACTCTCTTAAGCTCATTTCCATCCAGCTCTGGTCCATCGTTAATCTCACAAACACCAGATTATGTATGGCATTGAGGAGGGCTGGGATTTATGTTGCGTCGTCCTCTGCTTGGGTTCTCATTACACAACTAAATTGTTAGTCCAAGATTTTGGAGTTGCGACACGGTCTAGACTAATACACACATGCCAATGCAGACCCACAAGCTTTAGCTCGGTGTTTTCTCTGGTTATCCTGCTTCTTCTTCTTGATAGCGGTCACTGTCAGCAGTTTCTTAAACATCAGTGCGCTGTTGAATATACGCCTTTTCCTAGAGCATGTTGCTATGTGCATAATAGCAAAGTTAACCAGAATATTGGTATAGAGAACAATGCGGCGGAGGCAGCAGCGGAGTTAGAAGATGAGATAACAGCCCTTGCCTTAATTGTCTAAGTGATGAGAGAGGAAACCAAATTAATAAGGTCTATAATCAATAGTCTAACTGTTAAATGTGCCTGGCTTTATTGATCATTAATCCATCTATCCATACAGTACCAGTCAAAAGTTTGGACATACCTACTCATTCAAGGGTTTTTCTTTATTGTTACTATTTTCTACATTTTAGAATAATAGTGAAGAAATCACAACTATGAAATAACACATACGGAATCATGTAGTAACCCAAAAAAATCTATTTTATATTTGAGATTCTTCAAAGTAGCCACCCTTTGCCTTGAGGACAGCTTTGCACAATCTTGGCATTCTCTCAACCAGCTTCATGACGAATGCAGTCTTGAAGGAGTTCCCACATATGCTGAGCACTTGTTGGCTGCTTTTCCTTCACTCTGCGGTCCAACTCATCCCAAACCATCTAAATTGGGTTTAGGTCGGGTGATTGTGGAGGCCAGTTCATCTGATGCTCTCGTTGGTCAAATAGCCCTTACACAGCCTTCTACAAATATCCCTTACACAGCCTTCGGCATTATACAATGTAGAAAATAGTAAAAATAAAGCAAAACCCTTGACTGGTACTGTATATGGTATGAGGCTCATTCAAGGGTTCTTCTTTAATTCTAAGATTTTAGAGAATTTGGCAGTACGTCCAACCGGCCTCATAACCGCAGACTACGTGTATGGCGTTGTGTGGGCAAGCGGTTTGCGGATGTCAACATTGTGAACAGAGTGCCCCATTGTGGCAGTGGGGTTATGTTATGGGCAGACATAAGTTAAGGACAACAAACATGATGGCAATTTGCATGCACAGAGATACCGTGATGAGATACTTAGGCCCACTGTCGTGCCATTCATCTGCCGCCATCACCTCATGTTTAAACATGATAATGCACAGCCCCATGTCACAATGATCTGTACACAATTCCTGGAAGCTGAAAATGTCCTAGTTCTTACTTCTTACCAGCCAGGTCACCCATTGAGCATATTTGGGATGCTCTGGATCTACGTGTACGACAGCGTGTTCCAGTTCCCGCCAATATCCAGCAACTTGGCACAGCCATTGATGAGGAGTGCGAAAAAATTCCACAGGCCACAAAACAGCCTGATCAATTCTATGCCAAGGAGATGTGTCGCGCTGCATGAAACAAATGGACTGACTGGTTCTGATCCACGCCCCTACTTTTTAAGGTATCTGTGACCAACAGATGCATATCTGTATTCCTAGTCATGTGAAATCCATAGATTAGGGCCCAATGTATTTATTATTTAAATTGACAGATTTTCTTATTTGAACTGTAACTCAATAAAATCTTTGCAATTGTTGCATTTATATTTTTGTTCATTATAGTTGATTGGATTAAAACACCTGCAAACTGACTTTGCCCTTCAGTTAAACGGTGGTGCAGCTGGCTTTAGGTTAAGCAAGTGGGTGTCAAGAAGCGCGGATTGGCGGGTCATGTTTTCGGAGGACGCATGACTTGACCTTTGCCTCTACAGAGCCAATTGGGGAGTTGCAGCGATGAGACAAGATCGCAATTGGATATCACGATATTGGGGAGTAAAGTGGGTAAAATGTTTGTTTTAGGATCTGTCTATATATGGAAAAATACATGCTTTAAAATGTTGATCAATTGGTCGAAAGAACAGGCTACTCAGTCGACCAATATTGTTTTTTTGTTGGGGACAGCACTTCAATAGGTAGACAATTAGTAGGCAATGCCTACTCGAAATCGGTTAAAATCACGATGCATACCAATGATGCCATTGGAAACACTTATCTTCCTCTATATTTACTACACAACATAGAAACGTGACATTTTCACTTTAAACAAAGGTCTCAAACAATTTCTCAAGCACAAGCCCACATGCTAATTTTTATATTTAAAGTTTAGCCAACTTGGGTCTACTTGCTAGCGAACAAGGCAGAACAGTTGAACTGTTAGAACACACCTGTCCGTCTCCAACTGTTTGAACAGCATGTTAGCCTGTCCACTTTGTTCAGATGTTGAAATCAAGTAACCTACCTTATTTCTCAGAATGAGATTGAGTTGCTAATTCCTTATATAATTGTGTTTTATGCTTGTAGCACATTTATAAAACACAGACTAGACAGCTAGCATAAGAGTGGCTTTAATGCTGTCAGAGGTATGTGGTAATACAATGCCACATGCAACAAATTTAGCATATATTTTCCAGAATCAATGTTCATTGATACTCCTTGTTTCAGTAGTGTCTGCTCTGCGCACATTGGAGTTGAAACATAAAAAGGTATCGTTAGAAAGGTTAACTTCTCCTCTATTACAGTAAAATAATGTCTCAATGTGTTTTGTTGTCCATACGACCGATTCTATTGGACCAAACCTCGAATAGCAAGTTGAAACTACTTGTCAGGGAGGAAGAAGTCATCTTTGTTGTTGTGAGGGGCAGGGGCTTGGTGTGTGTGTGTGTAAATGGGAAGGTACACAGTCACAACAGAAGGAGCGAAGGGAGACGAGACCAAAAGGTCAACATGAGAACACGCAGACAAAAACTCAAAAAAATAAAGCGTTACAGGCATTGGAACATGGCGCAAAAACATTAATTCAAATGAATTTGATATATTGCCCAGCCCTTATAAAAACCCTCTGTGGGATGCATGGATTAGTAAATGGATGAAGTTGGTTAGCCAGATCCCTGGGGCTGAGAGAAAGAGTATTATCGGATTGTCTTTATTTGGAAGATAACTCTTATTACCAGAGGCCTGATAAGAGAAGAACTGTCCATGCATTCTCGATGAGGTAGAGAATAAGAGAACCGTCGGTCAATACTTGCTTTTCCATTTCCATTAAATCTGCTTATTAAGCCCTACTTTCCAACATGAAGCCAGATCATACGTAGCCCAGCCATGCCCTTCTGAGAAACAAATCAACTTCTTTCCCTCTCCAGTTTCATGGACAAATAAACTGACCAGGAAAGTCTGCACTCTGCAGATCACCTCCCTGATAGTTAACGTGATATAAAACCCTGCCAACAAAGTACGCTCACTGCACTCTCTTCCTGAAGTTACCAGGACCTTCAGCTACTGTCCTCTCTCACAGCGTGGCACAGTGAACTTTTGGCCCAGAGTGAGGTCAGCCCAGATCAATCCAGAGGACAGTGACCAGAACAGTGAGAGAGGTTGTTCCAAGCCTAGTAGTCTATATTCCATAGAGAGGGGCCTACAGTGAGGAACACAGACCCCCCCCCCCCCCGGCAAGGGTGAGGCTCAGCTCCTTTCATCCTAGCAAGGATCCCAGTAAGAGTCATTATGCAGGCCCTTGCTGGGCTGTGTCTACAGAATGGTTCCCTGTTATGATCATTTGACCGCCAGCTTTGCTTCTGTACACACATGCAGAACAATAAAAACAGCATGCAGAACCATCAACCCTACCACACTGCTGTCCCCCTCATATAATCTCCTCCTAAGGATATCCTGAAATGACATTATCTGTCAACAAGCCTCTCCACCATCTCTATCATACGAAGGAGAGCACTTCAGAATGGGACAATCGGAGTAGGGTATGGGGAGAGAATGGACTTCTGGCATCGTCATTCAATTTAAATATTGACCAGCTATAACCTCTCAACTTCGATCCTGTGCCGACCAGAAATTACACAATATCTTGCTACACAATTAGGTCTATCTTTTTCATAACAATCGACTTGGAGAACAAGTATTTTTCTAGGTCTGTGATAGAGGAATTTGTATGTTAAAGATAATGACTAAAGTGTTCCAGCCTGAAATTGTATAATGTGAATTAGAATAAGACAATAATCCAATAACATGTGTGACTAAAAAGCTAGGGCATTGTGTTGATATTTTGCAATAAAAGCAGGGCATAGTCAAGGCTAGAAGAGAAACTCTTGACAAACAACTTGTGATGACCACTGAAACAAATAACAGGAAGGGTGAAGGGAACGGTTAGGACCTATTTAGCCTACAGATGACCTGTCGCTAGACTTACAGAAAGCATGCTGGCAGAATATAATGATATTGTGAAACATGATCACCATAAATGGATATGAAATTGTACAACAACTCCATTGGGAGGAGTTATATGACAGAAGCGTGTGTGTATAAAAGATGTGCCCTGAACTTGTTTAACCAGAGCTCTCTGAATAAACTACTGATCTATTGCAGACTGGGGCTTTGTCTAATTGTTGTTTAACCAGAGCCTTACAACCTCTGGGAATTATTCAAAGTTTGAGTAATAGTTGAGTTCAACCATTGAGACAGCAAAATTCTCGTGACTGTCTGGTCATTAGGCCAATGACAACTGGAAGGCCTACTCATCCTCGGTCCAGACCACCATGTTGCCAGGTCAGAAAATAATTTCAAATGTGAGAGATATGGTGCAGTCACTGTCTAGGGCACAGCCATAACTTAGAGCTCTGCTGGCACTGGCATGATCAGAGTATTCCCTGGCACCACCCCAATCCTATCGGAGAGAAGCGCTGTTCAAATAAGCTTCTTATCATCATCATCATCATCATCATCATCATAATCATCATGTCTGGAGGAAAGGCTGTTTAATAAAAGTTGAGAAATATGGTAGAACATTAACTGCTGAGGCAAGGTAATACCAGCTCTAAGTGCAGTCAGTATCCCCCTACCCAGTACCCACTGTGCCCTGTCATTTCACACCTTCCTTACTGCACATGAGCACCAGGATCGGGCTAAAAAGCCATTTCAGTCCACTATCCTCCAGGAAATCAGTGTCTCACTGGGGCTTAATCCTCCTGACGTCCTCCTCCTGATGGACAATCACAGGTTTGCCACCGCCGTGCTGGGAAGGCCAGCCTACAGCAGGTCACTCACACTGGCGCAATCAATGAGCAGTTTGGTTAAGAGGAAATCAATGGGCGGATCGCTAGGCAGGAGAGTTTATGACTTACCTGTGTTTGTCTCAAACGGCAAAGCGGAAGGGAAATGACTACTGAGTATTTGTGGACAGAAATCATAACGCATGAGTGAGTTTAAAATTCTTTACATTGAAGCACTGATTTTGTTTGACTAAAAGTAGTGCTTTCAAAATTTGTGCCACTTTCAAACTCATCCAGCAACTGCACAATTTCATACAACTATTTTCCTCATTAACATAACAATATCGCATGCACTGAGTTACACCAAATAACTTTTCTTCCGAACTGTGAAAGAGAAAACTGTTAGACTACCAGCAACATCATACTCCCGCCTCCTTGCTGTGCTTTCGTGGCAGTAAAAAAGGTCAAAAGTAAAAAATTGGCCTCCAGTGACTGAAATATAACAGGAAAAACAGAAATGCGTGACATAATAATCAGAACACAGCTCTGTCGCCCGCCGGTAGTTTACAGAGAAACAGTGGTCTAGTGGAGCAAGAAATGCAGCAATTCTGACAAAGACAGCATCTCAATCTTCAAACAGCTGTTCTGAACTGCTGGTTCAGTGTCTGTGAAAGTGCTTGAAGAAGAATAGGACTGCCAATGTTCAAATCCTTCCTCTGAAGTGCTGGAAGAAGACAATTTGCCTCTATTATTTCGGAGAAAGTTAGAAAAGTCTAAGGCTGAATCCCAAATCAGTCCCTTCCACTCGGCCCTCCATTTGCGTCCATGCGCACTTCCCAAAGCTGGTGGAGTGAAAATCATAGAGGGTGTAGGTTAGGCTTGGCCGGTATACCATATACCAGGGTATTTGGAAATAGCCACGGGATGGTTTTTCAATAACGTCAACTATTTATTTGATGTGTGGAAGCCACTTCAAATTAGTGAATTTGGCTATTTCAGCCACACCTATTGCAGACAGGTGTATAAATTTGAGCACACCACCACGCAATCTCCATAGACAAACATTGTCAGTTGAATGGCCCGTAATGATAAGCTCAGTGACTTTCAACCTGGCACCATCATAAGATGCCACCTTTCCAACAAGTCAGTTTGTCAAATTTCTGCCCTGCTAGAGCTGCCCCGGTCAACTGTAAGTGCAGTTATTGTGAAAAGGAAACATCTAGGAGCAACTCTAGAACTTAACTCCCATTCCTGCCAAAATCCCGTGGTACCTGCAAGAGACTTCTGTTCCCATGTCAAAATAAAGTAAAAAAAAAAATAAAAAATAAATAGCCCCTACTCATTCAAGGGCTTTTCTTAATTTTTACTATTTTCCACATTGCAACTACATCAAAACTATGAAATAGCACATATGGAATCATGTCGTAACCAAAATAAAGTGTTAAACTAATCAAATACATTTTATATTTGAGATTATTGAAATAGCCACCCTTTGCCTTGACAGCTTTGCACACACTTGGCATTCTCTCAACCAGCATCATTAGGTAGTCACCTGGAATGCATTTAAGTTAACAGGCGTGCCTTCATGCGTTTGAGCCAATCAGTTGTGTTGTGACAAGGTGGAGGATACAGAAGATAGCCCTATTTGGTAAAAGATCAAGTCCATATTATGACAAGAACAGCTAAAATAAGCAAAGAGAAGCGACAGTCCATTACTTTAAGACATGAAGGTCAGTCAATATGGAACATTAAGAACTTTGAAAGTTTCTTAAAGTGATCAAGCGCTATGATGAAATTGCCTCAGATTGCAGCCCAAATAAATGCTTCACAGAGTTCAAGTAACAGACATCAACATCAACTGTTCAGAGGAGGCTGCGTGAATCAGGCCTTCATGGTCAAATTGCTGCAAATAAACCACTACTAAAGGACACCAATAAGAAGAAGAGACTTGCTTGGGCCAAGAAACACGAGAAATTGACATTAGACCAGTGGAAAGGTGTCCATTGGTCTGTAGTCCAAATTTGAGATTTTTGTGAGTTTGTGAGACGCGGTGCGTGAACAGATCTCCGCATGTGTATTTCCCACCGTAAAGCATGGAGGAGGTGGTGTTATGGTGTGGGGGTGCTTTGCTGGTGACACTGTCTGTGATTTATTTAGAATTCAAGGCACACTAAACCAGCATGGCTACCACAGCATTCTGCAGCGATATGCCATCCCATCTGGTTTGGCCTTAGTGGGACTATCATTGGTTTTTCAATAGGACAATGACCCAACACACCTCCAGGCTGTGTAAGGGATATTTTACCAAGAAGGAGAGTGATGAGAGTGCTGCATCAAATGACCTGGCCTCCACAATCCCCCAACCTCAACCAAATTGAGATGGTTTGCGATGAGTAAGACCACAGAGTGAAGGAAAAGCATCCAATAAGTGCTCAGAATATGTGGGAACTCCTTCAAGACGGTTGGAAAAGCATTCCAGGTGAAGCTGGTGGAGAGAATGCCAAGAGTGTGCAAAGTTGTCATCAACGCAAATGGTGGCTATTTTAAGGACCTCAAATATATTTTGATTTGTTTAATACTTTTTTGGTTACTACGTGATTCCATGTGTTATTTCATAGTTTTGAGGTCTTCACTATTATTCTACAATGGTCCCGAACCAGGCCCAATATATTAGGCTATCGGTATTATTGGGCCATATCGGCCAATAGGGTAGACGTAGTTTGAAAGGGTACAGTCGGAGCGAAATATAGGAGAGTGGACACTTACTTGAGCTACAATTTACATACATTTTAGGTTCAGGACGATTTGCAAGAAGAGTCAAATACATGTGTTAACAATATTTATTTCCAATGTCAGAGTCTAAACTATAGCCTATCATATTTAGAAAAGTTAAAGACAACTGTGCCCTCCTTTCCTTTGTTTGCTGAAGCGTGAAGGCCCATCTGAACATGAGCTGTGATTTGTTGATTCAACTCATTACAAGAAATATATTTATTTTTTTGCAGCGGTTGCAACTATTGAGCAGCAGCGGGCCACCACTAAATGAATTGGCAAAACAATGACAATACCATGCAGCCATTGTGAGTCTACCCATGAGCTTACTAGGGTTACAGGTTCCATGTCCATTTTATTCATTATTTTTCCAGGTGTGCTGCTGTGGCAGGGAGGGGGGGCATTGCCTAGGCACCCAAAGACTCTTTGCTACAACACCTTGCTTGTTTAAGCAAGAAGCAACAACGATTCGTCACTTTGTTAAGAGTCCATTACCGCAGAAATGGACTCAACCACAGGAATGCCCTGCCGTCTTCAGTCAGCTGTTTGTTCCACACAACAAAAAAATACAATATGATATGATGGTTGAGAAATTATATTGTATCAGCTGAGAAATTCCCTTACAGATACACATCAAGATGACTAGGGATGCTGGTGGTTCCATGCCTGACAACAACACATGCAGTATATGCAGTACAGGAGTCAAATGTGATAGAGCATCACCAGACAATGCATAAAAAGTAGCTCCACAATAATTCAAAACCAACATCACCACATCATTCACTGACTTAATTTCTTTATTTTACCAGGCAAGTTGGCTGAGAACACGTTCTTCATCATCATAACCCATGGCTGCACATTTCCTGCACCTGCCTCTCATTTGGCCCCTTGATCTTAGCAGGGCTGATGAGCTCCCGGAGAGGCATACAGAGCAGGCTGCAGCACAGGCACAGCCTCCGCCAGCAGCGGTCAACGCTCGCCTTGTCTGGGAAATGAGGGGAGGAAACGCTTTACAATAAAGTGAACAAACAATCTCTGCCTTTACTCCCGAGGTATTTTCCTCCCTGACATAATGTGAAATGTATGAGCCTTTAACGAGTGACTCCGCGCTCACTGCATCCAACCTGCTCCCTCCAATCTACTAATCTTCCAAGGGCTTAACACATTCAAAACAAAATCTTATTATTTCCGATTCACTTAATGTACTGCCTGAGGTTACTGTGTTAACATTTTACATCGGCTGACATCGACTTCTAAAGGTTACAGGGGGTCGTCCTTACTGGGCATAGGATAATTAGGCTAATAAATCTTAATACAGTTTAAACTGTCTATTTTCCACACCTCTCATATAGGCTAGTTTTTCTATAATCTCCCTGGTTCAAAGTTGCATTCTCTTAGAAGAAGCATTGCTCTATTCAACTGGTGAGGGTCAAAAAGGTGTAGTAATGTGCATATACTTTTCATATTTTCAGAGAATAATCTCAATACTCTAGAAACATGTTTATAGTAGGCTGGCATTGCTTAATTGATTGAGTGGGTCGAATTTAATCCAGAGAGTGTTGTTCATGAGCGGCATGGTTTTCCATCTCTGAAGCGGGCCAATAGGTCTATTTGTTTGGCAAGAGAGTTGTGCATGGCTGCATCTCACTGTAGGCTGTGTTTTGGTTATTTGGATCGCCATTTGCTTACTGCATATGTAACTAGCCTAAATATACACTACCGTTCAAAAGTTTGGGGTCACAAAGAAATGTCCTTGTTTTTTTTTTTTTTGATCAGACATACAGTGTAGACATTGTTAATGTAGCTGGAAACGGCAGATTTTTTTTTCTATCTACATAGGCATACAGAGGCCCATTATCAGCAACCATCACTCCTGTGTTCCAATGGCACGTTGTGTTAGCTAATCAAAGTTTATCATTTTAAAAAGGCTAATTGATCATTAGAAAACCCTCTTGCAATTATTTTAGCACAACTGAAAACTATTGTGCTGATTAAAGAAGCAATAAAACTGACCTTCTTTAGACTAGTTGAGTATCTGGAGCATCAGCATTTGTGGGTTCAATTAGAGGCTCAAAATGGCCAGAAACAATGAACTAACTTCTGAAACTCATCAGTATTTTCTTGTTCTGAGAAATGAAGGCTATTCAATGCGAGAAATTGCCAAGAAACTGAAGATCTCATACAACGCTGTGTACTACTCCCTTCACAGAACAGCGCAAACTGTCTAACCAGAATAGAAAGAGGAGTGGGAGGCCCCAATGCACAGCTGAGCAAGAGGACAAGTACATTAACATGTCTAGTTTGAGAAACAGACGCCTCTCAAGTCCTCAACTGGCAGCTTCATTAAATAGTACCCGCAAAACACCAGTCTCAACGTCAACAGTGAAGAGGAGACTCCGGGATGCTGGCCTTCTAGGCAGAGTTGCAAAGAAAAAGCCATATCTCAGACTGGCCAATAAAAAGAAAAGAACACAGACACTGGACAGCGGAAGATATGGCTTTTTCTTTGCAACTTTGCCTAGAAGGCCAGTATCCCGGAGTTGCCTCTTCACTGTTGACGTTGAGACCTATTGGCCCGCTTCAGATGAGGAAAATAATGCCGCTCATGAGTACAACAACACCATTATGACCCACACCAGTTTGCATCCCTGTTCAACTGAATCAGCCGTTTCCAGCTACAACAGTCATTTACAACATTAACAAAGTCTACACTGTATTTCTGATCAATTTGATGTTATTTTAAAATGGACCAAATATTGTGCTTTTCTTTCAAAAACAAAGGACATTTTTATGTGACCTGTAGATTGTGTCATGCCTTCATCGAGCTGATATTTTGTTTACTAGGTACACCTGTTTGTTCTGTTTGCATTCAATTGTTTGCCGAACTGCTATTCAGTATTTGTTGCATGCATGAATAACTAGGCTACTACTTTCAGCATTATTTTGATAAGACAGCTATAATAGGTGAATTACCCTATCAATCTTGAAGCCTATATTCATTAACATAACGGCCTTACTGTAGTCACTTCAAAGGCAATCAACGGTCTCAGCTTCTCGGCATGTGAACTTTGTTTATTGTGGTATGGTGTGATATAAGCAGAAATCAATATAATTCCAATGCAAGAACCCCAACAACCGTGCCCCCTCACCGATTTCAACTGACCCCTTAGTCACGTTATCCTGGCGCTGAGTCTGGAGAGAAGCAGCCGAGGAGACTAATGGCTGGTTAGGGGATGCGGACGAGGGTGGTATGTAATTGAGATTCTCCCAGGGAGAAGATATGTTCACGCCGCTCTTTTATAGCTCAACAGGTGATACATTGCGGATGGTCAGTTTTTGGACGGACCCATCCCAAACGTTTTTTTCTACAGATCTACACAAATCATGTGGATGACCAATTTTGAGATCAAACAGGCAAATGGCGTCCCTGATTCAAA
Organism: Thymallus thymallus; assembly: GCA_023634145.1. Lineage (NCBI taxonomy): Eukaryota > Metazoa > Chordata > Actinopteri > Salmoniformes > Salmonidae > Thymallus > Thymallus thymallus. The sequence continues at coordinate 14,878,948 of CM042390.1, forward strand.
GATTAATCTGTACTGTCGTGCAATCCAGACTTTTAGTTTGGGTAGGCCTAAATTCTATTTCATGCTTGTTCACTGCACTTGAATTCCAACATCGTGCTAATGTAAACCAAGGTTACTGAAGCCTTGAAATAATAGCATAAAACTTTTCCCCCCTCTCACTCAAGAGAGTCAAATGGAGAATATTTTCACAGAACCAGAGGCTAAACTCTTACTCAACATGAATGTAAGAAAATGTCACATCAGTACAAAGAGAAAATGTCAACTACACTCACTTTACTAAACCTAACACAGAGGGAGGGGTCACAAAAAGTTCTGATTTGCATCACTTTCATTGTGCGGCAGGCGTAACTTACTACCACAGAATCTGAAGTACAGCAGAGCAGACGTACAACCTATAGCCTGGGTACCAGACTTTCTGCAATAAACAGGCTCTCAAACAACATAGGTATCACTTTTGTGCCGGTCTAGCGATGCTCTCCATGGGCTGTGTTAACTCCTATTGAGCTCTAGTACACACAGCAAAAAGACAGGGCCTGAAGGATCTCCTGAACATATGTAAGGGCTCAGGGACACCAATAGCGTTTGCTGGCCGAGAATACTTAGCACATCTGAACGTAATTTGCAAACAGAGTGCGCACCGATTTTAAAATGTAGAATTGCATGAAAAATGTTCAGCCGTTTCACAATAACCCTGCAACAGTGCAAGAATAGCATTACTGTTCTCCTAGCAGCAAGATATTACGCTGGCAGCAAAATCACTGATTTTATTTCACTCAAAATAAGAGTCCCCCTGCAAAGACATGCTAAACTTTGGTAATGTACACAGAATAACTGTTTTTTTTTTCACAGCATTGCAACCCCTTTTTTAATTTTTAGGGGGCTCATTTGAGGTATTTTGTTTGGGATATTGTATTATTTATACCACCATTTCTTATGAAAGGGTTACACAAATAGTGGTATGTAGAATGCTATTACATAGGCTATATTTAAATAAAATACAAATATGTTATTTGAATTACTCAATAGAGTGCTAAACTTAAATTAGTCTCTTGTGCTGGGAAACAGGTTTAATATAGAGTGCTGATGACTTGATGGGAAATACTCAGTAGGGTCTTTACTAACCAAATATGTGTTGTTTTGGAGCGGGATTGTGTTGCACGGCCTGCTGCTGGCTTTTCACCCCGACACCTCCATAGCCACAGAGAACTTTTTCTTACTAGGATACTACTTCAAAAATATTTTATTTGCCAGGCCAAGCGATTGACCTGTATTTTTTGGCACGTCAAAGCTGGCCTTGGGCTGATTTAAATGTGTAAAGGTAAAAACATTACGATTAATCTAGGTCGTTAACAGGTATGCCAGTCCATCAAGGTCTTTGAAGCAGTTGGCATCTCAACTATTAACCTACTTATAAATCGGTATTTGTGACCGACCGGCTTTTGCTTATGTAGCAAAATTTGAAATTGTGTTTTTACATTGGATAAAAGTAGAGAGGCAGAGCTAGAAACAATGGCAAAGTAATTCTGCTTTGAAAGTTGATACACTTGTAACCCCCCTTTTGAGAAAATGGCCCTTGAATGTTTTGGTAAACCTACTGGAGAGCACTTCTTTTTCTAGACCCATTCAGCATCGTTCACACCCTCTTAAGCCTTAGCCCCACCCATCTCTTTAAGGATTCACATGAGGCCATGTAGTAAACAACCAAAAACTTTAAGAGTAAAGGATGGTTTATACTACGGGTGTGTTTGTGAATTCAATCGTAAACTCAGAGCGTTGTAATATTGTCAATTCCGCTCTTGGAGCGTTCAGAGCTCACACTGGACGCTCTGGCAGAGGAATCAGGTTGATCCAAGCGTACTGACCTAACAACCGCAGTCAAGCACCCAAGTTAGCAAGCTATCTATTTCCAGACACAAATGAGAGAACAGCTCACTGACCAGTTTACTCGCCCTAGCAGAGCTGGTAAGGCTGTTTTTATGTTACTCAGAGCATTGGTGACTAACAACGCTGCTGGCAACAATTTAATTACGCTTTTCTGCCAACGTTTACTGACATTCATCAGTTATTCTGCACTCTGGCACACACAGACGGAGTGCTCTGAAATCGGAGTAGATTGCCAGAGCAAATTTACCAGCTACGTCTATCAACAGTTGTCGCAATGACCTCATGAATGTTCTATTGAAATGGTTACTTGCATAGTGGAGTCTTGTGTTTTGACATGTAGCTAGCTAGCTAAACAATGAACCATAATGCCAACTCATAACGTTACTACCCTATTTATTTTGACAGGGAAAACAGACTGAGACCTAGATCGCTTTTACGGCTGTGCCCTGTGTAAACATGTACAATTTAAACACACAGACAGACATTTTGGAGAAGAAAGATCTCAAAACATACAAAAACAGAGAAACATTTCAAGAAAACAAAGAAAAACTAAAAAAAACTGAGTTCAACATAAACAAACACAGACATCATATTGCTCCTCTAAAATATTTTTGAAATGGGCAAGGGGCACCAAAGTGTCTAGCTTGAGGTGGGTCTGCAATTTGTTCCACAGAAAAGGTGCAAAGGAACTGAAGGCAGTTCTATCCAAATCTGTGTAGACTGCAGGCGTCTCTAAGGTAATCCATGACTGTGATCTGGTATTACAATTAGTATGTCTATTGGAAATTAATGCTAAAATATATGGTGGGTGTTTTAAAAGGAGTGCTTTATAAATAAACAGAAGAGCATGTTTTTCTCGCTTGACAGAGGGGCCCAACCCACATTTTGGTATAGAATACAGTGATGCGTTCTGAAACAATCCCTCCTGATAAACCTGAGTGCACAATGGTAAATAGCATCCAGTGGTTTTAATGTGGTTGCTGAAGCATGCATATAGATAACATCACCATAATCTAAAACGGATAAAAAAGTAGCCTGAACAATTTGTTTTCTATTTACAGAGGACAGGCCCTGTTTCTGTAAAAAAAACGTGAATTTTAACTTTTTTCCCAATTCACTAACATGTTTTTGAAAGGAGAGCCTATCATCTAACCATACGCCTAAATATTTATATGCAGAGACCTGTTCGATTTGAGTTCCATCCAGGCAAGTAATTGCAAGAGTGTTTCTAACAGAGTTTAGACCTAGAAAAAGACACATTTGTTTTATTAAGATTTAAAACAAGTTTGAGCTGTAAAAGAGACTCCTGTAGGATCTTAAAATCAGACTCCAACTGCATTAATGTTTGTTCGGCTGTTGGAGCAATAGAATAAATCACAGTGTCATCTGCATATAAATGGAAGTTACAAATAATATTACTACACAGATCATACACAACATTAGCTAGATAGTTAACAGTACGCTTTAACTTGAAATGAAAACTACTTTCTGACAAAATTAGAAACGTGTAATATGTGAAAAATGTAGCTACCCCACTGTAGCGGAAACAGGTAGAAAAGTTCTCTCTACAAGCCAATCTGTATCCCATGTACAGTCTATTACAGTGTTTAGCATTGGGGGTTATGGAGGGGCTGAAGAACGAATTTGGTTAGTAGAGACCTAGCCCTTGATCATGATTCTCCGTTCCATTATATTACACATAAGAGTCATTGGACAAAGGCGTCTTCTGTACGGGGGTGTTTTGTTAAGAGTCCTGACGCTCGGTCTGAACATTAACACCCATCGCTTGCGGTACAGTTTGGGAAGCATAAGGACCTCATCTTTCATATCAGCGAGAAATAATTTTTGAAAACTGACTTGCCTAGTTATATAACAGTTAAATAAAAAAAAATGAATCAATAAATAAAACGAAAAGATTAAATTAATACACACCTTTATAGTGTTCCCACACGGCCATATCTCCATGTTACAGCGCGTTTACGGAAGACAGAGGGAACACCTGTGCTAATTAGCTATCTAGAACGCTCCAAACAGCTGTGTGTAAAGGAAGCAAGCCACCAGAATGTGTTGTCACTGAAAAATACTGTTGGCTGCAACTGTGATGAAGCTGGTTAAATCTGTGTACATTAAGTCTATATTTCGCCTATGCTAAATTATTTTAATATGATATGAAAGTATAGGGCTTTATGTTCCCGTATCGCAATTGAGAATCGATTCACCTTTAGATGGAGTATTTGGCTGCCAGAGCCAGTCTACCTCTGAAAATAACATACAAGGACCTTGGACCTTAAGGAGTAAATGGTAGGCTCCTTAAAAATCACGTTGGCCTAGTAGAGACCCTACTGAGTATTTCCTACCCCACTTTAACTGAGACAGGTAGAAACACTCTCTACAGCCCAACATTTTCAACTTTCAGCATTAATGTATTTATTCAAACCATTTATATTTTAATTTTCAAAAGTTACTTATTGCCTTTTGTTGAGGGAATAATAAAGTGGCAATTGATTAAAATTCAATATATTTTGAATGACTTATCAACAACGAAATGTGGGCTCTTCTTTTGAAGGTTTCCTCATTACCATACGAACGTGACATAATTTGTGCAGCTAGTGGAATACTAGTAAAAATAGCCAACAGACCCACGCAGAAACATATTATTTCAAGACATCATCTTTGTGCTGGGTCTCAGCAACCAGTGTTAACAACTGTCTGCTGCACATCACAACTTCCTTTCGTATAACTAACGTCAGGCGTTGTAACTTGTAACACAGCTATTTCCAGACTTTGCTACGTGGCCTTTAAACCATGCACCAGCGTAGTTACCTGGCATTATCCTCCCACATTCTTTTGAAAAGCTCGACTTTGGCGACAACATGCCCCATTTCCTATAGAAGAGATGTATTGATAAAGTAGCATAACTAGTTAACTAGCTAGTGTCATTGTAATGGATGTGACAATCAGTGTCACGCGTATCAAGAACACATGAAATCATGCAGAAACTTGCTAGCCAATTGACAATTTAAGAACCTGTTTCCAAAAAGCCTCACATTGTCAAGTGATCAACATGTTTAACAAGCTAGCTAACGTTAGACAGTTAACGTTGCGTCGCACAATTGCAGATATTTTATATGCGTGCAGCTAGCTAGCTACGTCCATTCCCAACGTGATCGGACAGTCAGTGACACCAAGTCAAGCCAGAAGTGTTTTCACTTGCAGCGCGAGCCAGGCAAACCGGGTACTAGCCAACCTTACCTGTATTTGAGGGACGCCACCCGGTCCCTCCACTATCTCTGGCGAGTTCTCAAAGACTCGGTCTCGATACAATGACCACAGACCAACGTTCGGCAGGAAAAGAAGAGCCGCTATAAGCAACCCTGCGAACTGCAGTAGTCGTTTTTCTTTCCGCCTCATCTCGCCAGAAGAAATGCGCTAAAAGCTGTCGACAGTGTACTCCCAGGCAGCTCCTTCCCGGTGGAGACAACTTTCACAAATTTACTCTGATCAAAGGAACGATGTAGCTTATTGAGCTGCGGGCACTTCCGCTAGGGGGAGTGAATCAATATCCTGGTTGGGGAGCACAAGACGGAAGAATACTTTAGTAATCTTCTTTGTTGTGAAAAATGATGAGATTCCCTAAAAGCACACCACTTCAATACAACTACGAGTGGAAGTGACTTTTTTGTAGCAGGTTAGGATAATTAAGTTAAAGACCTCCGGAACGTTGGGGACTAGTAACAAAGATGGTCTATTATATTGACAAGATAGTCAAGTGACCGCTCTAAAAATGGAAATACATGTCCTCAAATAAGGAAGGCAGGCCGGAGGAGGCGAGATCAGGTGCGACCATTCTAGCCAATGAGAGGGCAGATACGCATGATAACAACATACCATAAAGATAGATAGAGGACTCCGTGCCGCTATAGCCTTTGACAGCATGAGCATTCTTCATTGGCTGATTGCTCCTAACTCATAGGAATCCCCACCCATTTGACTACTTTAAAAGGGTGGAAGCCCTCAATGGCAACTTCCATGCTAAAACAGGTTATATCCATGAGGAGTCCTCTATCTTTCTCTATGACAACAACAAAACTCCAATATAAAGGATTTTTTTTCAAAGTTGCTAAAATGCCACGTGCATCCCCTTAAATCAGTGCATTTGTAACAACCTAACCATTAAGAAACTTCTGTTCGATCAAATGATCCTCATATAGCAAATTAGCAATAAAACATTTTGTTTACCAAATTCGACACTCATTGACCTCTACAACGATTGCTAATTTCGTGGGCTTATTTTCGTGGATATTTTGGGCTGAGTAAAACCTCTGCTTCGCCTCTTCCTCCCTGCTAATAAGTAGGGAAAGGGTTAGCGAAAATGCTCTCCTAACCTGCTACGAAAAGTAACTTCTGGTCGTAGCTTTATTAAAGTGGCGTATTTTTAGGGAGTCCCAATAATCGATATTTTAATTCCAACCGAACTTTAACAGTGCAACAACACAATTTTTTGTATTAAATCACCCACAGACCTGCAGAAATAAAAATAAAAGTTACTCTGGCCCCTTTATGACATTAAAGTGGAATTTCACAAAGTTGCTTAAAGGGGTATTGGCAATGAAGCCCTTTGTCTAGATCCCCAGAGTCAGATACACTTGTGGATATCATTTGTATGTACAGTTGAAGACGGAAGTTTACGTACACCTTAGCCAAATACATTTAAACTCAGTTTTTCACAATTCCTGACATTTAATCCTAGTAAAAATTCCCTGTCTTAGGTCAGTTAGGATCACCACTTTATTTTAAGAATGTGAAATGTCAGAATAATAGTAGAGAGAATGATTTATTTCAGCTTTTATTTTTTTCATCACATTCCCAATTGGTCAGAAGTTTACATACACTCAATTAGTATTTGGTAGCATTGCCTTTAAATTGTTTAACTTAGGTCAAATGTTTCGGGTAGCCTTCCACAAGCACAAGTTTTGGAGAAAGGCCATCAGTGTGTGTTCTACAAAAAATACAGCGGATGAAGGCCTGGCATGAGCGTGGTGAACATATATACGTGGTTATGGACAGCGAGGAAGAAGAAGAAGAAGAGCCAAGTGCAGAAGGAAGATGTGTGTTGAGGAAGAATGGGGCCAAGTACTACAAACCGTACTGTGCTGTCTAATGGCTCAGAAATTTTACCTGACGAGAGTGAGGATGAATTACCTGTGGTGGCAGGTGTGGTGAAGACCAAGCCTCGACCGTTGGTCATGCAAAGGATGATTCTGGCCCAGTGGAAGTGACATTTTTGGAGAAAGTGGATCCTTGCCTTTTGGCTGACCCATATGTACAGTCGTGGCCAAAGGTTTTGAGAATGACACAAGTATTGGTCTCAACTAAGTTTGCTGCCTCAGTGTTGATGATGGCAATTTGCATATACTCCAGTTGCAAAGTCCCTCTTTGCCATGAAAATGAACTTAATCCCCCAAAAACATGTCCACTGCATTTCAGCCCTGCCACAAAAGGACCAGCTGCCATCGTGTCAGTGATTGTCTCGTTAACACAGTTGAGAGTGTTTACGAGGACAAGGCTGGAGATCACTCTGTCATGCTGATTGAGTCAGAATAACAGACTGGAAGCTTTAAAAGGAGGGTGGTGCTTGAAATCATTGTTCTTCCTCTGTCAACCATGGTTACCTGCAAGGAAACACGTGCCGTCATCATTGCTTTGCACAAAAAGGGCTTCACAGGCAAGGATATTGCTGCTGGTAAGATTGCACCTAAATCAACCATTTATTGGATCATCAAGAACTTCAAGGAGAGAGGTTCAATTGTTGTGAAGAAGGCGTCAGGGCGCCCAAGACAGTCCAGCAAGCGCCAGGACCGTCTCCTAAAGTTGATTCAGCTGCGGGATCGGGGCATCACCAGTGTAGAGCTTGCTCAGGAATGGCAGCAGGCAGATGTGAGTGCATCTGCACGCACAGTGAGGCGAAGACTTTTGGAGGATGGCCTGGTGTCAAGAAGGGCAGCAAAGAAGCCACTTCTCTCAAAGAAAAACATCACGGATAGACTGATATTCTGCAAAAGGTACAGGGATTCGAGAGTCTCCTATCAGAGAGACTTGAAAAGCTGCAATATTATAGGTCTTACTGAAATGTGGCTGGATGATGACCCTATGCACATAGTACTCTGGATTCTCCATGAAGCGGCAGGATTGGACGGCGGCATCAGGGAAGTCGAAAGGAGGTGGAGTGTGTTTTTTCATAAATAATAACTGTTGTTCTGCTTCAAGTGTGAAGGAAATCTCCAGTGTTTGCTCATCTGATATACTGTAGAATACCTCATGGTAAGCTGCAGACCCTTTTATTTACCAAGAGAGTTCTCATCCATAATTATCATGGCTGTCTACATCCCTCCACAAGCCAACACCACTCTGGCACTCAAAGAACTGTATGGGGCCATAAACAAACAAGAAACGGCAGACTTTAACACGGGGAGACTTAAAACCGTCCTACCTCATTTCTACCAAACTGACTCCTGCGCCACTAGGGTCGCTAAAACTCTAGACCACTTTTTTTCTACTCTCATCCTCCCTTCGGCAAATCTCACCATGACTATTATCCTGCTTCCTGTTTACATACAAAAGCTCAAACAGGAAGTACCAGTGATGCGATAAATACGGTAGTGGTTGGATAAAGCAGACTCAAGGCTACAAGACTGTTTTGCTAGTACAGAATAGGATATTTTATGTTTATGTTTACCACAACAGTCACAGGCTTCGTCAATAAGTGCATATACAATGTCGTCCCTACAGTGACTATAAGAACATATCCAACCAAAAACCATTGATTACAGGCAATATCTGTGCTGGGCTAAAGGCTAGAGCTACCGCTTACAAGGAACGGGACACAGACATGGACACATACAAAATAGCCCTCTACGACCACCGAGACATCAAACATGCTAAAGGACAATATAGGAGGAAGGTGAAATCCTATTACACCGGTTATGACGCTCGTCGTATGTGGCAGGGATATGACGCTGGTGGTATGTGGCTGGGCAGATGATAACGGATCACTAAGAGAAACCCAGCAATGAGTTGCCCAGTGATGCAGAACTCCCAAACGAGCTAAATGCCTTTTATGCTCGCTTTGAATATAACTGTCCCTTGCGTAAAAGACAGATGACTGTGTGATCTCGCTCTCCATGGCCGATGTGAGCAAACCGTTTAAACAGGTTAACAATCACAGATGGAATATCAGGGTGCGTTCTCAAAGCATGCGCAGACCAGCTGGTGTTTTCACAGACATTTTCAATCTCTCCTTGTCCCAATCTGTAATCCAAATATGTTTCAAGATGACCACCATTGTCCCTGTTCCCAAGAGCTCCAAGGTTACCTGCCTAAATGACTATCGCCCATGTAGCACTCACCTCTGTAATTATGAAGTGCTTTGAGAGGCTGGTGATGACACACATCAACACCAACATCCCAGACACCCTAGACACACTCCAATTCGCATACCGCCCCAACAGATCCACAGATGATGCAATCTCATTTGCATGTCACACTGCCCTCTCCCACCTGGACAAGAGGGGAGATAATTATGTGAGAATGCTGTTCATAGATTACAGCTCAGCGTTCAACACCATAGTCCCCTTCAAGCTCATCACCAAGCTAGAGACCCTGGGACTGAACCTCTCCCTCTGGACTTCCTGACGGGCCGGCCCCAGGTGGTGAGGGTAGGCAACAACATCTCCACCATGCTGTCTCAACACGGGGGCCCCTGAGGGGTGTGTGCTTTATCCCCTCCTGTACTCCCTGTTCACGCAGACTGCTAAGTCTCTGACCTCCCCCCTGTATTCTGACCCATTGCCGGCAGTGATTACTGGACTATAGGAGAAAGAGTGGAGAGCACGCCCCCATAAACATCGACAGGGCTGTTGTGGAGCGGGTCGAGAGCTTTAAGTTCCTTTGCATCCACATCACTAAGGATTTAACATGGTCCACACACACAGTCATGAAGAGGGCACGGCAGCACCTCTCACACCTCAGGAGAATGAAAAGATTTGGCATGGTCCCTCAGATCCCCCAAAAGTTCTACAGCTGCACCATCGAGAGCATTTTGACTGGCTACTTCACCAAATGCACCGCCCTTGACCACAAAGCGCTACAGAGTGTGGTGCAGACAGCCCAAGTGTCGCAGCGGTCTAAGGCACTGCATCTCAGTGCAAGGGGCACCACTACAGACCCTGGTTCAAATCCAGGCTGTATCACTTTCCGGCCATGATTGGGAGTCCCATAGGGCGGCGCACAATTGGCCCAGTGTCGTCCGGGTTTGGCCGTCATTGTAAATAAGAATTGCTAAAACATTGCTAGGACCTCTATACCCGGCGGTGTCAGAGGAAGGCCTGAAACATTGCCAAAGACTCCAGCCACCCAAGCCATAGACTGTTCACTCTACTACTATCCGGAAAACAGTACTGAAGCATCGGCTCTTGGACCAACAGGCTTCGAAACAGCTTTTACCCCCAAGTCATAAGACTGCTAAATAGCCAGACTGCTAAAGAGTCAATTTATGGTACCCAAACTATCTGCACTGACTGCCAGTTTGCGCTGTTCTGTGAAGGGAGTAGTACACAGCGTTGTACGAGATCTTCAGTTTCTTGGCAATTTCTCGCATGGAATAGCCTTCATTTCCCAGAACAAGAGTAGACTGACAAGTTTCAGAAGAAAGGTCTTTGTTTCTGGCCATTTTGATTCTGTAATCGAACCCACAAATGCTGCTGCTCCAAATACTCAACTAGTCTAAAGAAGGCCAGTTTTATTGCTTCTTTAATCAGCACAACAGTTTTCAGCTGTGCTAACATAATTGCAAAAAGGTTTTCTAATGATCAATTAGCCTTTTCAAATGATAAACTTTGATTAGCTAACACAACGTGCCATTGGAACACAGGAGTGATGGTTGCTGATAATGGGCCTCTGTAGGCCTACGTAGATGTTCCATTAAAAAGCTGCCGTTTCCAGCTACAATAGTCATTTACAACATTAACAATGTCTACACTGTATTTCTGATCAATTTGATGTTATTTTAATGGACTTTCAAAAACAAGGACATATCTAAGTGACCCCAAACTTTTGTTTGTATTTTTTTATCCACACATTTGGCATCATGCCATCAACTGAGCAATAACAGATGCATTTCACTATAATACAACAACAGTGCAGTGTCCAATATCCAGTCAGGGACTAGGCAGCTGTGCTCAAGTCAATGTTAGGGGCTAAGGATCAGATTGAAGACAAGGCATCAGGCATCACGCCTACTTTGTAAGGATAGGAGACAAAGGAGCACATCTGCTGCTCTGTCTTGTATTTGTGTTACTTTGCAATCATGCAGGGCTGTGTCTTTTATGGAATGGGTTCACTGGGTTAGGAGCATTTTAGCAGCACCACATTGTTCTGTATTATGAAGATGACATCTCTATATGGGTAGTAATCAGATCCCACTGTTGGTTCAAGGGGATTTTCAATTGCTGGTTCAACAAAATTGCATGTGTCTTTACTTCACTGAGGAAGAAACACACATATGCAATATGTTTGGTTATTTATACGTACTTACTCAAACATACAACACGCACGGAAACCATGAAATATCAAGCTTGAAGGGAGGAGAACATGTAATAACATCATTGTTGTGCTGTTGTGTATATCAGCCAGATATGGAACATGCTTTGAACATGCTAAGTGTAACCTATGTACAGTATCTCCTATAGCAGCGATTATGATGCATCCTGTCCACACAGAATATGGTCTCTCCAGAGATTCAAATATACACTTCAAGATCTGACTGAAACATGTCAATCCTTCACCTTTGATCATTATTTTTTCTTTATCCTACCCATTGCATGAGGATCAATGATTAGAGAACACCTCAAGAACACCTGGTGAACACTGCACAGACCCGACTGTCATGTATCTGTTCAATGTTAGTTTAGCTAACGCTTGTTTAATTTACCCTTGACTGTGTTTGAGTCCTAATCAAATGAATATGTCTCAAACAAAGCATTGGTTTGTTTACTTGACCCCTGGTCAATTGCAGGACTATCCATTGAGACAGGAATGGTTCCGACTAATTGGTTATTAGAGGGGGCTCAATTCCCGGCCCTCAGAGAATTAACAATGGTAATAGTTTTTAGTGTACACAAGTCAATCAGATGTAACTGCCACTTGGGGATAATGATGCTAACATTTCCCATGCTTTGATGTTCAGCAAATTACCTTGATTCCCAGGGCCTTGCTGAAATCCACTGTGAGCTTTTGACATGGGCAGAAGAGAGGGGATCCTGCTGTATCCATATAAATCCCTCATATTCTGTTGTTCAAGAGTTCATCCATGTAATAAGACATTACACAGATTGATTTGTCACAACTCTGACTGGCGCGTCAGTGGATGTGAATGGAATGAAAAGTGGGGGATACATCAAACATGCTATGGCTTGTGAATAATCTTTGTTTCAATTTTGCTCACCCCCAAAACATGTCTACCAGTCAATTATAAGTGCTATGTATGTGGAGAGGTTCACAGTTGACTGATTTTGAATTGATTTCAGGATTAATTCAATGTGTATTTCCAACGTTACGTGGTAGAGACAGGATAGGGAGCCACAAAAATGTTTCCTGACCTCTTGATCTGAGCAGGAAAAACTCCTGTCCTGGACTGGCCCTAGACATGAGTTACAGTATACCACTTCTGTTCACTCTCCTATCATCTTATACCCCTCAAGGCATGAGCCAGAGAGAGGTTACTTACTTACAGTAACAACAAATATATCAGGCAGTGTTATGAAACCTCCCAAATGTCACACTGGGAACTTGTCCATTATCCCCACAACCAAATAGATATTAATGCATGGAAAAGGCTATATTAGAGTGGAACATCTGGACCATATGGCCTGGCATGGACACTATCCACACTCATGTAAAATGAGAGCAAAATGTCATTAAGCAGGTGATTGAAATTTACTGGAGACATCTGGACAGATCTGTTTCAGTTGGAGACGGGCTTGGATGGTCTAAAAATTAACCGTTTTTCTTCCGTCCCTCTCCTAGCCCCTTCCTGGGCTCGAACCAGGGACCCTATGCACACATTGTCAACAGTCACCCTCAAAGCATCATTACCCATCGTTCCACAAAAGCCGCAGAGCAAGGGGAGCAACTACTTCAAGGTCTCAGAGCGAGTGACATCACCGATTGAAACGCTACTAGCACGCACCGCTAACTAGCTAGCCGTTTCACACCGGTTACATAAGGATAGACTGGAATTGAACTTGTAAGACAGTGGACCCAAGGCAGTCTTGTCAAGGGGTGCGAAGCATCAGAAGTAGTGGGAGACAGTGTCAATAATTCCTCACACAGCTAAAGTTAAGAGAGCTCTGGGACAACATGTCAGTAAGCTCTCATGAAATTAGCCACCTGAACAGGTTAAAAGGAGTGGTGCCTAAGACACCGTTTTCCACCACCATCAACAAAACACCAAATTATGTAATTTCTTGTGGAAGAATGGTGTCACATCCCTCCAATAGAGTTCCAGCTTGTAGAATATATATGTCAACTTGTAGCCTCGAAGGAAACTTCATTCTCCAAGCAGGCTAGTCTAATTTCCTTTTTTTCTGTTGGTTTCTGTCTGTCTGTCCCAGGTTGTGTTTTCCTTGTTTGTGTAAACTGCTCATTTAAGAGGTGATTGCTACCCATTCAGAGTGTCCATACACCTCTTGTGTTCTCTGAAGTATACAATTTAATAGGAGGGGAGTGGCTACACCTGTGCTAGGCAATTAGCTTAGTGTTATTAGTACAGGCTACTTGTTCAGCAGCAGCTGTTTGCGGCAGCCGTCCCCAAAACAAAGACAGTTCTGCTGAGTTGTTCGGCGGGAGTTACAGTTGAGGAAGTGAGGGAGGCCCCGCTCTCTCGATTGCCTATGTGTTTAGTCAATATTATTCAGATCTAGTAGCCTTTTCTGTAGCCTGTCAACTATGTGTCTGTCTATCCCTGTTCTCTCCTCTCTGTACAGGCCATACAAACGCTTCACACTGCGTGGCTGCAACCACTCTAACCTGGTGGTCCCTGCGCACAAAACCCACGTGGAGTTCCAGGTCTCCGGCAGCCTTTGGAACTGCTGTTCTGCGGCCAACAAGGCAGAGTGCATCTCAGCCTATGCTGCCCTCCAGTCCCTCGACTTCTTAGCGCTGACGGAAACATGGATTACCACAGAAAACACTTCTACTCCTCATCTGATCATGTGTTCTCGCATACCCGAGAGCATCTGGTCAGCGTGTCGGTGGCACAGGAATTCTAATCTCTCCCAAGTGGACATTCTCTCTCTTCCCCCTGACCCATCTGTCTATCTCCTCATTTGAATTCCACGCTGTCACAGTCACTAGCCAATTGAAGCTTAACATCCTTGTCATTTATCGCCCTCCATGTTCCCTTAGAGTTCATCAATGAATTTGACACCTTGATAAGCTCATTTCCTGAGGATGGCTCACGCCTCACAGTTCTGGGTGACTTTAACCTCCCGACGTCTGCCTCCTTCTTTCCACTCCTTTCCTCTTTTGACCTCACCCCCTCACTGTCCCCCTCTACTCACAAGGCAGGCAATACGCTTGACCTCATCTTTACTAGATGCTGTTCTTCTACTAACCTCACTGCATCTCCCCTCCAAGTCACCGATCACTACTTTGTATCCTTTTCTCTCTCGCTCTCCTCCAACACTACTCACTCTGCCCCTACTCAGATGGTAATGCACTGTCACAACCTTACCTCTCTCTCTCCCGCTACTCTCTCCTCTTCAATCCTATCATCTCTTCCCTCTGCTAAATCCTTCTACCCCCTGTCTTCTGATTCTGCCTCCTCTCCTCCCTTTTTTGACTCTCTATGTCCCCTCTCCTCCCGGCCGGCTCGGTCCTCCCCTCCTGCTTCGTGGCTAGACGACTCATTGCGAGCTCACAGAACAGGGCTCCGGGCAGCCGATCGAAATGGAGGAAAACTAAACTCCCTGTGGACCTGTAATCTTTTCACTCTCTCCTCTCTACTTTTTCTTCCTCTGTTTCTGCTGCTAAAGCCACTTTCTACCACTCTAAATTTCAAGCCTCGGCCTAGGAAGCTGTTTGCCACCTTCTCCTCCCTGCTGAATCCTCCTCCTCCTCCCCCTCTCTCCTCCCTCTCTGTGGATGACTTCGTCAACCATTTTGAAAAGAAAGTTGACAACATCCGATCCTCATTTACTAAGCCTATTGACACAACTGGCCCTGCTTACACTGCCCTACCCTATGCTCTGACTTCTTTCTCCCCTCTATCTCCAGACGAAATCTTGCAACTTGTGACGGCCGGCCGCCCATCAACCTGCCAGCTTGACCCTATCCCCTCCTCTCTTCTCCAGACCATTTCCGGAAACCTTCTCTCTTACCTCACCTTGCTCATCAACTCATCCTTGACCGCTGGCTGTGTCACTTCCGTTTTCAAGAGGGCGAGAGTTGCACCCCTCCTCAAAAAACCTACACTCGATCCCTCCGATGTCAACAACTACAGACCAGTATCCCTACTTTCTTTTCTCTCCCAAACTCTTGAGCGTGCCGTGGCTAACCAACTCTCCTGCTATCTCTCTCAGAATGACCAGTCAGGTTTTAAGACTGGTCATTCAACTGAGACTGCTCTTCTCTGTGTCACGGAGGCTCTCCGCACTGCCAATGCTAACTCTCTCTCCTCTGCTCTTATCCTTCTAGACCTATGAGCTGCATTTGATACTGTGAACCATCAGATCCTGCTCTCCACCCTCTCTGAGTTGGGCATCTCCGGCGCTGCACACTCTTGGATTGCGTCCTACCTGACAGGTCGCTCCTATCAGGTGGCGTGGCGAGAATCTGTCTCCACGTGCTCTCACCACTGATGTCCCTCAGGGCTCAGTTCTAGGCCCTCTTCAATTCTCTCTATACACCAAGTCACTTGACTCTGTCATATCCTCACATGGTCTCTCCTATCATTGCTACGCAGACGACCCTCAATTAATTCTCTCCTTTACCCCTTCTGATAACCAGGTGGCGAATCGCATCTCTGCATGTCTGGCAGACATATCAGTTTGGATGTCGGATCACCACCTCAAGCTGAACCTCGGCAACAAGGAGCTGCTCTTCCTCCAGGGGAAGGACTGCCCGCTCCATGATCTCGCCATCACGGTTGAGAACTCCGTTGTGTCCTCCTCCCAGAGTGCAAAGAACCTTGGGGTGACCCTGGACAACACCCTGTCGTTCTCTACTAACATCAAAGTGGTAACTCGATCCTGCAGGTTCATGCTTTACAATATTCGTAGAGTACGACCCTACCTTACACAGAAAGCAGCACAGGTCCTAATCCAGGCACTTGTTATCTCCCGTCTGGATTACTGCAACTCGTTGTTGGCCGGGCTCCCTGCCTGCGCCATTAAACCGCAACAACTTACCCAGAACGCTGCAGCCTGTCTGGTGTTCAACCTTCCCAAGTTCTCTCATGTAACCCCGCTCCTCCGCACACACTATTGGCTTCCAGTTGAAGCTTGCATCTACTACAAAACCATGGTGCTTGCCTACGGAGCTGTGAGGGGAATGGCACCCCCTTACCTTCAGGTTCTGATCAGACCCTACACCCAAACAAGGGTACCACGTTCATCCGCCTCTGGCCTGCTAGCCCCCCTACCTCTACGGAAGCACAGTTCCCGCTCAGCCCAGTCAAAGCTATTCCTTGCTTTGGCACCCCAATGGTGGAACAAGCTCCCCCACGATGCCAGGACAGCGGAATCACTGACCACCTTCCGGAGACACTTGAAATCCTACCACTTTAAGGAGTACCTGGAATAGTATAACAGTAATCATTTTCGTGAGAAGACCGATGTTCGGGATGTCTCCTGCTGTAGGCAGACATCGGTGGATGCAGTGGATTGAGACGCAGCCCATGCAAAAAAGATATCTCTATCAGATTTCTATGTTCGTTTTCCCTTTATTTTGTCAGTTACCTATACAATGGAGTATATTTTGGTTGAACATAAAAATTGTTTGAGAAAGAGTTAACAAGGTTGGTTTTAACATAGTATATTACGTTTATTGAGAAATCATTTTCTCATTAAAAATCGTTTTTTATATGAGGACCAAACAGTAAGGTAGCCATTAAAAACCAGCCTGACATTTAAGCATACAGTATTTTAAACAGCCGTGGGTTGACAGTATGTACAGGCCTCGCCATGAATATTGATGCTCATTGTTTAGTTTTTATGTCTAAATCAATACGGTGCCATGTTCCACTTGAGTGATGCATCCCAGGAGGAGAGGGGCCATAATTGCATCCCATTGCCTCGGTGAACTTTCTTGTTGGTAGATGGACTAGCAATAGCACAAGCCTACACTCTCTAAACTCTCTACTGTGGTAGTTAAATATCCATACAAGGCCTCAGGCTGTCTTTATACTCTGAAAGTATTGTAATGGAGTCGTGATCAACAGGGAAATGGCTGATGAAATTGCTGGATGAACTTGGCCATGCAGGCTGATGTATTATGTATGCTTCTGTGTGAGAGAGCTTCATTTTATGGCACTAGTACTTGGTTATTATTCTCCCACCAGTGGTGCAGGAGAGACTCTAAAAAGCTCTTGTGAGATTTTGAGGAATGGAGTTATCTCCCAAGTACCTTGTGTTGTGAAAAAGAAAAAAACAGAGAAACGTTTGGTTATGTATTCTCTTGGTGTTCTTATGCGTAACTAAGAGTTTAGAGCTTTAACCCTTCTTAACTTCTTAACCCTTCTTAACTTAATGCTGCAATATATAACTGTTTGGGCGACCCCAACATATACACATAGAAATGTGTATTATAGATTAGTCCTTCTCATTTAAAGCAACTCTAAGAAGTGGTAGATCTGTTCTATGTGAGCTATTTCTATGCTTCCCGTTCTTTGGTTTTGTACACGGCTTCAAACCGCTGAAAATACAATATTTTTGTTTATGGAAAATATATTTCACAGCGGTTTAGATGGTACAATGATTCTCTACACTATACAGTGCATTCGGAAAGTATTCCGACCCCTTCCTTTTTACACATTTTGTTACGTTACAGCCTTATTCTAAAATGTATTACAGTGGGGAGAACAAGTATTTGATACACTGCCGATTTTGCAGGTTTTCCCATTTACAAAGCATGTAGAAGTCTGTAATTTTTATCATAGGTACTCTTCAACTGTGAGTGACGGAATCTAAAACAAAAATCCAGAAAATCACATTGTATGATTTTTAAGTAATTACTTTGCATTTTATTGCATGACATAAGTATTTGATACATCAGAAAAGCAGAACTTAATATTTGGTACAGAAACCTTTGTTTGCAATTACAGAGATCATACGTTTCCTGTAGTTCTTGACCAGGTTTGCACACAATGCAGCAGGGATTTTGGCCCACTCCTCCATACAGACCTTCTCCAGATCCTTCAGGTTTCGGGGCTGTCGCTGGGCAATACGGACTTTCAGCTCCCTCCAAAGATTTTCAATTGGGTTCAGGTCTGGAGACTGGCTAGGCCACTCCAGGACCTTGAGATGCTTCTTACGGAGCCACTCCTTAGTTGCCCTGGCTGTGTGTTTCGGGTCGTTATCATGCTGGAAGACCCAGCCACGACCCATCTTCAATGCTCTTACTGAGGGAAGGAGGTTGTTGGCCAAGATCTCGCGATACATGGCCCCATCCATCCCCCCTCAATACGGTGCAGTCGTCCTGTCCCCTTTTCAGAAAAGCATCCCCAAAGAATGATGTTTCCACCTCCATGCTTCACGGTTGGGATGGTGTTCTTGGGGTTGTACTCATCCTTCTTCTTCCTCCAAACACGGCGAGTGAAGTTTAGACCAAAAAGCTCTATTTTTGTCTCATCAGACCACATGACCTTCTCCCATTCGTCCTCTGGATCATCCAGATGGTCATTGGCAAACTTCAGACGGGCCTGGACATGCGCTGGCTTGAGCAGGGGACCTTGCGTGCGCTGCAGGATTTTAATCCATGACGGCGTAGTGTGTTACTAATGGTTATCTTTGAGACTGTGGTCCCAGCTCTCTTCAGGTCATTGACCAGGTCCTGCCGTGTAGTTCTGGGCTGATCCCTCACCTTCCTCATGATCATTGATGCCCCACGAGGTGAGATCTTGCATGGTGCCCCAGACCGAGGGAGATTGACCTTCATCTTGAACTTCTTCCATTTTCTTGTAATTGCGCCAACAGTTGTTGCCTTCTCACCAAGCTGCTTGCCTATTGTCCTGTAGCCCATCCCAGCCTTGTGCAGGTCTACAATCTTGGCCATTGTGGAGAGGTTGGAGTCTGTTTGATTGAGTGTGTGGACAGGTGTCTTTTATACAGGTAACGAGTTCAAACAGGTGCAGTTAATACAGGTAATGAGTGGAGAACAGGAGGGCTTCTTAAAGAAAAACTAACAGGTCTGTGAGAGCCGGAAATCTTACTGGTTGGTAGGTGATCAAATACTTATGTCATGCAATAAAATGCAAATTAATTATTTAAAAATCATACAATGTGATTTTCTGGATTTTTGTTTTAGATTCCGTCTCTCACAGTTGAAGTGTACCTATGATAACAATTACAGACATCTACATGCTTTGTAAGTAGGAAAACCTGCAAAATCGGCAGTGTATCAAATACTTGATCAAAGGAATTGTCCGTAGAGCTCCAAGATAGAATTGTGTTGAGGCACAGATCTGGGGAAGGGTACCAAAAAATGTCTGCAGCATTGAAGGTCCCCAAGAACACAGTGGCCTCCATCATTATTAAATGGAAGAAGTTTGGAACCACCAAGACTCTTACTAAAGCTGACACCCGGCCAAACTGAGCTATCGGGGGAGAAGGACCTTGGTCAGGGAGGTGACGAAGAACCTGATGGTCACTCTGACAGAGCTCCAGAGATCCTCTGTGGAGATGGGAGAACCTTCCAGAAGGACAACCATCCCTCCAGCACTTCACCAATCAGGCATTTATGGTTGAGTGGCCAGACGGAAACCACTCCCCAGTAAAAAGCACATGACAGCCTGCTTGGAGTTTGCCAAACTGCACCTAAAGGACTCTTAGACCATGAGAAACAAGATTCTCTGGTCTGATGAAACCAAGATTGAACTCTTTGGCCTGAATGCCAAGTGTGTCACACCCTGATCTGTTTCACCTGTCTTTGAGCTTGTCTACACTTTGGGGGTCTTTACGTAGCTCAAGCAGGTGAAGGTGAGCTCTTGGACTGACAGGCTCTTATTTTCTGTTTGCTAGAGTCGTCATGGCGATCGATTGAATTTAATCCTTGTGGCTGGGTTGTCCATTGTGAGTAACTCACTAAATGGTTCTCTCCTTTCCCTCGTTCTCTCCTTCCTGTTCCCCTCTACCCCCAGATCAAATACCGTACAGGATACACTAGTGACATATTTCTCTTTCCATACATCTGAGTCTTCACATTCCATGCCTCTCGTCACAGACAGGGCTATGCAATTGAATGGGGTGGTGTTTGATCAGTGCTTGGTTAAAGAATTAATGGCATGTTTGGTGAGCCTACCTTCTTTCCTCCCTGCTCTTTCTCTACCTCTTGCCTAAATACTGGGATTTCTGCTTCCTGTCTTATTGAACAGATTTAATTTCATTATCATTGGCTTGACGTAATGGAATAGGACACTGATGTAAAAATGTGCCTTTTTCACCAATGTTGCTTTGCTCTCATCTTGTTTGTCTTATATTACTGTGTTTCACTATCCATTGAGGTCCACCTACCTCCAGACCTAGCATCAATACAATTCCGTCTACAGTAAGGGTATGGCCATTTGTTACATATACATTACTCTGTAGGAGAAAACACAAAATCAGTCTGTCTCTCATGCAGAAGCCTGCTTCTTGCCCGGACGTGATGTGCATTTCATGCTCACACATCCGGGAACAATCTAAAGACATCAGAAGATATAGCATGTAGGGAAAATATAATTTATCAAGGATAAAAGCCAATTCATGCTTGATCAGAAAATGAGGCTCCATAAGGAGGGTGTGACGCAATTGCGGAGCCTCCGGAGGCATACAGAGGCCAATTTGAGCTCCGTACCGCAATTTTGTAACAATGCGGAGGGCTCCATATAGCTCTGTACAGTTCTGCATTGACATGATCGGTGATGGTAGGTGGGTGCGGGAGGTCATGTTTAAACACAAACTCACTTCCTTGACAACTTCCTTCACAACAGCTCTGCTCAACAGCTCTGCGCTGCGGAGGAAGCGCAATAACTATGAATGCAGAGGCCGTATCACAGATGCCGGATTGACCATGCAGCGCCTTTCAGGGTTCCATTAGGAAACACATTGCATTGGAAAATATGCTCAATGTATTTTCACTTTTGTCTTCATTTTATATTTGAAGCACATCTAAATGGATCCTTTGCAATGACTTCAAACCACCAGCTGTTGTGGAGCCAGCCATACAGTATAAATATGCTGCAAGCGATGGTAATGACTTTGGAAGGGGTCGTGCCCTTAGAAACGCATGAGCCATGATGAAGTGGTATTGCCAGTGAAATAATATTTGTTTTGACAACACTGACAGATTTGTCAACAAAGTAAGCTGTTTGCATGCTAGTGTGAGGGTCCAGATTCACATTGAACAGTTGTTACTTTTTTGTCTCTCTGTCTCTGTCTCTCTCACTCTCACTGTCTCTCAGTAGCAGGCAGAAGGATGTACTGTTCGTTAGCGCAATGAATGTCTCTTATAAATAAGCTCTGTCGCAATGTCCGCCGCCCTGAGCTTTCTAATTTCCTTCCCTTGTCACTCCTTGTTGTGTTTTTTTTTTTATGACTTTAATCGTCTCCCTGACTGAGTCTTAAAATACACTTTCCCAAAACATTAATCCCAAATAATTTCCCTGGGCACCTTCCAGGATCCGCTGGCTTTTAGCAATCCGTTATTTATTCATGGCCGAAATGATATTGCTTTTCAACTCATGAGATGCCATTAACTGTTCAGCATGTCACACCAAGACATAAGATAGTATAATTATAGTAAAAAAGGGGCACATGTTTCCCATTCAATTCAAACGCACAAATGCAAAAGTCAAAAGACATCAATGTTTTAGTATTCAATGGACCATCAAGTGTGGTTTTTCTTTGCATTTCTATTCGTCTTCAAACTTGTTTTTCCTTTCATCTGGTTTCAGGCCAAGACATCCATTTGATCCTGCAGTGAATCTTTTTTTTTTTCCTTTTTTTTTTTAGAAACAGCAGTCTTTTACAGTACCTTCAGAAAGTACTCATACCCCTTGACTTATTCCACATTTTGTTGTGTTACAGCCTGAATTCAAAATTATGAATTCAATACATGTTGGAATCACCTTTGGCAGCGATTACAGCTGTGTGTCTTTATGGGCAAGTCTCTAAGAGCTTTGCACACATGGATTGTACAATATTTGTACAACAGGTGAATTGCTTACTTACAAGCCCTTAACCAACAATGCAGTTCAAGAAATAGAGTTAAGAAAATACTTACTAAATAAACTAAAGTAAAACATAAAAAGTATCATATAAAATAACAATAACGAGGCTATATACAGGTGGTACCGGTACCGATTCAATACGTGGGGGTACAGGTTAGTCAAGGTAATTTGGACATGTAGGTATGGGTAAAATGACTATGCATAAATAATGAACAGCGAGTAGCAGCTCTGTCAAGTTGGTTGTTGATCATTGCTAGACAGCCATTTTCAAGTCTTGCCATAGATATTCAAACCGATTCAAGTCCAAACTGTGACTAGGCCACTCAGGAGCATTCAATGTTGTCTTGGTAAGCCACTCCAGTGTATATTTGGCCTTGTGTTTCAGGTTATTGTGCTGCTGAAAGGTGAATTTGTCTCCCAGTGTCTGTTGGAAAGCAGACTGAACCAGGTTTCTTCTAGGATTTTGCCTGTGCTCAGCTATATTCTGTGTATTTTTATCCTAAAAAACTCCCTAATCCTTGCTGATGACAAGCATACCCATAACATGATGCAGCCACCACCGTGCTTGAAAATATAGATTGTGGTACTCAGTGATGTGTTTTGTTAGATTTGCCCCAAACATAACACTTTGTATTGAGGACATAAAGTTCCTTTCTTTACCACATTTTTTGCAGTTTTACTTTAGTGCCTTATTGCCAACAGGATGCATGTTTTGAAAAATTCTGTACAGGCTTTCTCCTTTTCACTTTGTCATTGAGGTTAGTATTGTTGTGGAGTAACTACAATGTTGTTGATCCATTCTCAGTTTTCTCCTACGTTTTAAAGTCACCATTGGCCTCCTCATGGTGATATTTCCTTCCTCTCCGGCAACTGAGTTAGAAAGTACACCTGTATCTTTGTAGTGACTGGGTGTATTGATACACCATCCAAAGTGTAATTAATAACTTCACCATGCTCAAAGGGATATTCAATGTATGATTTTTAATTTGTACATATCTACCAATACTATAGATGCCCTTCTTTGCGAGGCATTGGAAAACCTCCCTGGTCTTTGTGGTTGGATTTGTGTTTGAAATGTGTTGCTCTACTGAGGGACCTTAGAGATAATTGTTAAACACTAGTCCTGCACATGGAGTGAGTCCATGCAACTTATTATGTGACTTGTTAAGCACATTATTACTCCTGAATGTATTTTGGCTTGCCATAACAAATGGGTTGAATAATTATTGACTCAAGACATTTCAGCTTTTAATTTTAATTAATTTGTAAAATACAAAAATCTAAAAACATAATTCCACTGACATAATGGGGTATTGTGTGTAGGTTGGCCAGTGATACAAATTCTCAATTTAATAAATTTTAAATTCAGGGTGTGTTTTTTATTTTATTTACAGTTTTTTACAATCGTTATGACAGTTTTTTCAATACATTTAACAAGTTTCCTAAACTCTTAACACGGTTAGCACAACATCAGTCTTTGTAGGCTATACAATTAACACATTTCTTGTTGCTTTGACACAAAATGCATACAGTTAACACAAATTTAAAATGCTTGAACTTCTTTTACACACAAGCTCAACCAATACCAAAACAATGTAATTTTACAGCCAAATTTACAAATGCTTTCACACTGTATGTCAGAACAGATAACATCATGTTCTAAACATAACTTATATAGGCTAAAGTCAAAGTGAACAGCTGGTCATATTGTGAATTGAAACAAAAATATATTCCCTGTATTTTATTCCATTGCTAATGAGAAACAGCTTATTGAAGTTTTGCAAATATATACATCACAGCTGATTCCCATCTAGAAAGCACACTCAGGTGTTGAGGTTCTTTCAATCGCATGACCATATGTTACAGTATAAAAGAGGTCTCTTTGGGCTGATCCTGTGTGGAAAAGGAACAATATAGAGCAACACAAAGAAAGAAAGAAAGAAAGAAAGAAAGAAAGAAAGAAAGAAAGAAAGAAAGAAAGAAAGAAAGAAAGAAAGAAAGAAAGAAAGAAAGAAAGAAAGAAAGAAAATGCCTGCACGAGGGAGAGGAAGACGAGTACCAGGACAAGGGAGAGGAGTGGGGCAAGGGCAAGAGAGAGGAGTTGGGCAAGGGAGAGGAGTGGGGCAAGGTAGAGGGAGAGGAGTTCGAATGCGTGGTGGCGCTCAAAGAAGGACCAGAGCTAGGGTAACTGATCAAATAAGAGCTACTATCATTGACCATGTCATAAACCACGGGCTATCATACAGAGAGGCTGGTGAACGAGTACAGCCAAATATCAGCCGGGACACAGTCGCATCCATTGTCCGTATTTTCAGAGAAACCAACAGGTAGGATATTGCTTCTCCTAGCAAAGTGATAATACTGTAATTTGACCATTTACGTAGTAGAGTGACTGTATGCCTCCAGTCTCTAATATATATAACTGTATTTTGTCCCTCTAAGGATTCAACGTCTACCTCCCTCAGGGGGCAGAGGAAAGCTCCTAAATGAAGAACAGGAACTTGCTATTGTCAACATGGTGATTGCTGACAATGAAATAAAACTGAAGGACATTCAGTCCAGAGTTGTAGAGGACAACCTTGTCTTTGGGAACATTGCAGCAATCAGCATAACATCCATTTCTCGGACTCTAGCTAAACACAGAGTCCGAATGAAGCAACTATACAAAGTTCCATTTGAAAGGAACAGTGAGCGCATCAAAGAACTCCGTCACCAATATGTCCAGGTAAGGTTATGCAATACAGTCATTACTGTACTATACATTGTGTGTTTTGCAGTAAACTACTCTATAAACCTGGAGAACATTAGGACATACAGTAGATATACAGCACAGTATTTACATACACTGTGTAATTACTTTCAGAGAGTCATGGAGTTGGAGGCCAATCAAGTCCCACATGAAATGATCTATGTTGACGAGGCTGGCTTCAACTTGGCGAAAAGGCGTCGCCGTGGGAGAAACATAATTGGCAAAAGGGCCACAGTCACCGTGCCGGGCCAGAGAGGAGCTAACATCACCATGTGCGCCGCAATCTCCAACAACGGTGCACTCCTGCATAAATGTGAGATTGGCCCCTACAACACCGACCGCCTTCTCCTGTTTTTAGAAGACCTGCACGAAAGACTAGTGCCAGAGGTAGAAAGGGGACAGGTGGGAGACCACTTGTCAATATATGTGATCACATGGGACAATGTGGCATTCCACCATTCCCGTGCAGTCACAGCCTGGTTTGATGCCCATCCAAGGATGATGTCCCATTTCCTTGCTCCTTACTCCCCTTTCCTCAACCCCATTGAGGAGTTTTTCTCAGCCTGGAGATGGAAGGTTTTTGACCATCGTCCACATGACCAAATGTCCCTCCTGGATGCAATGGATGCTGCATGCCAAGACATCACAGCTGAACACTGCCAGGGGTGGATAAGGCATGCCAAAAGATTCTTCCCAAGATGCCTTGCCAGAGAAGATATCAGGTGTGATGTGGATGAGAACATGTGGCCAAATGCAGAAGACCGAGCAGATTAGAAGATTTTTTTATTATTATTATTATTATTCCGGTGCTTTTTCTGTTTGTATATCTTGCAGTAATGTCCTGTTTTCAAAGAAAGTCTTTACTGCAGCAATTCTGTCTCTGTCTTTTTTTTTTTTCATAAACTGTGCATTCTATAAAGCTACGCTGAGATGGTCATTCATTTTTTAATAAAATTTCTGCAGCAAAAGAAACAAAATGCATACATTTACTAAACCCAACAAAACAAAAATGTAGAGAGGCTTCAAAAGAAACTACAGTGCAAAACACAATCTATGATCAATACAATATACTGTCTATTGTATAAGGGCCGACCTGACACATAACATAATGCAGTTTCTGTAATTTCAGATGATGTTAGTGTTATTTTTGTCATTGTGTTATGATTGACTAAATGTTCCTGTTGGAAGAGAACATGTGTTAGTGTTTTGCATAATTAGTTGATTTTGAAACATGTTTGCAGTGTTTTGTTAGACATAGTGTATTGTGTTAGTGAATTATTGTATTTTGAAAAGTAGTTTTGGAGTTTAGTTTACAATGTGTGATTTTGAGCATGAAATTAACCGTTTTGCCAATTGTGTGTTTTAGGTGTGTCGGTGCGTTAAGAGTTTAGGAAAATTGTTAAATGTATTGAAAAAACTGTCATAACGATTGTAAAAAACTGTAACTAGGCAAGTCAGTTAAGAACAAATTCTTATTTACAATGACAGCCTACCTACAGGGACAGCCATAGTAGTACGTTATCCCTGGAAATTAGGGTTAAGTGCCTTGCTCAAGGACACGTCGGCAGGTTTTCACCTTGTCAGCTCAGGGATTCAATCCAGCAACCTTTCAGTTACTGGCCTGCCAACCTGTAACACAACAAAATGTGGAAAAAGTCAAGGGGTGTGGATACTTTCTGAAGGCACTGTAAATCACCAGAATGTTCCATTGAAGATGGCCATTTACATTTTTTATCGAGCTCAGCATCATTTTAGAGGGGATTGGCAATACATTTGTCCCTCTCTTGCTCTCTCCCTTTCCCTCCCCTCCCTCCCTCTTCCTCTCTCCCCCTCCCTCCCTCTTACTCTCTCTAGGTAAAGAAGTGATTATCAATATTTCCAATAGTTTTTTCTGCCAGTGTGTTTGTATATTGGGGGCAGTTTGACACAACAGGCATGGCAAAATATAATCCATAAAGTGTTGCCAGCTGAATATGAGGCCACAGGCAAACTAAGACCCCCAGTGCAGTGGGTATTGTAATAGGGAACATTTAGAAGCCCTAGACAAGGTGAACATTAATAATCCAATTTATTATACACAAGCTGCCAACTGACCTTTGAAAACAAAAGGCTGTTACACAAGAATGAGTCAAACATTCTGTGCATGAGATCCTAAGCAATAAACAACAACAGCAACCCAGACAATAGAGATGGACCAGTCAGAGTGCTCTGCTGAGTCTGCTCCAGGTTCTTGTTAGCAGAACTTTGGTCAGTGAAGGATTCAGAAACCTTTTCAGAGGAAAAACAGACAAACACAGATGAATAGTAAACAAACAAGCAACCATCCAAATTGTTAATTTAATGGAGAAGTGGAAGACAGCAGCAAGAAGTCAATCAAATCTAGATTTCAACAAATGTTAACTTCAATGAATGTTAAATGTTTAAATAAGTAGCTTATATTGCTGAGACAATGATTAATTGTGTAAAACAAAAGACATGCTGATTTTGATTGTACACAAGTCTAGCACTTTTGCCAAAGAAACAAAGATATTTTCCCAGACATCCGGTTTTCCATGTCATAGATTTGATAGAATTTCAGCTGTTGTTCCACCAAGACCAGTTCCCTCTTGGCATTGCTTAATGTGGCTATTCTACAATGAAAAAAAAAAAATCTCTCTCAAATACTTTTGCATTGATTCTCTCCTGCCCAGGCATTAGCTCTAAAGCAAAAGGACAGCAACATTAATCATTGCACACTGGTCATTTTCAAGGCTGAGAAAGGACAAGAATACAAGGTGCCAGTGTGTGTGTGTGTCTGGGTCTAAGAGCATGAAAAAACAAAGGCTGGTTAAGTCCATTGAGACAGTGCTCTGATTAAAATCACACTGCCCGAGGAGAGTGAATGGACTGGAGAGCCTGCATCCAAGTTGTCCCACATTCATATTGGCCAGTCTGGATGCAGTGCCACAGTACAGATGCAGGAGTGAAGGACTTACAATAACCATTCTAACTTTGACTGGTTGTCTGAACTGAGTCACAGGAAGCAATGGAATTATCTCCATGGAAACTGAAGGGCAGAAAAAAAATGTGGCTTGTTCTAAAGACAGCTATAGTGGTCCGCTAATACAGGACTAGTAAAGGCCTAGTGCACTTTAAATCACTTGTATTCAATTAAATAACTTGTATTCCTTTAAATAATGTTTTCCCAAGGAAAGTGTCCGACAGGTTATGAGTGTAGTGGGTGAAGATGACCTGTGGGCACCGTACAGCTACAAAGGGCATGTTGTTAAATGCATGCATATAAAATATTCATCTTTAATGCTGTGGTTAATATTGATTTCAGGACTTGTTGAGGCCAGGAAACAATCAAACATAAACTTGAATGCCAATGTTAGATTGATGTTCACCAGAAACACTGTCCATTGGACATTCATCACAGGAAATAGTAAAGGGATGATTCCCTTTTGTTAGAAATGTGCCTTGATATGACTATACCTCATTTTTATCCACACCTTCATACAGTTAATTTCTAATACAGTTTAGTTTCTTTATTGATCAAAACAGTCCACCCTTCACGCTACAGAATTACTGCATAAGAGTTGGTCTGCACCTGTTCACACATTGTAATAGTTTTAGCTACTCGTGCAAGATGATTTCTGAGTAAATTTGTTTCGCAGTAGTGGATTTGGTACTAAGTAATCCACAAAGTCAGGCTGCCATCAAAATATTGCCTGACATTTCTGAATGGGGTGAAATTACTCAAATTCCTCATCCAGTTCTACCCTTTCACACTCTTTTTTTCTGCTGAGGCTGAGAGTTTGGGTTATCACCCGATACTCTTCCTTCCTCTGTCCATCATCCCCTGTAAACATCAGTCTGCAGGCATTTAATTACTGAGAGAGAACCCAGAGAGAGGGAAAGGGAGAGAGAGAGGGGAAGAGAGAGAGAGACTGAGAGAGAGAGAGAGAGAGAGAGAGAGAGAGAGAGAGAGAGAGAGAGAGAGAGAGAGAGAGAGAGAGAGAGAGAGAGAGAGAGAGAGAGAGCAAGGGAACGAGAAAGAGAGAGAGAGAGAGAGAGAGAGAGAGAGAGAGAGAGAGAGAGAGAGAGAGAGAGAGAGAGAGAGAGAGAGAGAGAGAAAGC
Organism: Thymallus thymallus; assembly: GCA_023634145.1. Lineage (NCBI taxonomy): Eukaryota > Metazoa > Chordata > Actinopteri > Salmoniformes > Salmonidae > Thymallus > Thymallus thymallus. The sequence continues at coordinate 14,908,182 of CM042390.1, forward strand.
GCAAGGGAGAGAATAATAATAATAAAAATAACACTTGCGCCTTCTTGCCAGTATCTTCCTCCTACCCGCTTGTCTATTCCACCGGAAAAAAGGTTTACACTGTAAATATAACACTGTAAATATAACATGTTTTAAATTGAACTTCAATCTATTATTCATCAAAGCCAAGATGCAGGCCCACCTCCAACTCTACCCAGATGTCCCAGTGCCAAGCTCTGGTGTGTGTCTGTGTGTGTGTGCGCGCGTGCATCCATCAAATTTATGTTGAATGATAGTTTGTTGTGAAGTTCCTACCTGTTTGCCCAGTATTTTTGATTGGTTATTATCAAAGATAATTAATGTATTCAACATCTGGATGAATCTTAGGTGAAAGAGATATGTTAATCCACTAATGAATAATCCAAATGATATCCCGGTGGCTTTTGACTCTTAACTCTGTGACGGTGTCAGCCGCTCTCCTCAGTGCTCCGTCTGTGCTCCACTGTAGTGACAGTTGTCTGTGTGTGTGTGTGTGTGTGTGTGTGTGTGTGTGTGCGTGCGTGCGTGCGCGCGTGTGTGTCTGCATGTATTTGTATTTCCCTATTATCACCACTCCCACAAAAAACACTTGGAATGTCGCAGCATCATACAATATAGTTTTGGCTCCGATAAAAGTAATAATGTTACAGTGACGTTGGAGCATTGGACACTGATTAGCTTAATTTAGTGGCCTGTGGTTTTCTACTGTGATATTGGCCTCTATTCTCTACAGCTGTGCTCAGGCCCAAACCGTTTAAACTAGATTAGGAGAGTTTCATTTTTCCTGTTTCATTCAGAAGTAGTCATTATAGCTCAGTATTACTGTTGTATTGTATGATCTCTTCCACTGTGGATTCTAATAAATGGCTCACACGATGGATACTGTTGCTGTATATGGAAATCCTGAGATTAGAGTGTATGTGATCACAATGTGGCTCTGATTTTATTTTAGATCTTTTTTTTAACCTTTATTTAACTAGGCAAGTCAGTTAAGAACAAATTCTTATATACAATGACGGCCTACCCCGGCCTCCCCTAACCCGGATGACGCTGGGCCAATTCTGCGCTAACCTATGGGACTCCCGATCACGGCCAGTTGTGATACAGCCCGGGATCGAACCAGGGTCTGTAGTGACGCCTCTAACACTGAGATGCAGTGCCTTAGACTGCTGTGCCACTCAGGAGCCAAAAATCTGATAATGCGGGTCTTACATAAAGACAGGCGTTTTCAAAGGCTGATGTGGCAGTTAAGTAAAATAATGCTTGCCAACAAGATTTCTGAGAGAGGCCATCCCATCTTCATGATCTTTCTTTATGCTCAACCACATATCCCCTTTCAGACATGTGTCATCATCAAACCTCACATTGTGTCTCTGGCTATTTATTTCACTGTGCTTTCTCTAAAGGGGCAGAATAAGATGGTTCTCAAGATGGTTCTTTAACAAAGCGGTTCGGTACTGGCCAGGATCTACACACAGAGAGCGGTCAAAGGTGTTGTGAATTGATATTCTAGTTTGTCCCTTTAGAGCACCTGTAACTCCCTCCTGCTTACGTATATTGGAATTCTTGGAATGTTTTGTTCTGTGAAACGCCTTAATCAATGCCTACGTTCGTTTCTACTCCTGTCTCATGTCCTGTCCTTATATTAGTTGTATAAGTAATACTGTGTGCTATACAACAAAAGGGAATGTGAAGGGCATGCTTTTTGTGACTGCAGTATTTTTGTGTGTGTGCGTGCACGTACGTACGTGCGTGTGTGTGTGTGTGTGTGTGTGTGTGTGTGTGTATGCATGTACAGTATGTATGTATGTACTGTATGTAGGTGAGGCTTGCTTGCTTGCTTAATATTGAGTTGCACACATACACAATCCATGTCTCAATCCATGTCTTTAATAGGTGACATCAATAAGGGATCATAGCTTTCACCTAGATTCACCTGGTCAGTCTGTGTCATGGATAGAGCAGGTGCTCTTAATGTTTTGAATACTCAGTGTAATGATGTGTGTGTCTGCAGCTATACCTGAATTCTGTACCATCAAAGACATGTTATTTTACAGCTCATCCAACTCTCCTGCTGGCACCTGGACAGAGGACAGTCCAGCCCGGCCCAGCACAGAGTCTTGTTAACACCTCATTGTCCATTCAGATGTGTGTGTGACTGTGTCACCACTGTGTCACCTGGTGGGGCCCTAGAGGAGCACAGGATCTGGAGGCTGATAAAGGGACAGCTGCCAGCCCAGCGCCAGGCAATATGGAGCCAGCCAAATTGTGGCCTGGATGTGAAGATTATGGAAGCAATTACTGATAACTAGGAGGCAGTAGAAGGCTTTGTGACTGGAGTGCTGAATCAGTGCCCAGGACAGGGAGATGTAGGAGAGGGAGAGGCTGGGCGACTGGACACACACAGAGACAAGCCACAGTCAGAGAGAGAGAGAAGGAGAAGAGTGTGAGAAAGAGAAAGAGAGAGAGAGAGAGAGAGAGAGAGAGAGAGAGAGAGAGAGAGAGAGAGAGAGAGAGAGAGAGAGAGAGAGAGAGAGAGAGAGAGAGAGAGAGAGAGAGAAAATATCAGGAGTCTCTTATAATATAAATAGTATTGTGTCTGCAGCTCTATGGCTGTGCCATCACTTCAGATCTTCGAAAACTCTAAACAATGGCCTTTTCATCCTGTATCTGGATTTCAGAGACAAGTACCTACATGAATGCACGTTGAATCCTAAATAGTTTATCTGAATTGTGTGTCATGAAGTCATGAAATGGCATTAAATGAAACAGACAGTGGTGAATGCAAATTTATTTTTCATGTTTTCATTATCTCTGCAACATGTCATAGTGAAGTACCAGCAAAGTTCTTCACTGCAGTGCAGCATATTTGACCAAATACTTCCCAACTTGGTCCATGGTGAAAAGGTTGTGTGTGGGCGTGTGTGGCTGGTGGGTGTAGGGCTGTGGCAGTCATTACATTTCTGTCAGCAAGTGATTGTCATGCAAATAACTGCAGGTCTCACCGTTATCGACTGTTAATTAACATAAACACTTTTACCATCTCCAGCTTCCACGCATAGCCTATAAGCCACTGATGCGGACCTTTGGAACATCTATTTTAAAAGTCTAATAAATCCATTTAATATAGCCTGCCCTACACCATCACAATAAATCCATTATTTATTTTAGGCAGGTCTAAAGAAAGATTACGGTATGAAGAAAATGTAGCCTATTCAGAAGAATAGAATAACATCATCTGAGTCATCCTTATGTTAGGACCTGATCTGGCTATGTCATATGGCTGTGGGCTACACATTCATTTATCAGGCAAGATTTACTTATAATTCCTGTGGCATTATTTTATATTATTTTATAGTAATACCAATACAATTGAACATAGCTGAATAAAATAGAAAGGATATTTTCCCCAAACAGCTTCTGAGGGAGTGTGCACATGCGACTATTCTGTGTTGAGCGGTTAACAATGAAACAGGTCCTCCTATATGCTTAATTTAAAGTTATTTTTGCAACTGTAGTTGTGATACAAAGTTAGGCTATAAGTTTGATTTATAATTGTTTCTAAGGCTGCATGATGCGACTCTAATGATGATTTGAAAAAAGTGACAGGAAAGGAAAGCACTCTGCTTTGTTCCTTGTGCAGGCTGCACACACGTCATCAGTCTCTCAAGCACTAGATAATATTATCACTTATCATACTATTCTCAATGTAATCTGGTATTCATATATAGCCTACTAATATAATGTATGTGTGGAATAAGTTTTTATTTCTAATGCCCCCCCCCCCCCCCCCCCAAATCCGTAGCCTACACTCGAATAGTAAAAAAAAAAAAATGTGCACAAAAAACATAAGTATTAAGACACTTTACTCTGTACTTTGTTGAAGCACCTTGGCAAACCTGGCGAAGCACTATCAACTGAGCTACACAGGAGTAGTAACAAAAGTTGTAGAAACATCTCAAGGATGATCAATGGAAACAGGATGCACTTGAGCTCAATTTCGAGTCTCATAGCAAAGTGTACGAATACTTATGTAAATAAGGTATTTCTGTTTTTATTTGTCATTATGGAGGATTTTTCTTATTTAATACATTTTACAATAAGGCTGTAACGTAACAAAATGCGGAAAAAATCATCAAGGGATTTTAATACTTTCCGAATGCACTTGTAAGAATATTCTAAGATAAATACACAACGCAGAGGATTATAGGTCAATAGGGAATTAACGATCAATTGAAATAGTTGTTTTTCAGTTCAACATCGGTTTAGAATCTGTATAGGTGTTTCAGTCCAAGACTCATAGCTACATGTGGCAAGTTCTCATTGGTCGAAATTGTCTATACATTGAGCCTGAAACAGGATACTTGGGGTTTGGCCATTGGCCCAATTTTATTGCAAAGAATTGGTCAACCACATGCTAGGCTTGAGGCTATAAACTACATCCGGTCTCTTTGTTCAGTGGAGAAACCTGGAGGACAGGGAAGAATGAACATCTGCCATCTACTTTGAAAGCGTAACAACTATGGTTTGTTCTCTTTGAATAATACATTTTTCTCCCCCTGATTTGCTTTGGGGTCTGTGTTATTGAAGAATAACATCAACTGCTAACACACTGTATACTAAAAAGTGCCAAATTGTCATACTTGAGTAAAAGTAAAGATACCTTAATAGAAAAAACCTTAATTAAAAGTGAAAGTCACCCAGTAAAATACTACTTGAGTAAAATTCTAAAAGTATTTGGTTTTAAATATACTGTACTTAAGAATCAAAAGTAAATGTAATTGCAAAAGTATAATTTCACATTCCTTATATTAAGCTAACCAGAGCCAAGGGCACACTCCAACACAGACAAATTTACAAACAAAGCATTTGTGTTTAGTGAGTCTGCCAGATCAGAGGCAGTAGGGATGACCAGGGATGTTCACTAGATAAGTGTGTGAATTGGACAATTTTCCTGTCCTTCATGCTTCTTCTAAGCATTTGAAATGTACTTTTGGGTGTCAGGGAAAATGTATGTAGTAAAAAGTACATTATTTTCTTTAGGAATGTAGTGGAGTAAAATAAAAAAGTTGTAAAGTACAGATAACTCCAACAACGACTTAAGTAGTTCTTTAAAGTAGGCTATTTTTACATAAGTACTTTACCCCACTGCTCATAGGAACACTTATTTAATTCAATGCATCAACCAGCTATGAGGAGCTGGCTCTTGCTGCACAACAGGTGATCCTATTCCACTCAAACTCTGAATGCCAGGGCTCTTTTCAATTGCTTTTGCACTGATGTCAGAGTGATTAGAGGGACAATAGAGCACTGAGTACCAGACATTAGCGACTGGCCGTTAGCAAGTTTGATAGGCTACAAGTGACCATCAGCTGCACCAGAGGCAGTTATGGAGAAACCTAGTTACCGTGACTCAATGGTCACGTGGAATTTGACTGCGGTCATGACTCGTGACTGCCAGTGTGGCAGTAATAAGGTCAAGGTGGGTGTAATTTAATAGACAAAACTTTCTCTCTGTCAACAGATTGGAGGATTTGAAAGCATATATTTTCGCTGACTTCAACTGCTCTGTAAAAATGTGCATTTAGCTGATGGACAGATTGCAGTAAAAGCAATGGCTGCTGACCTTCAGTTTCCTGGCAACTCCAAAAACTCAAGTTGTTTACTTGCACTTATCTGAGATTCAGGTGGGATACTTTATATATGTGAGTCTGTCATGACCGGATACACTTCAAGGTCACATGGATTTAGTAGTAGATGTTAAGGCAGCCCACATGGCACTGAGTATCTTCATATTGTTCCTTATTGAAGGGTATCTGCAATATTTAATGGAACCCTTTTGAAAACATTAAGAGAGAAAATCCTTCTCTAATGATGCATGTACTTCAGGTAACCTGTTTTACAGGGATCTCCATATTCATTGTGACATTCCGGAATGCCACTATATACAGAACAATGTGCCATTTAGAACAGCGATAAAGGCCCTCATTGGCTGCTCCTATCCCAAAGCTGTGCATGCATATTTTATAGAGACACACTCCATAGAAACAAGAGCAAATGTTCTATACATGGAGTGTGTTGAATAAGTATTTGTTTCAGTGTGTCTCCAGGGCTGATCTTGGGGACTGTGTGTGTGCGTGGGTGTGTGTGTCTTGTGCGGTAGCAGGGGCACTGCAACAGGCAGCAGCATGAGCTGTCATAGCAGCCTCTCACCCAACCCCATGCTTCATTACTACCTTGGAGAAGCACTGGGAGCGCTGCATGGCACTGTTTACCTTACTCAACTCACACAACCTCCCTCAAACTGTCGAGTTACCCCACAGTTTGACTGGTTTTTACTCTCATTGCTGAACTCTCAGTGGCTTCTTTCCGGTGGGAGAAACTTGAAAGTTGTCTGCAGTGTAAATGCGTCAACGAGACTAACCAAAACAAGGTTCTTAAAAGAAAGGATCCTCTGAAAAAAGAAAGAATCCTAATTTAGTTCATTGGGAGCTCTCATACGGTCTGTGGTAAACATTGTAGAAGGCTCATGTCTGTTCGACTAATGAAATACCAAGAACAAGATATGCCTTGAGTTACACAATAGACTGACACAACCATATTAGCTATCAAAAATAGCTATGGACAAAACAGTGCATTCGGAAAGTATTCAGACCCCTTGACTTTTCCACATTTTGTTAAGTTACAGCCTTATTCTAAAATTGATTAAATTGTTTGTTGTTGTCTCATCAATCTATACACAATAACCCATAATGACAAAGAGAAAAAACAACTGAAATATTCAGAGCCTTTACTCAGTACTCCCAAGTGGCACAGTGGTCTACAGACAACCTGGTTCGAATCCAGACTGTATCACAACCGGCCATGATTGGGAGTCCCATAGGGCGGCATACAATTGGCCAGTGTTGTCCGAGTTTGGCACGTGTAGGCCGTCATTGTAAATAATTAAGGTAAAAAAAAAAATATATATATATATATATATATACAGTGGGGAGAACAAGTATTTGATACACTGCCGATTTTGCAGGTTTTCCCACTTACAAAGCATGTAGAAGTCTGTAATTTTTATCATAGGTACTCTTCAACTGTGAGTGACGGAATCTAAAACAAAAATACAGAAAATCACATTGTATGATTTTTAAGTAATTAATTTGCATTTTATTGCATGACATAAGTATTTGATACATCAGAAAAGCAGAACTTAATATTTGGTACAGAAACCTTTGTTTGCAATTACAGAGATCATACGTTTCCTGTAGTTCTTGACCAGGTTTGCACACACTGCAGCAGGGATTTTGGCCCACTCCTCCATACAGACCTTCTCCAGATCCTTCAGGTTCCGGGGCTGTCGCTGGCAATACGGACTTTCAGCTCCCTCCAAAGATTTTCTATTGGGTTCAGGTCTGGAGACTGGCTAGGCCACTCCAGGACCTTGAGATGCTTCTTACGGAGCCACTCCTTAGTTGCCCTGGCTGTGTGTTTCGGGTCGTTGTCATGCTGGAAGACCCAGCCACGACCCATCTTCAATGCTCTTACTGAGGGAAGGAGGTTGTTGGCCAAGATCCCGCGATACATGGCCCCATCCATCCTCCCCTCAATACGGTGCAGTCGTCCTGTCCCCTTTGCAGAAAAGCATCCCCAAAGAATGATGTTTCCACCTCCATGCTTCACGGTTGGGATGGTGTTCTTGGGGTTGTACTCATTCTTCTTCTTCTTCCAAACACGGCGAGTGGAGTTTAGACCAAAAAGCTCTATTTTTGTCTCATCAGACCACATGACCTTCTCCCATTCCTCCTCTGGATCATCCAGATGGTCATTGGCAAACTTCAGACGGGCCTGGACATGACAACGACCCGAAACACACAGCCAGGGCAACTAAGGAGTGGCTCCGTAAGAAACATCTCAAGGTCCTGGAGTGGCCTAGCCAGTCTCCAGACCTGAACCCAATAGAAAATCTTTGGAGGGAGCTGAAAGTCCGTATTGCCCAGTGACAGCCCTGAAACCTGAAGGATCTGGATGGAGGAGTGGGCCAAAATCCCTGCTGCAGTGTGTGCAAACCTGGTCAAGAACTACAGGAAACGTATGATCTCTGTAATTGCAAACAAAGGTTTCTGTACCAAATATTAAGTTCTGCTTTTCTGATGTATCACATACTTATGTCATGCAATAAAATGCAAATTAATTACTTAAAAATCATACAATGTGATTTTCTGGATTTTTGATAAAAATTACAGACTTCTACATGCTTTGTAAGTGGGAAAACCTGCAAAATCGGCAGTGTATCAAATACTTGTTCTCCCCACTGTATAGCCATCAATAGGAAAGTCTCATTTTAACCTTCAATAATATACTGGAGGACTGAACTATCTCGCTACATACCGTTGGATTTTGTATATTATAAAGTTAAACAAAAACCAGAAGTGTTTGAGGAAATTTGGAAACCATATGTCGGTCACCTTGGGGAACAGGGCCGGCTCTAGACTTTTGGGATGGAATCTAAAACTAATTGGATCATATTGTGATGCGGGGACACCTTTTGGCAGGGGGACACTATTTGGCATGACAGGCCCCCTACCTTGTGGCAAAACATTTTAGTGGCCCTCCTCTTGATTGAGGAGAGAAAGTGTTTTAGTTTGAAAGTTAAATTCCTGCAATTCTATAACACATTTCCTGCAATTCTACCTATTTTGCCATGGGGGGGAATGTTTTCTATAGTAGACGTTTTGTTTTTGTTTGTGGGGTGCTGTGGAAATGTTTTTTACATACTGTATTTAAAAAGAGTGTATGACCCAGTACAATCGCTATCGCTTCAACAGATACTGTCAGATTACATGCTCAGGAAAAACTCCAGGCCCTACACATCACACATACACACGGACATTCAGAAAAGGGGTTAGTGGAGCTCTGAGCTCCAGTCAGTGACCTCAGTTTAGTGGCCTACATAGGCCCAGCCGGGAGAACGTTCTGCCCTGGTAATAATCTCCCCGTTTACTCCTTCGATGCCACAGACAGCCAACAGAGGGGAAGACAACAAAGATGCCAGAAACGTGTTCCACTTTCTCACATTTTGTGTCACTTGTCTTGGTGTAGTTAAGGGATCTTATCTGAGCATTGGATGGGATTAGGAGCTGTTTAGGATTCTGTAGGTGTTTATATTTTAGTGGAGGGGAGTCGCCCCCCGTGGTTGGGACCCTGAGGCAAGGTTGCTAGTACTGCCTGCCAGTGATCCTGTCAAACCCGTGTCCACCCAGTGGTTGGTGATGAAGGAAGGCCCTGGTACATCCATGCCCTGCAGCTCTGCAGCACTGTGCTGCAGCTAGCTCCTCTCTACATGGATCAGTGTAGGGATGCCATGCCCTCCGCTGGAGAGGAGAGGGAGAGAAGAGAAAGAGATTGTATTTTAGTCAAGTCTTTCAATATAATAAATCCGGTTTCCATGAAACCGTTCATGGTCATAGATGATGGTGGAAATGAACGAGCATACGGAATTATTTCTCCTTTATCCTTATATGACCCAGAGAAGGAGAGAGGGAGGGAGAGAAAGAAAGAAAGATGGAGGCGGAGAGCAGTGATGCACATCCTGTATGTACCATATTCACTGTGAAGCACTCTGTGTATGTAAGATAGAGGGAGGGCAGTGGCCAAATGTGCTTACAGGCGTGCAGTTTGAATACTGACGAGAGGCTACACTGGCTGGCAGCCGAATGGGATAAATAACACCAGAGCAAACAGGAAAAACAAGTAAACATATGGCTGCAGTTTACAGACAAAGAATCAATGATAATAAGATCCTAGCAATACATGTATTACTAAAAATGAATAAATAACTTGTTAATAATCAATGTATGTGTTCTTAATGTGACTACAGTACATTTTTTTATTGGTACGATAAAACAGTACAGTGATCAATGGCACGAGAGAAACAACACATTCAAACTGTGTGTGTCTCTCCAGTGAGAGGCAGTCAGGCAGTGTTGTGTTGTTTACTTTAAGACAGACAAGCGATGAGAGGGTAAAACTGTCAGGAAGCGGAGGCTGTTTGGGGTTGGCCCTCCACCCTGCCTGCTGCTGATTTCCCTCTGGATGCTTATTATGGTGGGTGGTGGACTGGAAAAGCCTGGAATTTCTCCAGACCACGCAAAGCCAAGTAATGAGAAATCAATCTATGCAAATGCTAACTCAATCCACTACAGTGCTTACAGCTGAGCCGTTTAAGACCTTGATTTGTCTGGATGAGCTGCTCAATACTGACATCGAGGTAAAACACAAGATGCACGTTTTTTTTTGTACCACAGAAGGTAGATGTGTTTTTGGCGTTAACAACCTAACTTTACCTCGCAGGTACAACTAACACAAAATAATTTATTAGAGGAAGAATAACCCGATTGCATTTCTGTCCAAGGGTCTTTACGTAAGAGATTAAGCTCTCCACCGGTCGCTACTCAGTTCAGAGAAACTTGAGAAGAACATCCCCACTACGGAGACAAATAATTGCTTGTGTTTGTTAGCTTTTATTTACATGGAAATCTGACGGAGGGAAACATGATTAAAGAGCACATCCAACAGCCTACTGGCAACATTAGGATTAGCACTCAGAGAGAACATGTGAAAGTACAGAAGATGATTGTGAGTGATCCAGGTGTGATGAGCTCTGCTTGGCCAAACATAGAGTTGAAGTCGGAGGTTTACATACACCTTATCCAAATACATTTAAACTCAGTTTTTCACAATTCCTGATGTTTAATTCTAGTAAACATTCCCTGTCTTAGGTCAGTTAGGATCACCACTTTATTTTAAGAATGTGAAATGTCAAAATAATAGTAGAGAGAATGATTTATTTCAGCTTTTATTTCTTTCATCACATTCCCAGTGGGTCAGAAGTTTACATACACTCAATTCGTTTTGGTAGTATTGCCTTTAAATTGGGTCAAACATTTTGGGTAGCCTTCCACAAGCTTCCCACAATAAGTTGGGTGAATTTTGGCCCACACCTCCTGACAGAACTGGTGTAACTGAGTCAGGTTTGTAGGCCTCCTTGCTCGCACACACTTTTTCAGTTCTGCCCACAAATTTTATATAGGATTGAGGTCAGGACTTTGTGATGGCCACTCCAATACCTTGACTTTGTTGTCCTTAAGCCATTTTGCCACAACTTTGGAAGTATGCTTGGGGTCATTGTCCATTTGGAAGACCCATTTGTGACCAACCTTTATCTTCCTGACTGATGTTTTGAGATGTTGCTTCAATATATCCACGTAATTTTCCTTCCTCATGATGCCATCTATTTTGCGAAGTGCACCAGTCCCTCCTGCAGCAAAGCACCCCCACAACATGATGCTGCCAACCCCATGTTTCACGGTTGGGATGGTGTTCTTCGGCCTTCAAGCCTCCCCCTTTTTCCTCCAAACATAACGGCCAAACAGTTCTATTCTCAAAAAGTACGATCTTTGTAAGCATGTACAGTTACAAACCGTAGTCTGGCTTTTTTATGGCGGTTTTGGAGCAGTGGCTTCTTCCTTGCTGAGTGGCCTTTCAGGTTATGTCGATATAGGACTCGTTTTACTGTGGATATACAGTCGTGGCCAAAGGTTTTGAGAATGACACAAGTATTGGTCTCCACAAACTTTGCTGCTTCAGTGTTCTTAGATCTTTATGTCAGTAGTTACTATGGTACACTGAAGTATAATTACAAGTATTCCATAAGTGTCAAAGGCTTTCATTGACAATGACATTCAGTTTATGCAAAGAGTCAATATTTGCAGTGTTAACCCTTCTTTTTCAAGACCTCTGCAATCCACCCTGGCATGCTGTCAATTAACTTTGGGGCCATTCTTGCATAATCAATGCTTGGAGTTTGTCAGAAGTTGTGGATTTTTGTTTGTCCACCCGCCTCTTGAGGATCGACCACAAGTTCTCAATGGGATTAAGGTCTAGGGAGTTTCCTGGCCATGGACCCAAAATGTCGATGTTTTGTTCCCCAAGCCACTTAGTTGCTCCATCATGCTGGAAAAGGCATTGGTCGTCACCAAACTGTTCTTGGATGGTTGGGAGAAGTTGCTCTCGGAGGATGTGTTGGTACCATTCTTTATTTATGGCTGTGTTCTTAGGCAAAATTGTGAGTGAGCCCACTCCCTTGGCTGAGAAGCAACCCCACACATGAATGGTCTGAGGATGCTTTACTTTTGGCATGACACAGGACTAATGGTAGCGCTCACCTTGTCTTCTCTGGACAAGGTGTTTTCCGGATGGCCCAAACAATTGGAAAGGGGATTCATCAGAGAAAATGACTCTACCCCAGTCCTCAGCAGTCCAATCCCTGTACCTTTTGCAGAATATCAGTTTGTCCCTGATGTTCTTCCTGGAGAGAAGTGGCTTCTTTGCTGCCCTTCTTGACACCAGGCCATCCTCCAAAAGTCTTAATCTCACTGTGCGTGCAGATGCACTCACACCTGCCTGCTGCCATTCCTATTATTTCAAGCACCACCCTCCTTTCAAGCACCACTCAATCAGCATGACAGAATGATCTCCAGACTTGTCCTCGTCAACACTCTCACCTGTGTTAACGAGAAAATCACTGACATGATGACAGCTGGTCCTTTTGTGGCAGGGCTGAAATGCAGTGGAAATGTTTTGGGGGGATTAAGTTCATTTTCATGGCAAAGAGGGACTTTGCAATTAATTGCAATTCATCTGATCACTCTTCATGACATTCTGGAGTATATGCAAATTGCCATCATCAACACTGAGGCAGCAAACTTTGTGGAGACCAATACTTGTGTCATTCTCAACACTTTTGGCCATGACTGTAGATACTTTTGTACCTGTTTCCTCCAGCATCTTCACAAGGTCCTTTGCTGCTGTTCTAGGATTGATTTGCACTTTTCGAACAAAAGAACGTTCATCTCTAGGAGACAGAATGCATCTCCTTCCTGAGCGGTATGACGGCTGTGTGGTCCCATGGTGTTTATACTTGCGTACTATTGTTTGTACAGATGAACGTGGTACCTTCAGGCGTTTGGAAATTGCTCCCAAGGATGAACCAGACTTGTGGAGGTCTACAAATTTTTTTTAAGGTTTTGGCTGATTTCTTTGGATTTGCCCATGATGTTTAGCAAAGAGGTACTGAGTTTGAAGGTAGGCCTTGAAATACATCCACAGGTACACCTCCAATGGACTATAATGATGTCAAATAGCCTACCAGAAGCTTCTAAAGCCATGACATAATTTTCTGGAATTGTCCAAGCTGTTTAAAGGCACAGTCAACTTAGTGTATGTAAACTTCTGACCCACTGGAATTGTGATATAGTGAAATAATCTGTCTGTAAACAATTGTTGTAAGAATTACTTGTGCCATCCACAAAGTAGATGTCCTAACCGACTTGCCAAAATTATAGTTTGTTAACATGAAATCTGTGAAGTGGTTGAAAAATGAGTTTTAATGACTTCAACCTAAGTGTATGTAAACTTCCGACTGTAGCGGCCCCATACTTGACCTCCTGACTGTCCTTGCCCTCATTCCAGCTCCGCCTCAACCACCCTTCCTGTCCTGCTGCTGCCCAGTGGAGAGCAGAGCTCCTTCTGACTCTCTCTTTGGCCTAACTAAGGTTCACAGGCCAACCAGAGTCCCCCCCCCAAAACCACTACATCATTCTGAACCTACTCCTCTTAATCTACTCCCAGGCTCCAGCAAGGTTCAATGTTAATCTGATAGGCAGAGAGAAAATGAGTGTTGATGTGTGTGACTACAGTGTGACCACTGTCGTTTGGACTGGAGATGGACTGACCAAGGAGGATGAAGACAATTGCCTCCGCAGAGATATTGAGGGTGATGGCAGAAAGAGTGGGAGAGAAAGAGCAAGAGATAGCGAGAGAGGGTGTCGGGCGGGGAGAGAAACACATACGCACAGAAAAATTCAAGTGAATAAGTTTGGTATGTGAGAGACAAGAGATTGAGTAGTGTGAGGACAGTAGAACAATGAAAAGAAGGAGGAAGTGAAAGGTTATTGTGAGTGTTGGGTGAAAGAGGAAGAAAGGCGTAAGAGAGAGAAAGAAAGATGGGGAGGGTTTCAGCTGGGGAAAACAGATCTTGACCTTTTCAACAATTCCATCTGAAGAGCATCATGAGGTGTGTCTCAGCTGGTATGCTTTGTTCCACTCTCACCTGTATGCCTCTTATTTACATTTTCTCTCCCATCCTGCACAGACCTCTAGCTGTGTTTAATGCTAGTCATTTAGCAGACGCTCTCATCCAGTGCAACTTACAGGAGCAATTAGGGTTAGGTGCCTTGCTCAAGGGCATATCAACAGATTTTTCACCTAGTCGGCTCTTAACCGCTAGTCTACCTGCCGCCCTGTATTCTAATTTCTACCATATTTCGTCAGTAACAGTCAGGTATGACTTATTCACTGTAAGTTAGGGATATTATTTTTCACATTGATGAGGCTGATGTACAACAGACAGACAGACTATAAGTGACTAGCTGAATATTATGTACTTGATAGTAAAAACAACTTTTAATACAACCTTTTTGAAAATCCACAGCCCTGAATGGTTAAAATCCAGTGTTCTCATATGAAACAGCTATAGTGTTCTAAGAACATCCTCAGTAATAAGACCCCGGGATGATCCAAATCTTCAGTGTAACGCTGCAGCAAAACTTAATTGGTCCTCACCTCTCCAGTGGTCTGAGCAGAATAAAAGTCTCCATCACAACAAAACAGACATGCCCAGAGAGTCAGTAGTTCAGAACCCAGAATTCAACTGTTGCACAGTGGGCAGGAAGAGAAGGATGATGGTGATTGGGCTGAGGAGAATGGCAGAACCTCGAGTGCAGGAAGGTTATGTTTTTATTGTTAATTTAAGGTGAGGGGTAAGGTTAAGGTTAGGATGCAATCAGATCTCTTGGAGAGAAACTGACGTACAGTACCTCCAGCTTTGCAGCTTGGCCCCATAATGCCAGAACCTTGAGTTCGTTAAGTATTGTACTGTACTGGAGAGCTGTTATGCTTCTTGTCAAAAGCTAAACTTGTTTCCATGCGGTAGATTAGCAGTGCTAGGTAAAATGTAGCTTTAAAGCAGCCAAGGCACTTTGTCATTTGCATTTTCACATCTTAGAAAATGTCAAATCTAAATTGAAATTGAAGTTCACATGCGGGGGTGAAATAGTGTTATTCTCTTCACATGTGAAAAGGTGGGGTGGGGTTAACATGCTGCAGTTCCACAGGTTTCTGTAAAAAAGTAACTTAGCCTACCTGAGTATAATAATTAAAGTGTGTTAAAAATATGTATTTCTTATTTCTGAGCCATTTACTCCATTATTATTGTAGTTCTCCATGGTGTTGCGTTGATATACATGTAGCCACTAGGTGGAGGCGTTCAGAGTATTACTGCTGCAAGCGTACACCTCTCTTCTTCGTACATTGGTCCGTGACCATTGGAAGAAGCACAGTGAAAAGAACAGCGAAGCTAGCTCTCCGTGTCTCCAATATTTGTATCCTGTTTTCTGGTTTGTACGCATGGTTACAAAAAACACATATACATGTTTTTAATGTAACAAATAGAGATAACATGTTTAACTTATTTGTTTTCTGGTCATTTTGATGTATAATTTAATTGTTTTGACCAAGTAAAAAAATAGTGAGATTACATGAGATTCCATTTACATGAGTGTAGGCAAGTTATTGTATGCAAGATGAGGTCTCGGATGATTTTTTATTTCCGTTATAAGTGTTTTGGCTCTTAAATTGTTTTATTTGTACAAATAAGGGCTCATATTGAGTGTATTTACATGTGTACCGTTACTTTGGACAACATCAAGAGGTCAATATTCTTGTAATGCTTTTTATATATAAAAAACATCTTAAATTACAGCTCAATTTGATCAATCACAACAAATCATGCAACAAATCCTGCAGCAAATCCTGCGATTATGAATGACAGCCCTAATTTGAATTGAACAGTCAATATTCAGAGATTGAGAGAGTGATAATAAATATACTGTACAGAAAAAGCTCAGTGTTGGCCCTTTTGGTCTAATGGTGAAGACATTGGTTTCTCCTGTGGAATATCACATGTGAAAAGTTGGGAAACCACATGTATGAGTAATGTGAAAAATAAACGTCACATGTCCGAAATCCATGCTTCTGACACATACATGTGTGTTCATATACAGTGGGGAGAACAAGTATTTGATACACTGCCGATTTTACAGGTTTTCCTACTTACAAAGCATGTAGAGGTCTGTAATTTTTATCATAGGTACACTTCAACTGTGAGAGACGGAATCTAAAACAAAAATCCAGAAAATCACATTGTATGATTTTTAAATAATACATTTGCATTTTATTGCATGACATAAGTATTTGATTACCTACCAACCAGTAAGAATTCCGGCTCTCACAGACTTGTTAGTTTTTCTTTAAGAAGCCCTCCTGTTCTCCACTCATTACCTGTATTAACTGCACCTGTTTGAACTTGTTACCTGTATAAAAGACACCTGTCCACACACTCAATCAAACAGACTCCAACCTCTCCACAATGGCCAAGACCAGAGAGCTGTGTAAGGACATCAGGTATAAAATTGTAGACCTGCACAAGGCTGGGATGGGCTACAGGACAATAGGCAAGCAGCTTGGTGAGAAGGCAACAACTGTTGGCGCAATTATTAGAAAATGGAAGAAGTTCAAGATGAAGGTCAATCTCCCTCGGTCTGGGGCACCATGCAAGATCTCACCTCGTGGGGCATCAATGATCATGAGGAAGGTGAGGGATCAGCCCAGAACTACACGGCAGGACCTGATCAATGACCTGAAGAGAGCTGGGACCACAGTCTCAAAGAAAACCATTAGTAACACACTACGCCGTCATGGATTAAAATCCTGCAGCGCACGCAAGGTTCCCCTGCTCAAGCCAGCGCATGTCCAGGCCCGTCTGAAGTTTGCCAATGACCATCTGGATGATCCAGAGGAGGAATGGGAGAAGGTCATGTGGTCTGATGAGACAAAAATAGAGCTTTTTGGTCTAAACTCCACTCGCCGTGTTTGGAGGAAGAAGAAGGATGAGTACAACCCCAAGAACACCATCCCAACCGTGAAGCATGGAGGTGGAAACATCATTCTTTGGGGATGCTTTTCTGCAAAGGGGACAGGACGACTGCACCGTATTGAGGGGAGGATGGATGGGGCCATGTATCGCGAGATCTTGGCCAACAACCTCCTTCCCTCAGTAAGAGCATTGAAGATGGGTCGTGGCTGGGTCTTCCAGCATGACAACGACCCAAAACACACAGCCAGGGCAACTAAGGAGTGGCTCCGTAAGAAGCATCTCAATGTCCTGGAGTGGCCTAGCCAGTCTCCAGACCTGAACCCAATAGAAAATATTTGGAGGGAGCTGAAAGTCCGTATTGCCCAGCGACAGCCCCGAAACCTGAAGGATCTGTATGGAGGAGTGAGCCAAAATCCCTGCTGCAGTGTGTGAAAACCTGGTCAAGAACTACAGGAAACGTATGATCTCTGTAATTGCAAACAAAGGTTTCTGTACCAAATATTAAGTTCTGCTTTTCTGATGTATCAAATACTTATGTCATGCAATAAAATGCAAATTAATTACTTAAAAATCATACAATGTGATTTTCTGGATTTTTGATTCCGTCACTCACAGTTGAAGAGTACCTATGATAAAAATTACAGACTTCTACATGCTTTGTAAGTGGGAAAACCTGCAAAATCGGCAGTGTATCAAATACTTGTTCTCCCCACTGTATGTGTTCTAAAACAACGTGTTTTTTCACATGATTTTTTAAATGTTTTTTGCACTCCTGGACAAGGACTGTGTTCCTTGTATAGACAGTGGTGCCTCCCTGCTTTTCCCTTGCTGGCTCTATGTACTAGAACCTATTCACATTGCTCAGTGGAATCGGTGAGTGACAATAGCACAGTGAGGCACCACTGTCTATACAAGGAACACAGTCCTTGTCCAGGAGTCCATGACCCAGAATAATCACTTTAGCCAGATGAATGAGTAAAGTTAGATTTTTTGACAGAACCCCCAATTAGAATCTTGATCAAACAAAACACGTCAAAGTCAAAGTGCCAAACCAATTCCCATACGCTCCTGTGAGGGGGAAGTGGAAGGAGAGGCCAGGATAAGCCCGCAGTTGCGGTTGTGAAGCTGTATTTGGGACTTTATCAGATAAATCTCTCTCTGTTATTACAAACCACACTCTGTCCTCCAGGCTTTGGACTGTTTTTGTTTTAATAGTCCTCTGCAAGACAGATACAATCTATTTGGATGGTTGTAAAAACACTGCAATGAGAGAACATCACTTTCTATTGCTCCTCTGACATAACTGCAGGTTTATGTAATTGCAGCATTTTTGTTTTATCTTTCACTAATTGTTTTCATGAAGATGCAATGCTTTTATTATCTCCAATAAAGAGACAGACCACTGATTGAGATGAAAAAATACATGATATTAGCCTCCATTTGACAAGTTCTTAATAACGTAATTGTTATATACACTACCGTTCAAAAGTTTGGGGTCACAAATTTCCTTGTTTTTGAAAGAAAAGTAATGTTTTGGTCCATTTAAAATAACATAAAATGTATTAGAAATACAGTGTAGACATTGTTAATGTCGTAAATGACAATTGTAGCTGGAAATGGCTGATTTATAATGGAATATCTACATAGGTGTGCAGAGGCCCATAATCAGCAACCATCACTGATGTGTTCCAATGGCACATTGTGTTAGCTAATCCAAGTTTATCATTTTAAAAGGCAAATTGAACATTAGACAACCCTTTTGCAATTATGTTAGCACAGCTGAAAACTGTTGTGCTGATTAAAGAAGCAATACAACTGGCCTTCTTTAGACTAGTTGAGCATCTGGAGCATCAGCATTTGTGGGTTCGATTACAGGCTCAAAATGGCCAGAAACAAAGACCTTTCTTCTGAAACTCGTCAGTCTATTCACAACGCTGTGTACTACTCCCTTCACAGAACAGCGCAAACTGGCAGAATAGAGAGGAATGGGAGGCCACGGTGCACAACTGAGCAAGAGGACAAGTACATTAGAGTGTCTAGTTTGAGAAACAGATGCCTCACAAGTCCTCAACTGGCAGCTTCATTAATAAGTACCCGCAAAACACCAGTCTCAACGTCAACAGTGAAGAGGCGACTCCGGGATGCTGGCCTTCTAGGCAGAGTTGCAAAGAAAAAGCCATATCTCAGACTGGCCAATAAAAAGAAAAGATTAAGATGGGCAAAAGTACACAGACACTGGACAGAGGAAGATTGGAAGAAAGTGTTATGGACAAACAAATCTAAGTTTGAGGTGTTTGGATCACAAAGAAGAACATTCGTGAGACACAGACCAAATTAAAAGATGCTGGAGGAATACTTGACGCCATCTGTCAAGCATGGTGGAGGCAATGTGATGGTCTGGGGGTACTTTGGTGGTGGTAAAGTGGGAGATTTGTACAGGGTAAAAGGGATCTTGAAGAAGGAAGGATATCACTCCATTTTGCAACGCCATGCCATACCCTGTGGACGGTGCTTAATTGGAGCCAATTTCCTCCTACAACAGGACAATGACCCAAATCACAGCTCCAAACTATGCAAGAACTATTTAGGGAAGAAGCAGTCAGCTGGTATTCTGTCTATAATGGAGTGGCCAGCACAGTCACCGGATCTCAACTCTATTGAGCTGTTGTGGGAGCAGCTTGACCGTATGGTACGTAAGAAGTGCCCATCAAGCCAATCCAGCTTGTGGGAGGTGCTTCAGGAAGCATGGGGTGAAATCTCTATGTATCATCTCCTTTGAGCCCTGTGTGTGTGCTCCTTTGAGCCCTGTGTGTGTGCTCCTTTGAGACCTGTGTGTGTGTCAATGCTAAAGATTGTTTTGAGCTGTGCCTAGAGAAACTTATCAGACGGAAGACAGCCCCATGCATCTGCTCCTCTCAGACGACCTTACCGTTTTATCAATTTGGTTCTTTGGGAGTATGAGCAGCTGCAGTCCTGAGAGTAGATCATTTGTACTATTGCTAGGGTTTCGCCACTATTGTTTCATCACCTCAAAGATTCAGTGCCAACGGGGCGTGGACAACTCAGAACCAAAGGCTTTAAAACAATAGTGGGAGAAAGTCCGAAGGAGTGACTATTTATTCTGTAAATAAAATGTATATTGCTTCTACAAACTCTGAACGTGCCTTACTTTAAAGAAAAGAAGGGAAGATTTTCCACAACATAATTGGCAAGCTTGCCAGGAGTGGATTGGGACCAGACAGGTGCTGAGCCATCGAAAGACGCTGGAACGAGCTGCACAAACAAACAACAGTGGCCACTGTTTAGAGGTAAGCACATTCTTACTATAGTATAAAACGTTTGTGTGGTTCGCTCAGCTGATTTTGAAGGCCAGGTACCGGAGTTCTCTCAAAATTGTGGGCTAAATTCTTATTATTGATTGATGTAAGAGCACAGAGCTTGTAAAAGGAAGTAAAAGCATGTATGTGTGTGCTGTTTAATGTATCTACTATATGTCAATGCCTGCGAATACCGGAATAAGTAGGTCCCTTGTGACTATCGCTGTGGAGAATAAAAGTGTTTTCTACAGGGCTGGA
Source organism: Thymallus thymallus (assembly GCA_023634145.1). Classification (NCBI taxonomy): domain Eukaryota; kingdom Metazoa; phylum Chordata; class Actinopteri; order Salmoniformes; family Salmonidae; genus Thymallus; species Thymallus thymallus. Next base: position 14,928,819 of record CM042390.1, read on the forward strand.
TAGGCAAGGTAGAGTCTGTGGCTACCACCGAATAGCATAGTTTTGCTAATTGGGTCTGAAATGGGCAGACTAGTGGGAGCCTACCGAAGTGCGTGTAGTCCCGCTGTGGGCGCCTACCAAAGTCATTTAGAATAGAAATAGAGAAATCCTGGGGCTACCACTAAATAGCATATTAAAATATGTATTGCTAATTTAGGTCTGAACGAGCAGGTACCTGTGGCTACCGCTACAGCGAGCCGAAGGGCATCACTGTAGGCCTGTATAATAACGTTCTTGTCTGTGTTGTGGAAGTGGATCAGAGAAGAAGGCCGGATTTACAGGTCGCTTAGGAAAGCGTAAATTGTTGTTGTTTAAAGTTTGTGGTTACCGGCGCACGATAGAGAAAGGTGTGGGCTGCTCGGACAAACAAGATAGTGTTTTGTAAAGACTGTACAGGAAGGAGACCTGTATTGAGAGTCTGTAGTTGAAGTTTGTTATTTGTATTGTGAAATCTGTGTTGTAAGTTTGTGTTATTTTCCTTGTGTGACTGCAGTATAAACCTGTATTGTAAATGTCCATCATTTGTATTATAAAGCTGACAGTGTGATTCTGTGCTGTGGATTTTGTAGTTACAGGGGTGTATTTAGAAGTTGTAGTTAAAGCTGTACATTTAGAATGATGATTTAGAGGTAATATTTAGAGTGATATTTAAAGTTGTATACTTAGAATTGTGCATTTAAAGGGCTGTATTTAGAGGCTTGTATTAGAGGAGTTTTGTATTTAGGAGTTTTGTACTTTGAACTGGTACTGTGCACATTTAGAGTGTTGCATGTAAGGAGGTGTATTTAAAGGTGTTACTTGGGGAGAGTCTAAAAGATTACTCGGGGAAGGTATAAAAAATAAATGCCTGTGATTGTACTCCGGAGTGACAGGACAGTAAACTGACGGGTTTGTCCTGATTGTGTGTTGGCCGGTAAACCAAACATTTGCTGCGATTAAACGTGGCATCGTTTGTCCCTGATTATTGACTGTTGTCCCTGTGTGGTAATTACTGATTGTGTTGATTTATATATTGTTATGACCGTTGATTAATGGCTGGATGATGGGCTGAAAGTTCTGAATTATCTAGACACCTGTTTGAACTAAGGGTTTTTTTATTTTGTAGGTGCACTTTTAGTAACAACAGACACCAGGCTAGGTGTGCCGCGTTGGACCTTGATTTATATGCTAAAACTGTTATAGGAACTAACAAATTTAGATATAGGTTGTCCTTGTCTGTATTGCGTGAAACCTCTTCTGAAACTATTTTAGGGCCATTTCCTAATGAAACATTGCCTGAGGACTTCCCTAGTCCTTGTATTTATTGAGCCGTTTACCGTAGCCTGGCTGGCCAACGACTGTAATACTGTTTAACTATCTGTTCACTTGGACCGCATACATTTTAAAATAATTTACCACCCTGTTTGTATGGGAATGGTGAGACAGAATACATAAAGTATTATACTGTTATATGCACTGTGTTTCCGTACCGCTGTTTTCTTCCCCCATAATACCATTTTGCTCCCCATTAATAGAGGTAGTGTTAAATAGGTAGTATTAGGTATCTACTTGTTATGTTTGTTCCTTATATAATGACAAACCGGGGCGTAGGTTTAACTACTTTTTAATGAACATGAACTTCAGCTAGCAAACTCCGTTCTTAAGCCATGCAAGGCAATCTTCCACCACCACCACCACGTGACCCCCCGCCTAGCCTGCTGGGTAACGTAGTCTAAATGTTATTAACACATAACAACACATCTTCCTTCCTTTAAAATATAACTACTTTTCTATGAACCAACATCTGTCACATCACATTTCTTTACTCAACCTGCATAACATGCAATTTTCAATAACACACATTTCTTATCCACAACATTTTTTTTTTTTTTTACATTGCTCTCATCCCTTAAGAGGCATTAAACATATTCTGATGTAATATTATTTTCAACTAAATATAGTCAACAATACTCTATAGTGTCTCTATTTGTTTTCTTTTTAGCAATTCTCAATAAGCCTTTCAGGGGCTCTGACAGTCCTTTTTGGTCGTTCTGCTGAAGTGCTTCCTGTAACAGCTGGACAGCGTTCGTTGTCAGTCAGTTCATTGTCAGTCAGGGTGTTCTGACTGAATTGTCCATTTCTGAAATAATTTGACGCTTCGGCAGTATCCTCCTGATGATCCTCAGTCCCTTGAGTGAATGGCTGAAGCCTTAGATCCACTCTGTTTCGTCTCAGTTGCGATCCATGCTCTGTTTGGATCACATAGGATCGCGGTGCAACTTCTCTGTGCACACACCCTTGCTGCATCCAGGTTCCTGTAGTGATATCTCGGAGTCGTACCTGATCTCCAGGTTTCAGTTCAGGTAAGTGTCTTGCACTTTTGTCGTGTCGCTGTTTTTGTTTGTCTTTCTGTTTTTCCTTCGCGAGTTTGACTTTGTGAGCACCTCTGGGTGTCAGCAAGTCCTCGTGGATGGGTAGATTGGTTCTGATGCGACGTCCCATCAACATTTGTGCAGGTGAAAGTCCATTCTGCAGCGGTGCGCTGCGGTAGATCATCAGACTTTTTAGGAAATCCTCCTTTCCGTCGTGTGCCTTTTTCATCAGACCTTTAACAATTTTGACTGAACTCTCTGCTAAACCGTTGGACCTTGGGTAGTTGGGGCTGGAGGTGTTGTGTCGGAATCCCCAGTCGTTAGCGAACGATCGGAATTCGGAACTTGAGAACTGCGGACCATTGTCTGAGTACAGTTCAGACGCAACCCCATGTCTTGCAAAGACGGATTTCAGGTATGTGATTACAGCTTTGCTGGAGGTAGTTGGCAATGTTGCTACTTCAGGGTAGTTTGAGTAGTAGTCGGTAACAACAATGTGACTTTTGCCATTGCAGTCAAAAAGGTCAACTCCAACTTTGTAATATGGTCTGTTGGGTACTGGATGAGGCATTAGCGGCTCTGCTTGCTGCTTTGGCCTGTACGCCAAACACAGTTCACATGAAGCAGTGGTCTGGCTGATTTCCTGGTTCATTCTAGGCCAGTACATTACTTCTCGTGCTCGTCGTTTGCATTTTTCCTCACCCAAGTGGCCCTCATGTATTTTCTGTAGCATTTCTTTGCGTAGTGTCATGGGAATGACAATCTTGTTGCCTTTGAACACTATGTCATCTACAACGGTGAGCTCTGCTCTGCACATCCAGTAATCCTGTATTCTCCTAGAACAGTTGTTTTTCTGTGTGGGCCATCCAATCAGTGTTGTTTCTTTCAACTCTGTCATTGTTTGGTCAGCTGCGGTCTCTCTTTTGATCTGCTCCATTCTCTCAGAAGACACAGGAAGTGATGCTACGATCATGTCGACGTAGGCCTGGATCTCAGTGTTTTTCTGTGTGTCGAAGCTCTCTTTCTTGTCGACTGCTCGAGAAAGAGTGTCGGCGGCGAACATGAACTTTCCCGGGGTATAGATCATCTTCACATCATACTTTTGCAGTCTGATCAACATTCTCTGGATTCTCATTGGACAATCATTCAGTGGTTTAGACATGATTGACACCAATGGTTTGTGGTCGGTTTCTACTTCGAAGTCTCGTCCATAGACGTATTGGTGAAACCTTTCGCAAGCGTATGTGCTCGCCAGTAGTTCTTTCTCTATTTGTGCATACCTTGTCTCTGCGCCTGTCAAGGCTCTGGATGCATATGCGACAGGTTGCCATGTTTCATCATGCTGTTGCAGAAGAACTGCTCCCAGGCCAAACTGTGACGCGTCTGCAGAAATCCTTGTGCTCTTCTCTGGATCATAGAACCTGAGCACTGGCTCTTCTGTGATTGTCTTCTTTAGGTTTTTGAAGCAGTTTTCCTGTTCATGGGACCATTCCCATTCATTTTTCTGTTCCAGTAGACATCTGAGTGGAGCGGACTGTGCTGACAGTTGAGGTATGAACTTTGCAAGGTAGGTGATCATGCCCATGAAGCGTCTCACGTCGTCCTTGTTCTTCGGGCGCTCCATGTTGTTGATGGCAGATGTTTTCCTCGGGTCTGGTTTGACTCCATCCTCTGAAAGTACATCTCCCACGAAGGTAAGTGTTTTCACACCAAACTCGCATTTGTCCTTGTTTAGTTTTAGGTTGACCTTCCGTGTCAGGTCCAGCACTTGTCTCACTCTTGCGTCGTGTTCTTCTTTTGTGGCCCCCCAGACGATGATGTCATCCATCATGGTCTCCACTCCAGGAATATGCTCGAAGATCATGTGGATTGTCTTGTGGTAGACCTCTGGCGCTGAGAGAATCCCATATGGTAGACGAAGAAATCTGTACCTGCCCTCAGGTGTGTTGAATGTGCATAGCCTTGAGCTTGCATCGTCTAGCTTCATTTGCCAGAATCCTGATGAGGCATCAAGCTTACTGAACCACTTTGCTCCAGCAAACTGCGACATTATCTCTTCTCTGGTTGGCAACTTGAATTGCTCTATCTTGATTGCTTTGTTGAGATCTCTTGGGTCTAGACATATCCTGAGATCGCCATTCTTTTTCACCACAATAACCAGTGAGCTTACCCAGTCTGTAGGTTCATCCATTTTTGTGATGACGTCCATCTTTTCCATGCGTCCGAGTTCCTCCTTGAGCTTTTTCCTCAATGCAAATGGAACTTTTCTACATGCATGCACAACTGGAGTAATTTTGTCATTGGTACATATTGTGTGTTCTCCTGGTAAACATCCAAGACCCTCAAACACATCCTCATACTCAGCCAGTAGAGATTCCTGGTCATTTTCAGTCTGAGATGTCACTACATACACTCTTTTCAGCAAATTGAGCTTTTCACATGCATGGATTCCTAGAATAGGCTGTACACTCTTTTCCACAATCAACAGCTGTGCTCTGAACTGTTTTCCTTTGTGCTGTAAAGTTACTATGCAGCTTCCTTTGACTGGTACATTCTCCCCAGTATAACCAGTAACCTTAATTTTCACCGGGTGTATTTTGCTCTTCACCTTCAGTGTTTTGTAGTCATCCAGCGACAACAGGTTTACCTGTGCTCCAGTATCAAGCTTGAATGGTATTATAGTTTCATTCACAGTTAATGGCACAATCCATTCAGCTTTTACTGCATTGCATATTTCCACAGAATCAACAAAGAATTCTTCAATCTCCTCCTTGACTGTGTGAACCTTTTTCTTTGTAGCCTCGGCTTTGCAGCATTTTGAGAAATGATTATTTTTCCCACAGTTGTTACATGATTTGCCATATGCAGGGCAATTTTTCGGCTTGTGGATAAATCCACATTTTCCACATGTAGTGTTTTGATTTCTCTCTTTTGCTTGTTTTTGTTTTGTAAGGCGTTGTGTGTGTTGCTCCTCTCTTTTTATGGCATGCACTAACGTCTCATCCCTGCGCAGCTCTTTAGCTTGTGCTCTGGTGGTTTCAGCTGCTCTACACATATTCACTGCTTTCTCCAAAGTTAAATCTTGCTCACGCAGCAATCTCTCCTTGAGTCCATTATCAAGTATGCCACAGACTATCCTGTCTTTCACTAGTGAGTCTTTCAGATTTTCAAATTCACATGTTTTGCTCAGTGTGTTCAGCTCAGCCAAATACTGGTCAAAACTGACTCCCTGTTTCTGATCATGAGAGAAAAACTTGTATCTCTCAAACGTGACGTTCTGGCTTGGTACAAAGTACTCCTCAAATTTAGCCATTAGCACAGGCAATGTCAAGTTTGCCTCGTCTAATTGAAAGCTATTGTAAACGTCCAATGCATCCTCTCCAAGAACGTGCAGAAAAATGGAAGCTTTCAATTTGTCATCATCTCCCCCTGCTCCACTGGCTGCTAGGTAGATATTGAATCTCTGCTTGAAACGTTTCCAATTGTCAGCTAAATTGCCTGTTAACTGCATAGGAGTAGGAGGACTAAGCCTATCCATGACGGAAAACCAGAATTTCTCCTACTTCAGTATGTTGCTCGTCAATAGATTCAAATGCAGCCTCGCTCTCGCTGCTGTCTCTCGCTGCTGCGGCTCGTTACCCGCACAATTGCAAGCTAGCGTCTTCGACTACTCACGTCACTTGTGGTAGAATGTTCAATGTTCTTCGTGGAAATTACTCATTTAATTTCTCTGTCTCGTCATAGCGACTACCAATCTGACACCATGTTATGTTTGTTCCTTATATAATGACAAACCGGGGCGTAGGTTTAACTACTTTTTAATGAACATGAACTTCAGCTAGCAAACTCCGTTCTTAAGCCATGCAAGGCAATCTTCCACCACCACCACCACGTGACCCCCCGCCTAGCCTGCTGGGTAACGTAGTCTAAATGTTATTAACACATAACAACACACTACTGACATAAGAAATAGATTAGCATTTTAGTCCACATTACACGTAGGACGACCCCAATAGATGGTGGAGTTATAATTCTGGTGTATCTCAATACTGTTTGAACGAAAGGCATTTGCCCTGGCTGAGTGGATTTAACATCTGATGCTCGAAGAGTTGCCTGTGTGTGGGATGGACCTTGAATGCATCCACCCTTGCTGTATTACTGACCCATGATATTTTAGAAGGGAATAGTTTTGAAGTAATATATGGCAGTTATTAATAATGTTGAGCTATTTACTGTGCCGTGGTTAATCCATAAGGGACAGCAGTCCAATACCACATATACATTACACGGGACACAATTAACATTTATTTTCCACCTTGTTCTTACTTCACTTATGCGGAATAAAGGATAAATCTACACACATATATATAGTCATATTTTAAAAACTTCTTCATAGGAACATATAGGTACACTTTATATACCAAACATTTGAAATATGAACATTTCTGTTTTATTATTTAGTTAATATTACACACCGAACCTAAATAAAAAATCTATAAAAAATGGAGATATGGCAGACGGGAGCTCCAATCGACCCGAAGGGCCCATTGTGAACAGCCTACAGAGTGATAAGGAAAAAGGGGAAAAAAGCAGGCCACCCTATTCTCTGTAACAGCAACTTGTTCTGGAGTCAGCGAAAAGACACCTGTTTGAAGAATGAATTAACAAATTAAGAAAGACCCTTCCCTACTGCAGAGAAGACTTCAAAGGAGTCTATCCATTACTCCCGAATGAACTAGCAGCCCCAGTTGGCTGGTCTCCCAGAGCCAAGGAACAAGGAGGAGAGCTGAAGATTACCAAGAAAGTTGTTTTTACTGAAGACTTAACCTGCTGGGAGAAGACACCCAGGGACCTGGCACCCTGCCAGACCAAGACAACAACAATTCTCCACCACCAGGCCGGATGTCTCAAGAACTAGGGGACATAATGGATGATGCAAGAGCCCAGTCAAAACCTCTTTACCCAGATGAAAGCTCAAGACAAGAAAGTCAGAGCAGAGGCGAAGAACAAACTATTCTATGATAATGGAGAAGAGGACAGGAAGTCATGGGCAGAAGAAGCAGAGAAGAAAGATGAGACGAGAAGAAGAAAGTCAGAAGAGAGACAGACAAAGCAGTTGAAGAGAGCAGACGATGCTGTGATAATGAAAAAGAAGATAAGAAGACACGAGGGGAACAGAAGGTGGAAACAGAGAGGAAGAGCGAAGACGAGATGAAAGAAGATGAGGAAGAGAAGAACAGAGGAGAAAAGACAATGAATGTGAAAGAACAGGAGAAAACAAAAGTGAAAGTGAAACAAGGAACGTGAAAGTGGAAGAAAAGCCCAAAGTGAAAGTGGAAATGAAGAAGGGAATGAAGTTCATGAAAGCATGAAGAATTCACAGGCAGGTGCTGCAGCATCACTAAAGAAGGCCCAACTAGCCCAGTTAGACAAAGGTAAAACCAAAAATCTGATGGTGGATGTAACCCCAGCACCTCAGGCATAACCACAACCTCCACCAGCACCTGCATCACAGTTCCCCCAGACAACTGGAGCACAGTTCCCTCCTCAACCACATGGGAACCCACAACCTTACCTACCAGCACAAAGTCAACTGCTGGTATGTTGGGATTGTGGCATAGCAGGTCATATGAGAAACATGTACACACAGAAACAGCAACAACAATGGCAGCAGAGGGAAAGAGGACAATGGAGAGGGAATGCTGGAAGAAGACATTTCCAGGGTGGAAGAGGAGGAAGACCGCCCCCTGCAGGGCCAACCCACTATGTTAATCAAGGACCTTCCCAAGACTCAACCAATGAATGGACGAAAGTATGGATGCCCCTAACAGCCTCCAACGGCAAACCAGGCTTGGTTCCCGCAACAGAATAATCAACAATAGGGATGCCCTGACCACCTCCAGTGTCACCAGTTCATATTTCCAGAAGGAACCAAAAGACCCAATCATCACTCCGAAGGTCAAGTCCAACAAGACTCAAAGGCATGACCAGAACTTTTTGATGAACCACTTGAGCTCCCTGAAGTTAATCTCTTTATAGATGGTTCTGCATATATAGACACTGACACAAGTTGAAAACATGCAGGTTATGGAATTGTCTCACTTGATAGGACAATATTGATAGAAAATTTTATTTTTTATTTTTGTTTTATTTGAAATTGTCTCACTTCATAGGACAATATTGATAGAAATGTTTATTTTTTGTTATTTATTTACTATGACGTCCCTTACTGAGGCATGTAAACTAGGTAGTGGTTTACATGTTAACATATATTCTGAGTCGGCATACGCAATTGGTATTTGCTTATCATTTGTAGGGGTTTGGAAAGGTAGTGATTTTATGAATGCATCTGGAACGCATTAGAAAAGTTTACAGATTGAGGCTCCCAGCTAAGTTGGCAATTTTGAAGGTTCGTGCACAGGCAACCAAGACACCACATGTCTCACTCCCTTTGGGAGGCCAGAGGTTGCTCCCGGGGCCCTGAGGGCCTCTGGAGACAACACCTTTCAGGTAAACTTGTGTTGCCAGCGCAGCTCATTCTCATTGCCGAATGGCTCTTGGTTTGTGAATCATTCGTCAAGAGGGCATATGGTACATAAGGTTTTTCACGAGATTGGTTCTGCCCAAATTTAACAGAACCCCCAAATGTAAAAGAACATGTGAAACAACATATTTTTTAAATATGAGATTGCATACAATATAACATTGCCAAGGGAACGCCTCTTAAACCAGGTCATTTCCCCTCACCTAGTGGCCCATTTACACACTTTGCAAGGACATTGTTGATATGACGCTATTGTCTAGTGATAATTGACCGATTCACAAGATGAATAAACCCACTGTGAACAGTAGCAAAACAATTCTGGTAAGGGAAATATTCCCTAGATTCAGAATCCCAGAAACCTTGTCTGCAGACAAACGACACCCATGTCCAGGAGATGTCGTAGCCCAAATTGCCCTTATACTAGGGATAGATCAGAAATGTGTCTGTATCTTTCACCCAAAAAGTAATGGCTAAGGCCTGCCACTCAACAGGCAGAACCTGTGTAGAATGTATACCTCTGGTGCTGATGAGAATGTGAAGCAGCCCCAATAGAGGTACTGGGTATAGCCCTCATGAGATGTTAACAGGCCGTCCCATGAATGTTCTGTATCATAGGCCCATGACTGACAAACAGACTGACCTGGCTAGACTAGAAGATGATCTGTTAAATTAAATTAAGAAACTAACTTCTACTGTTAGGTCTTTGTATTCTCATTCTAGGAAAGCCCAGGAGTTGCCAGACAGAGAGGACAGAGACGAAATCCCTGTCCAGATCGGAGACTGGGTACTGAGGGTCTTCAGGAGGAAGTGGAACGAGCCAAGACGAGAGAGACCCTACACTGTCACCCAGGCCACGCCAACAGCTGTTCGAGTAGAGGGGAGCTCAACCTGGTACCACCTCAACCACTGCCCAGAGTACCACGAGGGGAACGACGACATGGAGATGAGGGAGACGAAGCTGCTGAAACACCATCTGGGGAAGAAGATGAAACAGGAACAGAAGAAGAGAGGGAGGGGGAGGAAACTCAAGCAGAATCAACACTCTCTGCTAGGAATCGCCAGACTCCGGAGATGGGGGAAGATGGCAGTGAGGATAATGCTACTGAGCTAAGTGCTCTGGTTGATGCCCTCAGTACAGGGCCAGACTCAGATTAACCTCACAGCAACGACCTCCAAGACTCCCAAGACCGTCCAGAACGCACAGAACTTCATGACCATCCAGAACTCTTAGACCATCAAGAACTTCCAGAACTCCGAGATCTTCAAGAACTCCAAGATCTTCAGGGCACCGCAGATTCCTCAGAGTTCTCCACCACTGACCTCTCTGCCATCGACTTGGGGTTTTCACCCTAAACACTGGAGAATTGAACAAGTAAGGACAAGTGTCAACACAACTGAAACAATAGATGTAGAACAGACAGGACAATGTATGACCAAAGAAGTACAAACTGTTAAATGTCCTTCCAGTTAATTGGACTGGACATTGTGCTTTAGTTAGAGCAGTCCATCAGGAGTCAATTATACAAACGCACCAGGAGATGCTCACAAGACACAGAGTGAGAAGAGCATATCAACCTGATCCCAATTTCAAGTTGGATTCTATAGGTCAGCCCAGAGGAATCCCTAATGAATTTAAAGCTAGAATTGAAATCTCAGCAGGCTTTGAATCAATTATTGTTTGGATATTGCCAAATAAAAACATGAAATGGATAAATTACATTTACTATAATCAGCAGAGGTTTATCAATTATACTGACTCAGCGTTGACTGCCTTAGGTGAACAAGACCAAGCAACAAGTAAAATGACCTGGCTGAATAGACAGGCTTTAGACTGGTTACTATTGGAAAAAGGTGAAGTGTGTGTGATGTTTGGAAGTGACTGTTGCACCTTTATTCCAAACAATACTGCCCCAGGAGGATCTTTCATTGAAACGATGTCAAAGCTTAAGGGACTATGACATGAGGTAAAAGCCAATGTGGGACGTGATGCTGTCTGGGACAGGTTTGAAAATGCTCTGGGAAAATGGGGAGCAATGTTTGCAAAAATAGCAATAATGATTGGTGTAGCTTTGGTTGTAATGGGAGTAGTGTTTTGCTGTGACTTACCTTTACTGAAGTCATTTTTTTTTCAGACTACTGCTAAGCAAATGACTGTAAGGAGAACAACTGTGACAATGGATTGGGAAATGAATGAAGCACCACGTGAAGTGATACCTGTTTATGGGAAACAGGACAGTATGTTACCTCTAATGGGAAACCATACAACATCAAAGGTGGACCTCTTGACTGCCCATTCGGGAACCCTGAATACCTTTATGGAATAATTGCTGGTGGTGGATGGCAACAACGATTGATGGACTCAAGTGATGGTGCTACTGACCTTCTGAACTTATATCCAGTTCAGAACTATCTAAGGGAAGATGATGCAAAGCTAACTATGTCCTGAGGGTGTCAAAGGGGGGACATTTTATGAGAGTGAATTATGTGTTTTTGGAATTAGTATTATATATACCAAACTGTTTATTATTATGATAATATTGTGGCATAGTAACACTGTTATTGAATAAATACACGCATGACTGCTACTAGTGATAGCACTGAAACGTTTAGGTACCTCCTGAATATTTTACTTGACTTTATGTATCTGTAACTTAGGGGTGTCAGGTCACAGTATTCTAAGGATAATGCCATTATCTTTCTAGCAGGTTTTAGAGCTTACACTAAAATAGTTGCTGGAGATGGTGTTAGCATAAAGGGCCATGTTTTTGGGTGTTGTATTCAGGATGTTGTTATGAGGGTTTTATAGTACACACTGTTGATTTCTTCTGATGTTATAAGTAACCAAATAATAATAGATAAAGATTGGGCCTCCCTATTATATTACCAACTTAGATTATGTATTTAGAGGTGGATATTCAACTATAAATGTCTACAGACAGGCTCTTAATCCCCTATACAGGTTCCGCTCTGATTCAGAATAGGTTGTTAGGGAGGTGTCCGAGAGGGAGAGCACGCATATCTAGACCGAGTGATGTAATATAAAAGGGAAGGGTATTGGAAATGAATAATGGACATTGGTATATTAGACACCACTGAATGCACATGCTCTTACATGTTTTTGATTTATGTTTGTGCTGTTATTCCTTTTTTTGTGTGTTTTTTGGGATCTTTGTTTTCCTGGGTTGTATTTTTTGGTGTTTTTTATATTTTTGGGTTTGTTGTTGGGTTTTATTTGTGTGGGACTCTTTGTGTCCCAATTGGGGGATATGTTGGATAATTTCCAAGGTATATATTCATTTACATTTTATTATGCATATGCATTATTAGAACCTATTGCCTTGTATTGTATATAAGCTTGACAATAACCCTTTCTCAGTTCTGTGCAGAAACTCCTGAGGCCTTGAAACTGTGTGTGTGCTCCTTTGAGACCTGTGTGTGTGTCAATGCTAAATATTGTCCTGTGTGTGTGCTCCTTTGAGACCTCTGTGTGTGCTCCTTTGAGACCTCTGTGTGTGCTCCTTTGAGACCTGTGTGTGTGTCAATGCTAAAGATTGCTGTGCCTAGAGAAACTTATCAGACGGAAGACAGCCCCATGCATCTGCTCCTCTCAGACGACCTTGCGTTTTATCAATTTGGTTCTTTGGGAGTATGAGCAGCTGCAGTCCTGAGAGTAGATCATTTGTACTATTGCTAGGGTTTCGCCACTATTGTTTCATCACCTCAAAGATTCAGTGCCAACGGGGCGTGGACAACTCAGAACCAAAGGCTTTAAAACAATAGTGGGAGAAAGTCCGAAGGAGTGACTATTTATTCTGTAAATAAAATGTATATTGCTTCTACAAACTCTGAATGTGCCTTACTTTAAAGAAAAGAAGGGAAGATTTTCCACAACATAATTGGCAAGCTTGCCAGGAGTGGATTGGGACCAGACAGGTGCTGGAACGAGCTGCACAAACAAACAACCTCAAAGATTCAGTGCCAACGGGGCGTGGACAACTCAGAACCAAAGGCTTTAAAACAATAGTGGGAGAAAGTCAGAAGGAGTGACTCATTTACATATGAGGGAAGGAACATGTATGGTAAATATTGTATAAGAGAAGTATACTGAGGCTGGGAGAACATGATGCTCTGTAGACCACCCTCAAACTATATTGCTTCTGTAAAAAAAGTCTAGATTGTTTTTACAAACTCTGAACGCGCCTTACTTTAAAGAAAAGAAGGGAAGATTTTCAACAACAAACCAAGGACATTTCTAAGTGACCCCAAATTTTGGAATGGTAGTGTATATATACAGTGTATTCGGAAAGTAATCAGACCCCTTCACTTTTTCCACATTTTGTTACGTTACAGCCTTATTCTAAAATGTATTCAATAGTTTTTTCACCCTCATCAATCTACACACAATACCTCATAACGACAAAGCAAAAACAGGTTTTGGGATTTTTTTGCAAAAAAACCCAACAAATAACTTGGGTTATTTTAACTTGGGTTAATTATTTCAATAATTTCAAATAACAATTACATAAGTATTGAGACCCTTTACTCAGTACTTTGTTGAAGCACCTTTGGCAGCAATGACAGCCTCAAGTTTTCTTGGGTATGACACTACAAGCTTGGCATACCTGTATTTGGGGAGTTTCTCCCATTTTTCTCTGCAGAACCTCTCAAGCTCTGTCAGGTTGGATGGGGAGCGTCGCTGCACAGCTGTTTTCAGGTCTCTCCAGAGATGTTCGTGTTCAAGTCCAGGCTCTGGCTGTGCCACTCAAAGAGACTTTTCCCAAAGCCTATCCTGTGTTGTCTTGGCTGTGTGCTTAGGGTCATTGTTCAGTTGGAAGGTGAACCTTCACCCCAGTCTGAGGCCCTGAGGGCCCTGGAGCAGGTTTTCAACAAGGATCTCTCTGTACTTTCCCTCAATCCTGACTAGTTTCCCAGTCCCTGACGCAGAAAAACATCCCCACAGCATGATGCTGCCACCACCATGCTTCACCGTAGGGCTGGTGCCACGTTTCCTTCAGACATGATGCTTAGCTTTCAGGTCAAAGAGTTCAATCTTGGTTTCATCAGACCAGAGAATCTTTTTTCTCATGCTCTGAGAGTCTTTTAGGTGCCTTTTGTCAAACTCCAAGCGGGCTGTCATGTTCCTTTTACTGAGGAGTGGCTTCCGTCTGGCCACTCTACCATAAAGGCCTGATTGGTGGAGGGCTGGAGAGATGGTTGTCTTTCTGGAAGGTTCTCCCATCTCCAAAGAGGAACTTTGGTGCTCGGTCAGTGTGACCTCAGGTTCTTGGTCACCTCCCTGACCAAGGCCCTTCTCCCCTGATTGCTCAGTTTGGCCGGTTCCAAACTTCTTCCATTTAAGAATGATGGAGGTCACTGTGTTCTTGGGGACCTTCAATGCTCCATAAATGTTTTGGTACCCTTTCCCAGATCAGTTTGTCAGAGGGCATAGCGGGATTTCTTATAAGCGTCCGAGTCCAGCTCCTTGAAAGCAGCAGCTCTACCCTTTAGCTCAGTGCAGACGTTGCCTGTAATCCATGGCTTCTGGTTGGGGTATGTACGTACGGTCACTGTGGGGACGACGTTATTGATGCACTTATTGATGAAGCCAGTGACTGATGTGGTGTACTCCTCAATGCCATCCGAAGAATCCTGGAACATATTCCAGTCTGTGCTAGCAAAACAGTCCTGAAGCTTAGCATCTGCTTCATCTGACCACTTTCTTATTGATTGAGTCACTGGTGCTCCTGCTTTAATTTTTGCTTATAAGCAGGAATTAGGAGGATATAATTATGGTCAGATTTTCCAAATGAGGGAGAGGGAGAGCTTTGTACGCATCCCTGTGTGTGGAGTAAAGGTGGTCTAGAGTTTTTTTCCCCCTCTGGTTGCACATTTAACATGCTGGTAGAAGTGAGGTAAAACGGATTTAAGTTTCCCTGCATTAGTGTATTTGGTATATGTTGTGTAATTGTTAGATATTACTTGTTAGATATTACTGCATTGTTGGAGCTAGAAGCACAAGCATTTCGCTACACCCGCATTAACATCTGCTAAACACGTGTATGTGACCAATAACATTTGATTTGATTTGAAAACATTGAAATAACACATATGGAATTATGTAGTAACCAAAAAAGTGTTAAACAAATCTAAATATATTTTAGATTTTCGATTCTTCAAAGTTGCCACCATTTACCTTGATGACAGCTTTGCACACTCTTGGCATTCTCTCAACCAGCTTCACCTGGAATGCTTTTTCAACAGTCTTGAAGGTGTTCCCACATATAGTGAGCACTTGTTGGCTGCTTTTCCTTCCCTCTGCGGTCCAGCTCATCCCAAACTATCTCAATTGGGTTGAGTTCGGGTGATTGTGGAGGCCAGGACATTTGATGCAGCAGTCATTTGGTCATTGCCCTGTTGAAAAAAAAAAAGCGCAAACCAAATGGGATGGCGTATTGCTGCAGAATGCTGTGGTAGCCATGCTGGTTAAGAGTGCCTTGAATTCTAAATAAATCACTGACAGTGTCACCAGCAAAGCACCCCCACACCATTGCACCTCCTCCTCCATGCTTCACGGTGAGAACCACACATGCGGATATCATCCGTTCACCTACTTTGCGTCTCACAAAGACACAGTGGTTGGAACCAAAACTCTTCAATTTTGACTCATCAGACCAAAGGACAGATTTCCACTGGTCTAATGTCCATTGCTTGTGTTTCTTGGCCCAAGCAAGTCTCTTCTTCTTAGTGAAGTCCTTTAGTAGTGGTTTCTTTGCAGCAATTCGACCATGAAGGCCTGATTCACGCAGTCTCCTCTGAACAGTTGACGTTGAGATGTGTCTGTTACTTGAGCTCTGTGAAGCATTTATTTGGAATTAAATCTGAGGTGCAGTTAGCTCTAATGATCCTCTGCTGCAGAGGTAACTCTGGGTCTTCCTTTCCTGTGGCGGACCTCATGAGAATCAGTTTCATCATAGCACTTTTCTTTTTGTTTATTTGAGCTTTTATTGCCATAATATGGACTTGGTCTTTTACCAAATAGGGCTGTCTTCTGTATACCACCCCTACATAGTCACAACACAACTGATTGGCTCAAATGCATTAAGAAGGAAATAAATGTCACAAATTAACTTTTAACAAGGCACACCTGTTAATTGAAATGCATTCCAGGTGACTACCTCATGAAGCTGGTTGAGAGAATGCCAAGCTGTCATCAAGGCAAAGAGTGGCTATTTAGAAGATTTTCACACTTTTTTGGTTACTACATGATTCCATCTGTGTTATTTCATAGTTTTGATGTCTTCTCTGTGATTCTACAATGTAGAACCCTTGAATGAGTAGGTGTTCTAAAACCTTTGAACGGTAGTGTATAGATAGAGCACTAAATTAATAGTGTCTGAGCTTTACCTAACATCTCAACTTGCTCAGCACATTAGAACACACACAGAAAGAGCGAGAGCAAGTGCATGTTTATTCAATATCAACTAGCTAGCTAGAGTAACTAGCTAAGTTTGTAATAATTTAAATGCAGCAAATGTTAGCTAGCTGGGTGTGACAAAACATAGGTCTAATATAAAATCACTTTATAATTTCAGCCTAGTATGGAAATATTGGGGCTGACATTAGACTACTTTGATGATGATGATGAGGCAAACTATTTTGACAACCTGTCAAAACACGCATCTAGCGACTGTTACTGTGAGCACAGTAGCTAATTAGCTAAGTTGTTAGCCAACTGTACTAATGTAATGTAGCCCTAATGCACTGATATTTTCTGATAATGCTAGATATTCCAATCAAAAACAGCTGACAATAAATTTACACATTTAAACTTGACAATTTCCACATAAAAGGTAGTCATCACCCAGATAATAATTTCAACTAACATTTCCTATATGTACACTACATACCTGTTAAACAGAATAAATAAAAGGTCGACAGGAGGAAACGGTTAAAGTTGTCCACAGGTGTCTTCCTAGAGGGGAAACACAAACCGCTGCGCTTGCGCTCCTGCCGCGCTCCCTGCTGGCAGCAACAGGCATAAAAAATTCCCACTGGAAATCTTTGGAAAACTCGCCCAAAATAAGAGTGGATTAAACAACAATATCCAAAACATGTTCTATACATAAAATGTGATACCATAAATGTGATACCATCACACTAACAATACAGTTGTACCTCCATTACAGCAGTTCCAGTGAACAGTGAATCGACAGTAATAACAGGCAGATGTCACCTCCCCAGCATAATGCCAGTGTGCTTAACAGAAAGAACACTTTAACAATGAATAGACATTTATAACAGGGATATGAGTGAGCATAATGAGTAGGCCTTCGTAGAGGGAGCACCCGGAACCCCAGGAGTAGCAGGTCTGATTCCTAGATTCCTGTGGATTAATCAGAAATTAATGTGCTGAGCCACTCCCGGCCGCGATCCCTGATGCTGACCCCCCTCCGAGGCTAACATGAGGTCACTTCTGTAGGCTGGTGGAGGCGGCTGGCGGGGAACGCCCCCGCGGCACCCTGGGATAGGCTACCTCCGTGCTCCATGCTGCGCCCTGTGACATCTCCATAATAGAGGTCTTCCAGACGACAACGGGAAATTAACTCGCCCACAACACCGGAGAGAGAGGAGCACTGGGCCATCAGCCTGTCTCATTGACTCACTGTCTGCAAAGCGCAATTTGGGACCAGTGAATTATTATTAATGTACAATAGGGGTGCCGTATTGTAATGAATAGGGAAAGGGTAGACTGATCCCAGGATGCTGGTGGAATGAAAAATTGTCACTCAGGCAGTCTGTGCTGATGTCACCGCTATTGGCTGGCAGACTTTATCAAAATTGTTAAAGCCAGACAAATGTCCTTCTGCCTCAGGGAGTAATGGAGATTTGGATGAGGATGGGTAATTCTTAGATGTAGGATTATCTTGACCTTCACTTGAAAACAACATTTTATACAATGATGTTGCACCTCCATGTGTAAAAATGACCAAGATATGTCAAATTTCAAATAATAGCTGCCCGCGAGACCAAGCAAATGCCAGATTTGGTCATTCACAGTGACAATACTTAATCATTGCTATCAGTGTTAAACACTGAATTGACTATTGCCACAATACATTCAAGATATTGTATGTATTTCCCCGTTTTACTCAGGAGTGTCTGGCTTGGCCAAGCTAAACTGACGTGCAAGTAGGCTACATGAGCGGTTCATTCATGGCCATATGGTACGCCTTTGATTTGACCTAAAGTAACACTAAAGTAATTTACTGTAATAAGTGGTCTTTGAGTGTGACCTTGATTTACACCCAAACCTTTTCTATTTGGCCTAATAGTCCACTGCTAAACCCCAGGTGTTGCTCATTAAATACAGATCCATCTGATTGCTCTTGGCTTTCACAAAATACACATTTTCATTAGCTACAATTCATCACAAATGCAAAGCTGGGCTGGATAAGATTCCCAAAATCAATCATTTAAATGGGGTCATCAAGGCATATGTTATTTAATGGGTTGTAACGGCAATGAGGCAAAAATAATCACTCCAGTGCACCGCTGCTGGGGGACAATTCTCCCACTCATTCATTCACACAATGTCTTGTTGCTGAGTGAACTCCAAATATTTGGGTAGAATGCAAAACAGCCGGGTGAAAACATGAATGCAATAACTTTACAACTGAGAGCCTGTTGTTGTAATAGATGACTGCTTCTATCATGACTGCATGCATGTGTGTGTGTGCGTGTGTGTGTGTGTGTGGAGGCAGGCCTATATAGACGCGCTGAGCCGAGAAGAAAACAACAGTGTAAAGGTTGAGCAACTCAGGAGACTCCCCCCTCACACAGGCAGCCTTTAAAGATGCTTTTGGAGTACGCTCTGAATAGATATTACCAATGGGAATGTATGTATGCAGCGCAGGCATGAATGCTCATACTGAAACACTGCTGCATTTACGCTAGAGAGTGTGATGTGCATTACATACTGATGTACAGTCAGATGTATGCATCCAGTAAATGTATTTTCTGTCGTTAAGGCTAGGGTTCATATTCTTGTTTGTTTCTCAGTGAGGTACAGTGTCACAAAAGTGAGCATATCGTGAGCATATCATGTTTTGTCTTTGAATGAAGGTTGAAAGTTTTCCACACTTCAGTCCATACTCCTTGTCCTCTCTCCCTCTCTTCATCCTCTGGTGACAGATACGGACAGACGATAACGATCCAGAGTGCTCTGGAGCAGTACGGATCTCTCCGCTTTTCCATTTTAGCAGGGGTAAATCCGCAGGTTAATTAGTGGCAGCGAATCAATAACCCAATAGAAGGTGGTCAAGTAAAACAAGGTCTGCTCTAGTTGGGGTGCAGGTGAGGTGATTGAAAGTGACATGTTTTATTACCAGCCTGTGCATTCTTCTCCAGAGCTCAGGATGAATTAGGAGCTCTAGCCCTCTCGCCCTGGACCCCGTGGGACAGATCCTATCTGCTGGCCTCACCTGCATCCCTAATCAGGGGCCTATCCTGGTGCTCCATGGCCTTCAGGTCCACAGCCTGTTAATGGAGGAGACCCAGCCCAGGAAGCAAAGCCTCAGGCTCAGCCACGTCTGATAGAGTGAGAGGAGAGGAGAAAGAAGCCATGGTTTTCTCTAAGCACAAGAGCAAACTGTCTGACGTTTTTGGTGATGATTAGTGATATGTTCTATGGCAGAGAGAATATACCTTTCATGTTATACCTCTCTCATAAATAAGCACTGTGAGACAATGTCACTTGAAGCACTGAAAAAACACAAGATAAATATCAGAGTTTATACAAAAAAGAAGTATGAATGTTCTACACTACCGATCAATAAGTATTTCAAATGGGAGTTTTATTGGTCTAAAAGCTCCGAAACATTTAGGTGTCTCCCTCATTTAATAGATCTGCGATCTATTCATAAGAAAAGATTACAAATACCAACCCTGTACCTAGGGCTATTATGGTGACCGTATTACTGTCGCACCGGCGGTCACGAGTCATGAAGGCAATCAAATTCCATGTGACTGTTAAGTTACGGTAAATAGGCTTCTCTCGGCTCTGATGCTGCTGATGGTCATTAGTAGCCTACCAAACTTGCTAACGGCCTGGTACTCAGCTCTCTATTGTCCCTCTAATCCCTCTGACATCAATGGAAATGTAATCGAAAATCTAACCAAACACTTCATGAGAACCCATAAGATCATGTTGCGAAACATTTCTATAGGCTATGCAATTGCATGAGAAAACAAAGTGATGGCCAATAATAAAAAGAGGAGGATCCCATCAGCTTTCTATAGGCTAGGCCTACTATATTTATATCTCAACTTTCCTAATATTATGCACATTGCTTCTCTTTACAACAGCAGTATAGCCTACCTGGCTGGCATGAATATGAACCACGGGAAAAGCGTCCTCCATTCGCCATTCTTTTTTCCCACTGCCCCTGTTTCGAAACAGGTGTATGATAATGGTCCATTATAAATTAATTAATTAATTAATTAATTAAATGTCACACATATATTATTTAGTATATCTGAATCAAGAATAGTCTGAAGGGTGACAATATCAGTCTTTCACTTGTGAATTATATATTATCACTTGTGAATGATGCCCAGTGTAAGGCAAGAAACAATGCATTTCCTTAGCAACTTTTTCAAATCATAGTAGCACACCTCATGTAGCCTAGCCCATAGGCCTATATGTTTTGGTTTGTAACACAAATAACTTCTTAAAATTAAGGACATTAATCTGTTTTACAATGGGTGTAGAGCCTAACTGGCATACATAAGCAGCACGTGAGTTTATGATAAAAGCATTACATGCAAAATCGCATTTGCGGTCAGTTTTGATAATGGTGTTTTCCCGTTAATAGAACATTCACGCTTATAGCGTACTGCCGTCTGCGCATTGCTGCGCTTATAATGTGAAGCCTAATAGTTTATGAACATTTTAAGCTAAACATTCTGATATGTGTCAGACTCATTGCTTAAAAAATTGCTTTTTAATGCTAGTGGTTGTATTCATTTGGGATCTATCGCATCACACAACTGTCCCAGTCATGTGAGTGAGAAGTGCTTCAGAGCACGCAGCACTCAAGGAGAAGGAAATTATAATTATTATATTTAGCCCAAGGGCACAACGGCCACTCGCCGCAAAAGGCATGGATTTGTTTAGGGGGCATTACGGCCACACAAAGGGGAAGCCGCCTGGAAGTTCGAGGCATTATCAAGTGCTTGTCAAATTGTGAATGAGAGACTGATGATGTGTGTACAGCCTGCGCAAAAAACAAAGCAGAGCTCATGCCTTTCAAGCAACTTTTTTCAAATCATCATTAGAGTAGCATCATACGGCTTTACAATGAATAAAAATCAAAACTTATAGCCCAACGTTTGTAGTTCAACTAAAGTTACATTAATAACTCTAAATTAATCATATAGGAGTACCTACAGAATACGCACTCCCTCAAATTGTTAGCTTTGTTCAATTGTATTCTTCATACTATAAAATAATACTGTAAAATAATGCCACGGAATTCTAAGCAAATCTTGTCCGCTAAATGAACTAGTATAGCTTACAGCAATATGGCATAGACAGATCAGGACCTAACATAAGGACAACTCAGAGTATGCTATTCTGTTCTTCTGAAATAGACTACACTTTCTTCATACCTGTCTAGAATAAATAATGGATTTATTGTGAAGTTGTAGGCTATATTACATGGATTTATTATACTTTTTAAAATGTAGATGTTCCAAATGTCTGCATCAGTGGCTTGTAGGCTATGTGTGGAAGCCAGGACATGATAAATGTGTTTATGTTAATTTACAGTCAATTACCGTGAAACAGTTATTTGCTTGACAATCACCGGCTGACAAAAGTTTGTGACCACCACAGCCCTACCTGTACCTCTATAATAATACTCTAAACTGATGAGAGACCATGTTTAAAAGAGCATTACTCAAACATTACTCAGACTAAGTGCTTAGCATTGCACTACCAATCAATTCCTGCAATGTTGGACGTGAGGTAAAGAATACGAAATCTGAGAAATGTAATTAAAGTAGGCCACCACCTGCATGTCGGTGACAAATAGCACAAGCCAGGGCTTCTTTCATTACCCATAATGATGTTGTGTTTTTGCCAGAGGTAAGACACACAAATGAGAGAGGAAACAGATAAACTTCCCCGGAAAGTGCTGTTTGCGCTACCCGACCTCGTGCCTGCTGCATCTGCTCTTCTCTCCTACACTCCTATACTGCGCAGAGCTGTGAGGGACGTGGCAAACAGTGGCATATGTTGGGTTTGAGGCAGAAAAATCACTCTGGGTCCCCTGCCTTATCCCCTGTGCTGTGTTCCCTGATGTTTAGAGAAGCAAGATGAGCTGCGTTTGATTAATGAGAAAGAAAGACTGTTAAGGTGTTGTGGGCCTCTTCTCTCTCCGTAAGACAGCAGGGGTCTCCTGTCCAGGCTGCATCTGGAGCAAGGCAAACACAGTGACAGGAACTGAAGCTGAAGCCACAGAAGCTTTGTGTTCCTATAATCTCTGGTCCTTCTCTCACTCTCTGTACATCAGCCTGCCTGCTCTTCTTGTACCATGTGCCGCTCAATCCTCATTGTTATATCTTATTGATTTGAGTGTTTATAAAAATCTCCCTGCCTGCCTTTCATCCTCGATTGTCAGGTGTGAGAGTGCTGTGTGTAGACATATGGTTTTGATGGGAACATACTCTGTAAACAACAACAAATTAGCCATATGTCCATTCAGCAGGTGCTGTTGACATATTGGGAGACTTTGGGATGTAATTTTGTTTTTCATGTTTGTCTTTGATCTTGGTTATTTTTTTGGGGGGGTGGGACGTGTGTCTACCATTGGCTCCTGCTAATAGGTAATTAAGTTCTGGAGTGAGGTTGGACAGTCCCACACTGTGCTCTGCTCAGACACCCCGTGACAGCTCCTCTTATCTGGACCATCTCTGGTCCTCTTTTCAATCCTCTGCCCTCACTGCCCAGGCATGCGTTCTTTACCTCAACCTTCCTTCTCTGTAGTTACTTTGATCTCTCTCTCTTTCTTTATCATGTTTCTATTGGCTAACGCTCTTCCCCTTTCTCTTTCTCTCTGCCTTTGGCTTTTTCTCTATACGTTACCTCTTTCCCCCCTCACTGAGCTATAATCATGGGCTTCTCTGTGCCTGTAAGGCTCCATTGTCATCTCCCCAGCTCTTCCACAGTGACAGACCAACCTGACAGACAGAGAGAAATGACAAAACATCCAGGATGAGCTGAAGTGACAGTCAGGCCTGGCTCAGGCATGAGGCAGGGGGATGATGGGAGAGAGGGGACCGCACATGGCCTTCTCTGGATTCTCCCCAAAAAATTCTGTACATCATTCTTCCCTGACTTACTCCTGCTACGACTCTCTTGAGTTTTGTAACATTGTCGTGCCATCCACATTTTTGAGCTTGGAAGAGAAGCCTGTCCTGTGGGTTATGGGCCATAATTGATGTGGACCTTTATTTCGACTGGCGCGTATTCAACATGTATGAGGGGAAATGCATTTAGACAATCATATCTCCACTGCAAAGATTGAGTTGTTTGTACAGAACAGTATATGACTGTTTTTATTGGGTACACAGTTTTGAAGTGCAGCTTGACAGACTGAGTGCTATCCTGTCTTGTAAAAATCCAATGCATTGCAATACGTGCTTTAAAGTAAGGACCAGACCTATTTTACTTGAGTACTTTAACTATGATGAATGTTTGAAGAAAAGGTAGCATTGCATACCTGCTTCAATGTCACTAAGATATTGAAAGTTTTTCAGTCATTCTGGCTACTGCTGTACCAAATGCAACAAAGCTATACATCATGTCAGGTTAACTAGTGCTTCCACTCACCAAGCACCTTCTCTGCTGCTTCTCAGCCTTTATAGCGCTTGGGTCAATGCCAAGTAAATCCATTGAAGAATACTGAGAAACTAATTACATTTACCCCCAAGTATCTCGATACCTTGGAGCTAAGTTCTTTTAAATAACAGGTGCTAATTAATTTCAAATGTCTTTGTTATGCAAACGAGAACAAATGCTTAAAACACTAATCCTGTATTGGATATTTTATACTGAAAGTGCATTGTGATTCATTATCAGCTCTGCCCACACTCCTACCTACTCTGTGAAATCCTGTGGTCCTCTGGAGCTAGCGTGAGGTAGCTAGTAGATTAGCAATGAAAGGCTGCGTTTAATGGGCAGAAATGGCCGCCTGTGTTTTTGCAAACACCCCACATCCTCCTCATGCTCCCACAGAGAAGCTCAGGCACCGTGTTTTATTAATGCGGAAGGCACCGTGACAACATTTTGGTCCACTCTCATTTAAAATGTGTGAGACTTTAAGGATGGTACATTAAAATAGACTTGTTGGTATAGCACCGTAGGGAGTCATTGTGAGCTGATCATTTAATCAAGCTTTTGATCCATAGTACTATTGTGTACCATTTCAAAAACCTTAAAATAGAATACCTTTCATAATCGTACACAATGTTTAAAACGTGACTATACTAATGAAAGAATAGTAATATGCTGCATACAATATTCAAACATTGTATTGCATGACTATAAATAATCCAGTCTCCTGGCTGGAGGATATGACTGTCCATCTGTCTGTGTTGTTGAAGAGGTCTGCCAGTCAGTCCAACCCACTGTGCTGGTCAGTCCACCAGGTGACCTTGCCCTGAGCAGTGCTGACCTACCATCACGCTGACTCATTTCTTGGGTTCACTAAGCATATATGGTCTGTTTACACACCAGATGGACACTGTGCTGCATACATAGAACAAGAATAATGCACAGCACTTCCAATTGGCTCATTCAACCCCTCTCCTCTGCCCTGCAACTCTACCCCCAACCTGGTCTCATAGCATTTCGTATTATTCTTAATGTAAATTCGAGACACCCCATTTAGTGTATGTTACGTTCCGTATTTTATGTATTCATTTGTGATGTCCATTACCCATTTCGTACAGTGCCTTGCAAAAGTATTCATCCCCCTTGGCGTTTTTCCTATTTTGTTGCATTACAACCTGTAATTTATTTGGATTTCATGTAATGGACATACACAAAATAGTCCAAATTGGTGAAGTGAAATGAAAAAAATAACAATAAAAAATAACTCACATGATCTGTCACATATCTCAGTATATATACACACCTGTTCTGAACGTCCCCTGAGTCTGCAATACCACTAAGCAAGGGGCACCACCAAGCAAGCGGCACCATGAAGACCAAGGAGCTCTCCAAACAGGTCAGGGACAAAGTTGTGGAGAAGTACAGATCAGGGTTGGGTTATAAAAAAATACCCGATGGAGCACCATTAAATCCATTATTAAAAAATGGAAAGAATATGGCACCACAACAAACCTGCCAAGAGAGGGCCGCCCACCAAAACTCACAGACCAGGCAAGGAGGGAATTAATCAGAGAGTCAACAAAGAGACTAAAGATAACCCTGAAGGAGCTGCAAAGCTCCACAGTGGAGATTGGAGTATCTGTCCATAGGACCACTTTAAGCCGTACACTCCACAGAGCTGGGATTTATGGAAAAAAAGCCATTGCTTAAAGAAAAAAAGTAAGCAAACATATTTGGTGTTCGCCAAAAGGCATGTGAGAGACTCCCCAAACATATGGAAAAAGGTACTCTGGTCAGAAGAGACTAAAATTAAGCTTTTTGGCCATCAAGGAAAACGCTATGTCTGGCACAAACCCAACACCTCTCATCACCCCGAGAACACGTTTTTAAATCGGCAGGGACTGGGAAACTGGTCAGAATTGAAGGATTCAGTCTTCCAGAGATTTGAGACTGGGATGGAGGTTCACCTTCCAGCAGGACAATGACCCTAAGCATACTGCTAAAGCAACACTCAAGTGGTTTAAGGGGAAACATTTAAATGTCTTGGAATGGCCTAGTCAAAGCCCAGACCTCAATCCAATTGAGAATATGTGGTATAACTTAAACATTACTGTACACCAGTGGAACCCATCCAACTTGAAGGAGCTGGAGCAGTTTTGCCTTGAAGAATGGGCAGAAATCCCAGTGGCTAGATGTGCCAAGCTTATAGAGACATACCCCAAGAGACTTGCAGCTGTAATTGCTACAAAAGGTGGCTCTACAAAGTATTGACTTTTGTGGGGTGAATAGTTATGCACCGTCGAGTTCTGTTTTTTTGTCTTATTTCTTATTTATTTGCATCTTCAAAGTGGTAGTAAATCAAATGATACAAAAATCCATTTTAATTCCAGGTTGTAAGGCAACAAAAAAGAAAATTGCCAAGGGGGGTGAATACTTTCGCAAGCCACTGTATGATATTTTACGAATTCTAACTTGATGACTAACACCAGCTAGCTTGCGAAAGTAAGCTAGCTGGTAAGCTAGGTTAGGTTTAAGGTTAGTGTTAAGTTTGGAATAAAGGGTTAAGGTTAGGGTTAGCTAACATGCCAAATAGTTGCAAAGTAGCTAAAAAGTAGTAAGTAGTTGAAAAGTTCCTAATTAGCTAAAATGCTCAAGTTGTCCGTGATGAGATTCGAACTCGCAACCTTTGGGCTGCTAGACATTCGTGTTATACCACCCTACATTTGTTTTTGCCTTAAGTAACCATCTGTCTTATGTAACCATACCAAACGTAACATATCATACTCATTTGAGTGTCCCGGATTTACATTTACTATGTTATGTCTAGTCTCTGAGACCAGGCTGCTACCCCAAGTCATTGTTGTAATGACAATGTGTTCTCATGCAGTCGTCTTACCTGGTCAAATATGGGTTAGATAAATAAGACCTCTGCCCGGCCTATCATAGTAAACTTTTAGGACCCTTATTTCCAAGCGAATGCAGCCTCTTATCCTGCAGAAATCTAAGTACTTGGTAATTTCTGATTCTGATTGACTCATTCAGATGCACATGGCATGTACTGTATCATTACCATGATAGCCACCATGGTAGCCACAAATTTGTCAGAAGTTAAATGACAACCTTGTTCCTTCCCATCCCTCTAATTAGGAGTAGGAGGGAAGCCAAACTGTAAAGCATTCTGTTTTGTCAGGAGCATTGATTCCGTGCTATTGTAAGCTCCCATGCTTAAAAAGGAAGTCAAACAGTAATTAATCCGCCAAGGCGCCTGAGTTTTAATGAGTTTAGCACTTAATGAATTATGCCAACAATTTAATTAATTTAATGCCATTTCTATTTGTTCAGATGGATATATTTAATTTCCAGCCTTGATGAAAGGCAGTTGATTGCAGGTTGTGAACGAGTACCTAAGGAGTAATAATTTAGTCTAGGGCTAGGGAACCAAGAACAGCTCCACTCTCGACTTCAATTTCTCTCAGTTTAAATTCCCCCATTCATTTTTCAATTAACCAATCAAAGTTCGCCAAACACAGGGAAAATAATTGTATGCACTTGCCAACAAATTTATCTCACTGCAAAGTGATTCTAGAATGTGGGGTGGTTAATGCCACTCCTATTAAATTAAGTCAATTGAATTGAGGTAGGGTACTTGAAATAGATCAACCACATTAACAAGGACAAGAGTACCTCATCATGTTTCCAAACATAACTCAAATAAATTACATTATCTCAAGCCCAGTACAACAATGTCCAATAAAATAACAATCTCCAGGTGCACATTAAATTACAATGACTGAACAAGCAATGACAATATACAGTATGTTTCCATGGCAACATGTTGACATCTATCTTTTCCAGTCATTTATAATAACCCGTCTACCTGCCATCCGTTTCTGTATGGAAGAGGCGTGGCGAGCACACCGCTCTCTTCTGATGTTCTCTCACCCTGAATGAGCCCATCTTCCTGCGACGTTCCCCTCTCCGTTTAGACACTTGCTCTCCACCGCTGTCGCCATGGCTGCCATCTATTGGCCAACCTGTGCGACCTTGTCACGCTCGGGTGTGTAGAGAGACCAAGGCGCATCGCAGCGATAGTTCGACATAATTTATTTAAGTATTAAACTATACTTGACGTGAACTACACAAAATAACAAAGATACATATACAAAGGAAACACACTTACTTTGAACAGACATGAAGACAATGAACCACACCATGGGTGTGGAACATACAAACTTAAGTAATGAGAGACAATGCATAGCAGCTGCCTCTAATTAGGGATCCAACACAAAACAGAGCACAGAAATAGAACACATAAAACTGCCAGACTCTGACCATAGATATATAGAGAAGCAATAGGCTTCTCTATGGCCAGAGCCTGACAGACCTCTAACGAGGACGGGGCGAGAGATGCTGTGAGAAGTGACCTTGAGTATTATGGCTACAGAATCCTCTGCCTCTGTCTCTGCCTTTACCAATGACTTCCTCTTCCATCTTCCAGGCCTCACATCCCATGTGGAAACCCTATATAGTGGGATAGGGAGGCCTGCAATGGACTCTTGATAAACAATATGATTAATATTCACAGAAAATGCATTATACCACTTTTTACATAAAGCTACCATTTGTAAAGGGTTCATTATTATTTTGTAGGTAAAACATTGTTAACAGTGACTCCATGGTCATCTCTTGTCTACTCTCCTTTGAGACTTTATTCCTACCATAATCATATCAAATGTAATGAAGGTTATACTATCACTAAATCCAAGTAAATAGGATTGCAATGCATAACCATAAAAACAAAGAGGCTGGTCATATCTTTCTTAACATAAATGATTCAGCCTCGTGCTCCTAGAAGCTCATTTTCAAGTGTAACTAACAGGCTGTGTTTACTCCCACCACGACTCTGTTTTATTTATGGTGAATAATCATGTTTGTTTGTGTGTGTGCTCACTGACATACTGTATCACTGCCTTTACTCATGCAGGATCCACAAAGTTCTTGCTAATAATTTTTTATTCTTGACCAACGAAAGGACATTTAGGGTGAAGAAGAATATCAACAAGCCTCTCCAATAATTTACAGTACATATCCAAGAAATTATACTAGTGTTCCCATGTGTAGTAACATGGTAGTCTGTAGGGTAGTCTTGTGAAGCTTCCTTCCAAATCTCATCTCCTTGAATGTGAGCGAAGCCTGGGTGTTCGAGGCTACACGGTTACAATAGAAATACACAAAACACCCTCATTGTGTAGTAAAATGAAAAGTAGTGCACCAAAGCTGAGATCAGTTGTTTTGTAGGGTGTTTGAATGCAAACCCAATGTAAGTGTTATGTTACCCATAATGTATTTCAAAACAGAATTGAAGTACTTTGGATAACCCAAAGTAGTTCTTCAATCTGAATATTGTTTTTTTTAAGTGTTGTGAAAACACTTTTTGGGGTTTCAATGCATGTAAAAGGCAGCAGCAAAACCCAAAAATAATAATTTTGGCAGACTGTGTCTCATTCTATTAATTTTATTTTTTATGTCACCTTTATTTAACCAGGTAGGTCAGTTGAGAACAAGTTCTCATTTGCAACTGCGACCTGGCCAAGTCAAAGCAAGGCAGTGCGACAAAAAACAACACAGAGTTACACATGGGAAATAAACAAACGTACAGTCAATAACACAATAGAAAATCTATATACAGAGTGTAAATGTAGTGCAAAATGCAGTAAGGTTAGGAAGACAATAAATAGGCCATAGTGGCGAAATAAATTACAGATTAGCATTATCACTGGAATGATGGAATGTGCAAATGATGATGTGCAAATAGAGATACTGGAGTGCAAAATGAGCGGAAGTTGAAAAATAAATATGGGGATGAGGTAGTAGGATGGGCTATTTACAGAAGGGCTATATACAGGTGCAGTGATCGATAAGTAGCTTTGACAGCTGATGCTTAAAGTTAGTGAGGGAGATAGGAACCTCTAGCTTCAAGGATTTTTGCAGTTCGTTCCAGTCATTGGCAGCAGAGAACTGGAAGGAATGGCGGCCAAAGGAGGTGTTGGCTTTGGGGGTGGCCAGTGAGATATACCTGCTGGAGCGCATGCTACAGGTGGGTGTTGCTATGGTGACCAGTGAGCTGAGATAAGGCGGGGATTTACCTAATAAAGACTTATAGATGACCTGGAGCCAGTGGGTTTGGCGACGAATATGTAGTGAGGGCCAGCCAACGAGAGAATACAGGTAGCAGTGGTGGGTAGTATATGGGGCTTTGGTAACAAAACGGATGGCACTGTGATAGACTACATCCAATTTGCTGAGTAGAGTGTTGGAGGCTATTTTGTAAATTACATCGCCAAAGTCAAGGATCAGTAGGATGGTAAGTTTTACAAGGGCATGTTTGAAGAGTGAGTGAAGGAGGCTTTGTTGCGAAATAGGAAGCCGATTCTAGATTTAATTTTGGATTGGAGATGGTTAATGTGAGTCTGGAAGTTGAGTTTACAGTCTAACCAGACGCCTAGGTATTTGAAGTTGTCCACATATTCTAAGTCAGACCCGTCGAGAGTAGTGATGATAGTCCGGTGGGCGGGTGCAGGCAACTTTCTATTGAAGAGCATGCATTTAGTCTTACTAGCATTTAAGAGCAGTTGGAGACCACGGAAGGAGTGTTGTATGGCATACAAGCAAATGGTTTATATAATAAATATTGATTGATGATCATTTTCACTCAATATTTGTATTAACATTTTTTAAAAGAAAGGATTTGAATACTTTTCCTAGGGTAGACTTAGGCACTAATTATAGAATACAGTTGCCAGGTCCATTGTGAGATTATAAATAATGTTACAATCAACTAAACTAAACTCTAGTGCTGAACTAGCCAGGCAAAATGTGAACTTCAAACATTGTGCTGCCGTACTGTTCAGAATTCCCCCAGTCTGAGGCATGGAGGTGTGGTAGTTGTGGCCTCTAGCAAACTCTACAGTCAAGTATAAAACAGGCAAGATTGCGGGCGCCTCCCCTGCCTGAGTAGGCAGGTGTGGTTTAGATCTCTGTGCCCGAGCCTTGCACCAATGGTCATGATAGAGATTATTCTGGTAAAGTATGAGTGACATTTTTGGAGAAAGTGGACCCCTGCCTTTTGGCTGACCCATATGTTGTTTCAGGTTGGATGAAAAAGGAGTTGGGTACTGTTGAATCGGGGAAGGTAACCCGAAGTGGACTTGTGATATTTTTTTAGTGTTTCTTCCGCCCAGAGGAAATGGGCTGGGGACAAAACCTGTTACTTGCTTTGTTCTCAGGAACAGGTCGTCATTGAAAGGAGTGATTAATGGGGTTGTGGTAAGGGTGGAGGTGGATCAACTAACGTTGACGATTCCAGTTGTGTAACGCCCGCCATTTGGTGTGAAGAGTCACTGTCTGTCCTTTTGAGTTTTGATTCTTTACCAAAGTAATGTTAGAATATATCAGTTATACTGTAAGCGCTTTTGTGCCGAATACAATACGATGTTTCAGGTAGAGGAAGATGGATCAATGGTGAGGGACCCTAAGAGGCTCCTGGTGAGTAGTAAACCTTTGCCAGTACAGAGTGATAGGCCTACGAATGAAATGTGCTTCAGTAACAGTGGAAGCTTCTGAGGGGAGGACGCCTCATAATAATGGCCGGAAGAGAGTTCATGGAATGGTATCAAACACATGGTTTTCATCTGTTTGATACTGGGGACCGAGTGGTGCAGCGGTCTAAGGCACTGCAACCGCACGTGATCGGGAGTCCCATAGAGCGGCGCACAATTGGCCCAGCATCATCTGGGTTAGGGGAGGGTTTGGCTGGGGTAGGCCGTCATTGTAAATAAGAATTTGTTCTTAACTGACTTGCCTAGTTAAATAAAGGTACAAAAAAATACCATTCCATTCACTGAATTCCAGCCATTATACTCCATTCTAGCCATTATTATGAGCTGTCCTCCCCTCAGCAGCCTCCACTGTTCAGTGAGGTTGGCTTTTTAGTGTTCATTGCCATGGTTATTAACTGTACCGCAGAAATGGAACGTAAATCACAGAAAATGGGTGTTGTGGTGGCAGCTGCAGAGAAGTACTTGGATTTACGAGATTCTACTGCAGAAGAGTTACAGGGTGTGTTAAAAGGTAGTGTCCCTTCCTCCCAGGACGTCGGCCTGGTGTAGGATCAGATAGGGTCAAAGCAGTGGAATGGGGTGGTGTTTTTATTTGATGAGAGTAGTGTTATATGCAGGGTATCACATTGAAGAATGAAACAGAAAGATAATTCACTCAATAGAAACGTGTTTTGTGTAGCATTTCAGCTGCTAATGCTAATAGTCCAAGTCAAATAGCAATTTTGATGGTACACGTAGTTGTTAATTGACAAAGCAAAAACATGCAAAAATGACCCCAGCTATTATCATATTGGTTGCTGTTGCCTAAACATCAGACTGTTACCATGGTTACCCCATGGATATTCAGTGTGAATGAAATCTGGCAAAAAAAAGACGCAAGAGTCTCTACAAGCCAGAATGTTGAATAAAATTATATGTACACTTACTTTACCAGTTGTCCATGTTGTTGGTCCTTTTGACCGTAGGAGGTGGAAAGTGTTATTTACCTGACTTCTAGCGGCGCCGGTATGTTCTGTCACTTGTATTTTCAATCTCCTGACGCATTGCATGTAATGCACAATATGTACACAATAGCCACATTTTTTGTGAAATTTTACATCTGATTGCGTGGGACAACGTTCAGTCTTTGGTTCGGTGGCCGTATAGTGCAAGTGTTTGTCAAATGCATCAGTATTGAAAATAGAAAATCGGAAATACAAACCGATATACAGATCAACGTACTGAAGGCCGTCGGGTTGATAACACTTCCTTGTCGATATTTTAAATCAGATTACCTCCGACATAGGGACAAAATCTGCGGACAACAGGTAAAGTAAGTTGAAATGAAGTTTGTTCAACATTCTAACTTGTAATGGGACTGTATTTTCTCATGTCCTTTGTTTGAGTATAATACTACACATTTGACCTTCAGGAATTACCAATGAGGAGTTTATAAACACACCATGTAAGAGCAGGGAATTTAGAATAAGAGGAGGGACTCCTATTTACAGTATTTGGAAACTCCAGAAGTTATCTAATTCTGCACTAGACGTAATTAGAAACACCATCATAGTGTTTAGACGCCTTAAAGAGGAAACAACACCACAAGAGAAGGGATCCAATTCTGCACTACACATGACTCAAAACACTATAATAGTGTTTTCAACCTTTTCCAGATTAGTGCTCCTAGTCTCTGGCAAAGTGTTGCACAACTCTTGATTATGTGGTGTTACAACACACCATGTCATGTTTCAGAACACCTCAGGATGAATGTTTCAGTACACCTTAAATTTGTCTCAATACTCTCACAACCACAGGTTTCAAAGTTAAGGTTTTGTCTCTTTTAAGGTGGTGGTGGCTCAGTTGCCACTAGTTTTAGTGTTACAAAGCACTTAATTTTAACAGTGTACCTGTAGAGGAATCAAATGTAATTGTATAGAGCAATGCATATTATGGAATGGACCTCTCTGTCAAAATAACTATTTGTAAAATCCTAATACACATCTACATTTTTGCTCTCTCTGTATTCTGTTTAGCAGTGTTCCATAACTAGTGAATCTGAATCTCTGGCTATGTGGGGAAAGAGCTAGGCGGAATGATCAAAGTACACCCCACACACTTTGATTCTATCAATGACAAACCGTCACACAGACATGCAGTCTTTTCATCATCAGGGAACAGTGACATCGTTTTGAAAAACATTGTTTGTGACAGACTTTATTCTGCTCATACTTGATTCATTGGGAATAGTGACAGGATAGTTGTCAAAGAATGAACACCATCGCATCATTCTAAAACAGCTTTAATATCTAAGGGCTGGAAAAGAAACTGTGTGCCTGCATTGCTCACAGATTTGTAAAGTTAAAAAAATACTATTTGCCCAGGAAATCATCTGAATGTCACAGACCATTGAAAGCACATCACAGATTTGACATATCCACCCTATCAATTTGTGCATGCCTTTTCTTGTGATCATTGCACACAGAATAACTGTAGTTTTTGTCAAAGCAATCTTTTCTACAATACAATGAATTCAATACAACCCAATACGAGTTATTCTCACATTATCTCCTTGCCCTCTTGGGAAATGTACGTTTCAACAGCAGATTCTCCTCTCCACAAGAAAATAGATTTAATTATTGAACTAGCTCAACCGAGAAAATTGCCCAATCTTTGGAGAAGGCATTCGTTGTAAATGAAGTTATCAACTGATAGGGACTCCATGATTATTGTCAAGTGGAATAACCTTGTCTTATCTGGCTATGCTCTGGTCATTAGGTCCTACCATCTCTATAAGGCAGATGTCAATGGTTAGAGACAAACTGTCAAATTCCATTTTCACCTTTGGTAGATTGGAGCACTCTGGGTAATAACAAATTCATGTCTGCATCCAATTCTCGGGAGATTAGGATTAATTTGCATATAACTTAAGTATATCTGGAGGATGGATTTCCATAAGTCAGAGTGGCTTAGGGGGCAAGGCTTCAGGCCTTAACTGGGCTTGTAATACTCAAATAAAAAATGGATTTAATGGAAGAGCTAATTTAGGTGAAGAAAATTACTCCGACAAGTTGGATGGTGTTGGCACATTGAATTGAATTGAAGCAGGGCATATAGGCATACCAAGTATGAGAAGGGATTTGTGTATACAGTTGAGTGTGAGAGCTGGATAAGTGAGCTCTAGCCATGCAGTTGTCCATAAGGATTTATCCTGTTGAATTGTAGTTGCATCAGACCGTATCAGACACATCAGCCTTACATCCCAACAATTTCACACTAGAGTAAACCCAATGCGGAAGCATGAGACAAAATAATGATCAAATCATATAATCATACTTTGGGCACTATACATTCCCACGTGTTCTCACAGGCATGGATATCTTGATTATTTATGCAATTACACTATTTGATATTTTTCTTATTACTTTTCACTCTGTTGACTTCGTTCTCTAAAGCTGAGGGATAAGTATTCCCAAGCCATTCCAAGAAATCAAATAATATCTTTGTTTGTTCTAAACAAATTACCCAATAGTGCCGTTCCGAATCCCCAAATCAATAAGTATTTTTACCATTGCTGATGCAACAAACAAATAATCCATAATCCGATCCATTGCAGAGTTTATATTTTTTGATGTGGGCATTATACAATATGCCAGTTATGAAAGTTATGCACTTGATTTTGATGCATAATAATATAACATTTACATTGTTAAATACTTGTAAAAACTCACTGACGGACAGCATCCATAAAAGCAGCTTTAACAATATAACCAGTGAATGCAGCTGCATTACTCTATTTAATTGGAAGGGGAGGAGGTCCCTTTCTCGTATTTGCATCACAAACATTTCTAGTCAGACCAGAGAATGGCATGAGTGGCATTACTGTAAGGAACCCTTAACTGGACTGCTATTTTCCTCCCGGTCGGCAGGTGGCGCCTCTCACCTGACTCCTGCTGAACACTACCACTCATTATGCCTGACGTATCACACCTGTGTCTTGCCCTATTTAAGTGTGTTTGTGCCATGCTTTATTGTTCAGTCTTGAGCCTATGTTACCTGTTGCAAGCTAAGTCTGTTCAAGTTTATATCTTTGGACCCTTGTGTCTATCTTTATTTTTACTGTTTCTTGGAAGCTAGGCTTCCTTTGTTTTGTTGTACTTTTTATTAGTAAAGATTGTCTTTTGTTGAAGATCTACGACTCCTTGCCTTTTGACCACCTCTGCTCTTGGATTCATTTATTGGGGAGTTAACTTAGTGACTTTGAACACAAGAGACCCGGGTTCAATCCCCACCTAGAACAGCCTCGTTACAATTACATAAACTACACACGGGATAGTAGGTTCGTAATCTCAGCCACACATCACTCAGTCAGCAAATTAGTTTGTTTGGCCGTGAGGTCAGCTCAAGGAAGAGTCTTGGTGGTTCCAAACTTCTTCCATTTAAGAATGATGGAGGCCACTGTGTTCTTGGGGTCCTTCAATGCTGCAGAAATGTTTTGGTACCCTTCCCCAGATCTGCGCCTCGACAGAATCCTGTCTCGGAGCTCTATGGATATCTCCTTCGACCTCATGGCTTGGTTTTTGCTCTGACATGCACTGTCAACTGTCGGACATTATATAGACAGGTGTGTGCCTTTCCAAATCATGTCCAATCATTAGAATTTAGCACAGGTGTACTCCAATAAAGTGGTAGAAACATCTCAAGGATGATCAATGGAAACAGGATGCACCTGAGATCAATTTAGAGTCTAATAGCAAAAGGTCTGAATACTTATGTAAATAAAGAATTTCTGTTTTTTTTTAATGTTTTTGCTTTGTCATTATAGGGTATTGTGTGTAGATTGTTGAAAAAAATACATGTTTAATCAATTTTAGAATAAGGCTGTAACGTAACAAAATGTGGAAAAAGTCAAGGGGTCTGAATACTTTCCGAAGGCACTGACTAAGCGGCAGTTTTTTCAATCAATTGGCAAATAATTCTAAAAAAATGTTTTCACTTTGTCATTATGGGGTATTGTGTATAGATGGGTGTGAAAATAAAATATACTTAATCCATTTTGAATTCAGGCTGTAAAAACAAAATATGGAATAAATGGAATAAGAATGAATAATTTCTGAAGGCAATGTAAATACCTTCATCATGTGTTTCAATGCCATGTTCAACATTGTACCCAAAAGCACAGTAACACTACTGAGGGATCAGTGAGAGAGACAGGAAATAGGATGTGACCGACTCACTAATACTATAACAGTTTCTCCCTGAGGCACGGACGGATAGCCAGGACATCCATGCTGATAGTGACTGTATGGGATTAATGAAATTGCAGCATGTTGAGAATGACTTGGTATTAGTTCCATGTCATTAACTCACAGGTCAGTGAGTGTCCACAGACATGGTGGGATGGTTGAGGAGTTGTCACATGAGGCAGGGTGCTAGCGTATGGGTGATGTAATGTAGAGCTGATCCAGACATAGGGAAGGAATAGAAGAGCTACAGAATGTGGCAATGGCAAAAGTATCGATTACAATTGAAAGATAAAAAAGTTTAAAGTGATAGATTCTTGCCAAAGAAGTAACAGGTAGTGGTATTTGGCTTGATGCTAACTGAGCAAGTGCAAAATCACACTTGTTTTTTGGTGGGTAAACTACCAATTCAAACCTTATGGTTGCTGAAATGTTGATTAATACTCTATTGGTTGATGCACTTGAAGATCTGTTTTCATTCAACATTTTCCATTAATCAAATCTCAAATCATGGGTTGGCCTAGCTGTTCTCAAATCGAATTGGTTTGCAGTGAGCAGACATCAAAGAGTTCCTTGCAGATTAGGGTTAGACAGTTGTTATAGGCGAGGCAAGGGTTGGTAGTGATTCTAGGGGGGCCATTGTTTACACAAGCCGATATTCCCTTGTGGAGATTTTCCTTGGATAAAAGCCTGAAGGACGTGCTTTGTGATAACCCATTGCGCAGAGGCTCTCTCGACGAATATACTGCTGAACTCTCATGTTTGTCTGCAGCTGAATCCAATTCGAGGACTAAACAATAAAACAAAGCGTTATGGCAGATGAAACGGTGGACTCATCTTTGCCAAGATACATTTGATTTCCACGATTGATTCTCCACTCACCCTTATTTTTGGGTAATTGGTGCTCTGAGGCAAGATAATGCCATTTGTAAAAGGACATCAGCCAACCCACTAAGTAATCAGCTACAGATGGTCTGGTGTTTCTATATGTTGAGTGGAGTTTTGGAGATTCTCCACAAAAATTCAATTCTTTCTTATTGTTTTGACATCAAGCAACAGAGAAAGTGCATCCCACCATGCACACTTGACACCAAGAGACATGCAATAAGTCATACATTAACAGTCAGCTTCATACATAAGTGTGTACCACTCTAGGGACACAGCACCTTGCCACACTCAAGTACACTTAGACATGGACTCTTGAGGAATGAGGAACTCAAATGATGTGCAAAAAGGAAGCACACTTTCCTTTTGCTCTCTGGCCTCTTAATTTTCAAACCCTATCATCATGTTCCACTTATCTCCATCTCCTCTGTGTGAGTCCTGTGAATGCTCACAGTGCTGCCCACTTCTACAGACGCGTCAGCTGTGGTGCTGCTGAGTGCATTTCAAGTCACTTATCTAGTGCAACAGTGTTTTATCTCTACTTCACGTAATAAACACTCGTCTGTGCATGTATGCACATATATACGTGATTGCATTTTCACACACAAACACACACGATCGCTCATGTGTGCACATACACACTCATGCACACACACCCACACACACACACACACAGAGAGAGAACGAGAGAGAGAGCGATAGAGAGAGAGAGAGATTTGCATTCTCCCTGGCTGTTGTCTTTTGATCTTGCTCTGTTTTCCTCTCCGTCTCTCCCGCTCTGTGCAGTCACAAATACTTAAGGTTCGGTGCATAAAAGTTTCTGTTGCCTTATTTGTTTTGTCCTCTCCATGTGTATTACGCTGCTGTAGAGAGGAATGGGAAAAGGCTTTGATGCTCCGTTGCCTAGCAGATGCTTTCAGTTTGCTTACTGAATCTCTACACAGAGCCCTCTCATTCTCCTTGGTATGACATAGGCTATTGACTGCCACTGCAGATGGGATAACAGGGGCCAGTGCTTCCAAATACTGTTAGAGGATGGAAATAACTTTGACATTCCACGCACATACTGCGTGTTTTGCAACAGAGGAGGGGCCACTCCAAGACCCAATTCAACAGCACCAAAACCAAGTCTTGGAAATCTCAGAGACAGAGAACGAAAGAGACTTACAGTTTAGTTAGTGGATATATTGGGCTCTTGGCCAAACAGGGTGAATATTTGGAATGTCATGGAACAAAAGAAGGCAATTACCACGCAACTTTGGGAAACAAACACTTTGGCTAACCTAAAAATGATTCCGATATACAGTGGACTCATTAAGTGCTATTGTTGTTGAATTTGTGCACTAAATGGGGCATGCAGAAATGTAATATCTTTCAAGTGGGACTAGTGAACGCTGAACTGTACTGCTAATGTTACAACTGGCTAAGAAATATGTCACTCTTTCACATAACAGACTGCCTTCTACCTGTCTCCGACAACAAGATGGAGGAAGCAACTGTTCAATAAATGTTTCATGAGTTTCATTACTGCATATTTCATAGGGAGCCTGTCAGTCTATAAATCAGCAAAGACAGCACAATTAATCTTTGAAGTTCAGAGCTTAAAAGTGGAGCAGTGCAGAGTCAGACCAACTCATGTAGCATATTGTCTTATTGCAACTAAGAGAGCCCAGTTATTTCTATGAGCAAAATCGTAATACCAGTAGAATCTTGTTAGCTTATCAATTGTGGTGTGAAATTCCCTTTTAAAGCTATTAGAAGACGAAACAACAGGAACAATAGATAACGGCTCAATAATATCAGTGAATTGGGCTATGATAAATCGCAGAGAATAGTTAGTGAAACACACTTCCAAAAGGCACTTGCCTTATAACTCCTGTGAAACTTAAATTATACTACAATCAACAAGATTGTAAGCATGTCTTTGATAGTTTGATGAATATGGTTGCTTAGTTATGTTTTTTTTTTATATGCAGTTACTATTGAAATGGAGAAAGGATGCCC
The DNA here is from genome assembly GCA_023634145.1 of Thymallus thymallus. NCBI lineage: Eukaryota > Metazoa > Chordata > Actinopteri > Salmoniformes > Salmonidae > Thymallus > Thymallus thymallus. The sequence continues at coordinate 14,968,379 of CM042390.1, forward strand.
TATGTTGAATAGAGTAAATGTCTCTTGCACCACTAAAAATGGTTAATCAACACAGGGACCATACCAGAGGTGCGTTCAACAAGGCTTCCGTTTGCGAACATTCCATTCCGTTAGTTTTAGCTACTCTTTCTGGTAAAACGATGGATAGACCATGTAAAATTTTGATTTTAGCTGCAGCTTCTGCAGTAATCAATTATTTTTTTATACCCTGGAACTGATGTCACGGAGTGGCTACCGATTTTAATGTGTGTATTGACGAGAAAAAGTGAGCAGCCGATTGGAAGAGATTTTAGGGTTATGCGGAGGAGGAAGTCGTCCCTCGGTACAACAACTTTGCTTTTTTGCTCATATTAGGATGTATTTTGTATTTTGAAATAAGTATCATCACAAAAATTCCCAATGATGTAGCTAGCTAACGTTATCTATAAGGTAGCACGAATGCACCCCAGCCACTTAGTTAGTTGACCAACCAACTAGACAGCTGGGTGGGTGGGGTGTACAGTCAACCAACCAGATGGCTGGGGTGTGATAGCTGATATAATCAATCAAATGGTTATTTATGTACAGTACATTAAGTATATTATTTATAAGGCCCCTTATCTATCAACAGTTGCACAAAGGGCAAATAGCCTAATTAAAATGTAAAAAATTTCAAGTACAATGTAGCCTACATTGTGAACAGCAAGCCTAAAATGAACAATACACAATTGTATCATTGCTAATTGCTTACACACACAGAACAAAGGCAGGATAAAGATGACTAAATCCAATTTTGCTTTGTTTTTCAGAACTCAACCCTCTGGTTCCATACAGAGGAGAACTCCTGGATTACTGGATTGGCTTCCATTCTATTAGTCATACTCTGACTGGTGTGATAACAAGTCGTGTCTTATCTCTTGGCTGGTATATATATATATAACTATAATGCTTCTATTAGGCGGGTTCAATCGTGTGCTAATATGCTGCTCTTTATCGTGACCCATTTCTGCAAATACAGTATATTCCAGATAATATATATATATATATATATATATATATATATATATTTAAAATCATGGCAGGATTCAATTTACATTTTTTGGTTAATTTCAGTTTCAGACTCGCATCTCTTTTTCCCTTTCATGCTGTCTGATGTTCATATCTCATATAATCTGGAGAATTGGTAGCAGTTTGCAGACAGAAACTAGTGTAGGTGAAGTGCATAATGTTTTAGAAATGGCTGTGAGGTCAGTCACCCCACACAAAACCGACTGTTTCAAATGGTTTGACCACTGGAATTGATTTTGGTGAAGCTGTTCAAGGCTCAGATGTCAGTGTTCATTGGGAGGAAAGAAATTGCTTCAGGGCTTTTTCCTGGTCACGTGTTGGCCAAGCGCATGTGTGTATGTCTAACACAGTATGTGTACACTGTGCAGCGATATCTCATTCTCAAAACGTCTCTTTCTCAAAACTTCAGCAGTTAATATCAACATATGAGATTCTTATCCATCTGCTGAAGTCAGAGGATTTTCATTCCATTCCTGCCACCTGTACCCAGAATAATCACTAGATTATATATTATTGCATTGTTCTGTGCCTGAAAAAATAACACATGGGTAAAGTACTGCTGGGGTTTATTACAATGATGCTGTCAGAAAATATTTACTCAGAAGTCTCTGTGATTTGCAAAGGAAATAAATAATCTCAGATAGTGTTTTAGACATTTATTATTCTTTTGAAACACTTCATTTGTGAGCTCTAGAAGTTAGACTCCAAATATTAAAAAACAGGCTATAGTGAGTTGGTCCCCAATGTTTCACCCTGAGGAAGGCCCAAAGTACCAAAGACACAGTAGTCCAAGAAAACACAATATTAAAAGGTGATATTCATAAACGCACATGTAAATAATGTTTGGCACTGGCTTTGTATCTGAGGAACCTGACCAGTTTAGCCAAATGATTTCCAAAGGATACTGAAAACGATGAACTTTGGAATGCTGTGTGTTCATAAAGCCAAGGTAAACTAGTAAAAAACTTTAAAACATTTAAAATAAAATTCAGTTACATGCTATAGATTTGAGTTCATAAGACCTTGTCTACTTCAACCTCACAATTTCACAGCTGAATACTGATCCCGTCAAATGTCATCTAACTATTCACTGAGAGCAATCCAAGGCAACGCGGCAGTCCTGAGCTATACGATAATCAATTATTTTGGACTGGGCCAATGAATCACTGCAAGTATGCTTGCAAACACACCCCCACACACACAACAGTGAGAAATTGAGCTAATCTTCCGCTGAAGTGCATTTGTTCAAAGTCCTTCAGTAAGATAAGAGTGTCAGAGAAGCACTAGTCATTCAGTCAACTCATAATGTATGCTATACTTGAGGCTGATGAAGGAATTAAGTCCCTAGCATTAGTATATTAACCATCTTTGGTCAAATTCAATGAATCAGCCCTCAAACAAACGCCGAAGAAAGAAGAGCATCACACTGTCTTCTTTCCCCTGTACTAGTTTGTCCCCATAGTGATTACTGTTTACCTCACTGAAGCCAAGTAAGTTACCTGAACTCTATTCAAATTCAATTTGAACAATCATTGCTAGAATACAAACCTGTTTTATAGGTAGTCAAGTAGGAATCATGTATGCAGAGCACATGCCATTAGGTGTGACTCAACAGAAATAATTATATGTTTATTCAACCTTAGTGTCAACTGGCCCTATAGTTGTCCAATATGACCTTTAAACTCACAAAGTAGTATTGTTTTTGTCCCATCTCAGAGACCAAGCAGTTGGCTCAGTAAAAGTTGTGCAACACCCCCACCAACTGGAAAGATAGCAGAATTACAAACATCACCCCACATTAACTTCTACTTAATTTACTAGATTGCCTCATGCAACCCATATTCCAAGTGATTTTAAACAGAGATTACAACATGTTATTTGTTAAGATACAAAATTCAAAAGGCACTCGCACATCTGATCCATCTCTGTTGGAGGTGCATGGTAACAGTTGAATAAGATGAGAAAAAATAAGAAACCCGCACACTGCTCTTGCTAGTATCACTGCTCTTTACTAAGCTTTACGTATCGGCCTCAAAGCTTAATAAAGAGCAGTGTGTAGGTTTCTTATTTTTTCTCAATTGTTAAGATACAACCACACAAGCAAACAACCAAATCAAGCCTTTCTTTAAACTGAGTAAGTAGTGAAGTAACTATCACAATCCCCTCATCACCTCCCACCACAACTATCAGGTAAGGAAGTAACCACAAGGCCTATCTCATCTCTGAAAAATCTTTAGATTGCATCCAGTGTATTTTCTCTATGAAATAGAGGCAGTAGCATACCAGACACAAAATACCTCTCACCTCCCACCATCTGTGGCTGCCATCTGAGCAGCCCTTTGGTTTTGACCTCTCATCTAACTGTGAAAGTATTAGTTGTAAAGACCTGACTGGCACAACTAAATGTTACTTTCATAAGCCACACTCCAGCGGGAGCCTGGTCCCAGCATGGGTACAGTCACCTCATCACCTTCAGCCCCCCACTCATTCTCACACTTGGACATAGGGTGGACAGACACCTTAATTTCCAGGCAGTTTTCAATGGCACCTTCAACACCATCACCATCCTCTCTGCCGTGTGCTGCTGGGCTCTGCTGCTCCACTGACATCTGGACCTCACAGGTTTTACCTCTCCCCTCTGGGTTGCCTGGCTCTATAGCCTTCTGGAGGCTTGTCGCCCCCACCAAGGGGTGCACCGTCTCAATAATCTCCACCACAAAGGCCCTGCAGCTGAGGATGGTCTGGGGCAGTGGCACACTGCGGGCCAGCTCCTCCATGTGGCGGGCAAACTCCATGGTCTTGAGCTGAGTGACCTTGGCCCACTCCATGGTCTTGGCTGAGGTGATAATGGGGATGCGCTTGGCAATCTCGTAGGCCTTCTGGAGCTTCTCGGCTCCCTCGGTGCGGAAGAACTCGTTGATGGCCTTTTCTGTCTTCTTTAGGTGACTGCTGACCATGCAGAGGCGTGTGACATTGAGGATCATGGTGATGGTGAAGGCGATGAGGCACACAATGACGTAGTACAGGCCCAGGCCGCTGTGGGTGTAGGCCACCCGTAAGGTGATGGTGTAGTTGGAGGTCCCTGCCGAGCTGGAGGCTATGCAGGTGTACCGGCCTCGGTCTTCAAAACTGACCGTTGTGATATTTAAAACGCCCATGTCCTGAATCAGCCATTTCCCACCTTTTGGAAAGAAATCAAAAGTTAGTTAAACATGCTTTTAATAATACAATGTAAAACAATTCATCAGATGTTGTAAAGGTTTGATAAAGTTGGCTGTATGTATTACCTCCCTCTTCCTCATCCAGAACGTGCCCTTTGGAATTGTACCACTGAATGTCATCTAGCTTTCCAGTGACATTGCACTCAATCAGCGTGCTGGCTCCCTCTTTCACTACGATATCCCGGAGAGAAGGTAAACTGGCAAGGCGGTGCACGGATACCAGTGAACGGTTCTGTCTTCCATCTTTAGTGAACTCTTGTCCAGAGGCAAATAGTAGTGAGATGACAATGCACGCACACTTTGTAATCAGTGTGTAACTGTGTGCTTGTGTATATGACATGTTGGGGAGCAGTACTATCTTCCGTTCACATCAAGGGAAAGTTCTCTAAAACCTGTAGAAGAGGAGTGGGGGTGTGAACAGTTGGCGAGGTAAAAGCTATTGCAGCTGGTCAACATTTCAACCAAAAATCTATACATACACTGAGTATAGAAAACATTAAGAACACCTGCTCTTTCCATGACATAGACTGACCAGGTGAAAGGTATGATCCCTTATCGATGTCACTTGTTAAATCCCCTTCAATCAGTGTAGATGAAGGGGAGGAGACAGGTTAAATAAGAATTTTTAAGCCTTGAGACAATTAAGAAATGTGTGTATGTGTGCTATTCAGAAGGTAAATTTGCATGCAAGTGCCTTTTTTGGTATACTCAGTGTAGTTAATCAACTTCATAACCAATGATGGATCATAAATGTTTAAAAACAGTATTAGAAAACAAACGAGCAAATATGAATAAAATAATCAACAACTATGATACCGGTACTAAGGTAGGTTAGGTAGCAACTAGCTCGCAAATGTCAGCTATACCTGTTGTTCAGAAATGCCCCGATGGAGAATAATAATAGAACACTAGATGCCACAAAACATCTTAGATAAAATAATTAAAAGTCATAACTACCGCAGCCAACAAAAATAAAATGAACAGTTTTGTTCTTTATCTACCTTGACGCAAACAACAGCAACTGGTGACTTCCGCATTCAGCAGTGGGCGTGGTCAGAATCTGAAGAGACCAACGTATGTCTCTCTTCATCTTTGATTAGGTTTAACAGCAGTTGGCATCCAATAAATGTTGCATTACTGCCACCTACTAGACTGGAGTATAACTCCCTTATACTTTGCTTGAAAAAACAAAAAAACAAATACCCTACCATCTAACAATACACACAAAAAAATGTAAAATAACAAAAAATGATTTATAACACCACCCTACTCCAATATTTACATCTATTTAGTCCTACCTCAGGCCAAGAACCTGAAAGGATGGGACACCACCACTTAACACACCTTGTAAATCTTCTGATGTCAAGTCTCGCAATACCCAAACCTCAAGTTTCTGCGTTCCATTCCTGCTGTACAGTTGATAACCATTGCTATAAATGCTAAAAATCCAATCTTACTGAAACATATATCACTTGTTGGCCTATCCCTCTGTACTGGTACAGATCTACTACTCACACCACTACTCTCAGGATCCCTCCCCCTTGACCCATCTTCCTCTACTTTCTTCATTGACTCAGCATATAACTTCTGCACTACTATAACCCTGGAAACCTCAACCTGCCTCTCTCGCAGCGGACATTTCTGATCCCCAGCCCCATGGGCTAGAAATAACACATACCACTACTTTCCCCAATGCTACATAATCCTTTGTCTCATGCCCTTCTGCACACTTCTAACACCTAGGAACCTCCCTCCTACACAATGCACATAAGCTTGACACCTGTAACAACTTAATGTATTTGGCACAAAAGCTCGTACAGGATAACTTATATATCCTAACATCACTTTGTCGGGTAAAGACTCAACATCAAAACTCAAAAGAACAGACAACAACTCTTCTGTTTCTTCACTCACGCCACCCTGTCTACGTCGCACCAAACGACGAGCATCACAAACACCGGGAATCTTCCCCTTCAGTTGGTTAACTTTCACATTTACTGCTACCCCAGTAATCACGCCTTACAATGGCACCCTTTCTTGAGAGCAAAACAATTCCCATCTCTTGTCCCCATTTGTTTAACACAGAGCACCTGCTCCTTCTGACCAGCAGAAACACAACCAATTTTCACCAGAACACTTCTGGTTACCGTCACCGATTCCACAGCGCCCAACTGTTTAAACCCACCCTGAAACCACAAATGGATCAGCCAAAAGGCAAGGGTCCACTTTTTCCAAAAACCACAGTACTGTCACAGACTCATTTTTATCCTGACCCTCGGTGCAAGCCTCAGGCTCCGAGAACTTCATCCCACCTACCACCTCCGATATTTTGCCCTCATTCACTTCCATTTCTCCTCCTGTCTTCAACTCACTCTGCTTACACTTTCTACCATTCTTCATTAACAAACCAGCTCCATTTTCCCGCCATTTTTAACTGACTCAAGCTCACCCTCTTCCTCCCTCTCTCTCTCTCTTAGACCTCCTCTGCCTCTCTTTTTCCATCCATTCCTCCTAAGTCTCCTTATGATAATACTGAACTTCTCCTGACATACATCTTGTTCTTGCCTTCAAGGGATGCCATTTAACCGGCTGTCACAATCTCTGTACAATCAGCACCGTATATCTCTCTAGCAGTGATCGTCTTATACTTTAAGTTTTCTTGACGAATCGCAACCAGCTGACAGGTGCATACACAGCCACCTACTGTACTGGACTGTGAGGCCGGTCACAACCTATCTATATTCTCTTAACTAAGCCTAAATAAATAATTCCCTACAAAACTCACTACTCCCATCACCCCCACCCAAAAGAGCACCCCCTCCCTATTAAGGTCCAACCTCTCTGACACTGTCAAACAACCTTTCTACGTCATACATTTCACAAAATAATAATACACGTTCAACCGTTTCCTCTACCATACAGCCATTACTCATTCCAGTACCATTCCCATATCAATTTCAAAGATGAATTAAATCCTGTATACCCTAATCTCATCCTACACAACATAACCTCCTCCCTTCTGTTCCCATTATTCCTTACTACTTTCATCCCATTGTCTCTGCCAGCAATGTAACCCATTTTTCCAAATCAATGTTTCAATTTCCCTCTACCCAACTACACCTGTATATCCACAATATTATTTTTCACTGCTCTTTTTGCTACTATATAATTTCCATAAACACCTCTATGAGCCGGAATCCAACAAAACTGAATTTTAATACCCTTTCTTTGTAACCCCAACAATAGCATCATTATTTCTAACCATAAATCCTCACAATCAGACTTTCTAGATCTTAAACTACACAAAGCTGATGCAGTTATAACTACTCTTCTTTGTTGCACCTCCTCTATCCATTGCAATCCAACAATTATCGCAACCATTTATTTTGAATATACAGATAAATAATTAGTTAGTTTCTTGCATAGATTCTTCACACCACTGTTTCTTTTCTACTATCAGGCTAAGATCAACGTGTGGTCTTGTATAAAACCACAGTGGCACATTTCCTATTGTCACAAATGGCCCTATAACAATATCTCTAAATCCATGTTCATCAACCCTTTTTCTAATCCCCGGGCCAAAAGGTTTGATATTGTTCATATTTCCAGCAGTCTTCCAATACTGTCAGTGTAGGATTATCCACTTTACTACCCTTCAGTTTTGCCCAGTATGCCAGGGCTAGCTTAACTCTTCGAAGGGATAGTGGCCTTTCAACCGGTGTAATTTTAAATGCACCATCGCACATCCTGAGTGCCCTCGCTTGCATTCTATCAAGGCACAACAGTGATGTCACCGGCTTCATCAATAAGCGCATCGATGACGTTGTCCCCACAGTGACCGTACGCACATATTACAGGCAACATCTGCACTGAGCTAAAGGGTAGAGCTGCCACTTTCAAGGAGCGGGACTCTAACCTGGACACTTATAAGAAATCCCGCTATGCCCTCAGACCATGGAACAGGCAAAGCATGAATACAGGACTAAGATTGAATCTTACTACACTGGCTCCGACGCTCGTTGGACATGACAGGCCTTGCAAACTATTACGGACTACAAAGGGAAGCCCAGCCACGAGCTGCCCAGTGACACAAGCCTACCAGATGAGCTAAACGACTTCTATGCGCGCTTCTAGGCAAGCAACACTGAAGCATGCATGAGAGCACCAGCTGTTCCGGACGACTGTGTGATCATGCTCGCTGTAGCCGATATGAGTAAATAGGTCAACATTCACAAGGCCGCAGGGCCAGACGGATTACCAGGGTGTGTACTCCGAGCATGCACTGACCAACTGGCAAGTGTCTTCACTGACATTTTCAACCTGTCCCTGGCCGAGTCTGTAATACCTACATGTTTCAAGCTGACCACCATAGTCCCTGTGCCCAAGAACACCAAGGTAACCTGCCTAATTGACTACCGACCAGTAGCACTGATGTCTGTAGCCATGAAGTGCTTTGAAAGACTGGACATGGCTCACAACACCATCATCCCAGAAAACCTAGACCCACTACAATTTGCATACCGCCCCAACAGCTCCACAGATGACGCAATCTCTATTGCACTCAACACTGCCCTTTTCCACCGAGACAAAAGGAACACCTACGTGAGAATGCTGTTCATTGACTATAGTTCAGTGTTCAACACCATAGTGCCCTTAAAGCTCATCACTAAGCTAAGGACGCTGGGACTAAACACCTCCCTCTGCAACTGGATCCTGGACTTCCTGACGGGCCGCCCCCAGGTGGCAAGGCTAGGCAAAAATACATCTGCCACGCTGATCCTCAACACGGGGGCCCCTCAGGTGAGTGTTGAAAGGATTCATCCCCTCCTGTACTCAGCAGTTTGAGAGCTGACTTGTTGCATCACCGCCTGGTATGGCAACTGCTCGGCCTCTGACCGCAAGGCGCTACAGAGGGTAGTGCTTACGGCCCAGTACATCACCAGGGCCAAGCTTCCTGGCATCCAGGACCTCTATACCAGGCGGTGTCAAAAGACTCCAGACTGTTTTCTCTTCTACCGTATGGCAAGCGGTACCGGAGTGCCAAGTCTAGGTCCAAAAGGCTTCTTAACAGCTTCTACCCCCAAGCCTTAAGAACGCTTAACAGCTAATCAAATGGCTACCCAGACTATTTGCATTGACCCGCACCCGCCCACCCCTTCTTTTGCTGCTGCTACTCACTGTTTATTATCTATGCATAATCACTTTACCCCTACATACAAGTACATATTAGCTCAATTACCTCGACTAACCTGTACGCCCGCACATTGACTTGGTACCGGTACCCCCTGTTTATGGCCTCGTTATTGTTATTTTATTGTTGCTCTTTGATTTACATTAGTTTATTTAGTAAATATTTTTCTTAACTGTTATTTTTCTTAAAACAACATTGTTGGTTAAGTAAGCATTTCACAGTAAGGTCTACACCTGTTGTATTCGGCGCATGTGACAAATACAATTTGATTTGATTTAAAAGCTGCAGAACCATATACAAAGCATAAACTATGGACGATCTCATTAAAGTACAATAAATATTCAGTAAATCTGCCACCCAATCATGCCCAACTATTGTCATCATAAGTTTTAACACTGTCTTACATTTAGTCTCAATACATGACGTCTCCATGTAAGCTTATCATTAAACTATAGCCCCATATACTTACATTCTGTTACCCTTTCAATTCGTTCAACATATAATTGAACACTGACATTTTCCTTCATCTTTTTGTTAGCGAACAACATCTGGCAAGATTTTGATAAAGATAACTTGAAACCCCATGATAAGGACCATTCCTCTACTGCTACAACATCACCTTGCATTTTCTCTATTACATGAGTAATATTCCTTCCCCTTTTCCAAATGGCACCAGCATCTGCATTTAACACCACCCCTATATCCTGTCCAATCCCACCTCATGTTCTCTTGATATCTCCAATCCCACCCTGACCTGGAAGGTTCGGTCAAACAAGAAATCCATAATCCAGTTATACATTCTCCCACTAATGCCCATTCCATTCAATTTAATCAGTAGATGCAATAGGTCTATAATTAGCAGGACTGTATGGATCTTTACCAAAACACAGCATGTCTCCATCCTGATCGTAGCACTCCATATTTTGTAACATTAAACTCCAAATATTTCCCGGGTATCTATCTGTACTGTCAGCCATAACATCTTCCTCAGCTAACACAGGTATCTATCTGTACTGTCAGCCATAACATCTTCCTCAGCTAACACAGGTATCTATCTGTACTGTCAGCCATAACATCTTCCTCAGCTAACACAGGTATCTATCTGTACTGTCAGCCATAACATCTTCCTCAGCTAACACAGGTATCTATCTGTACTGTCAGCCATAACATCTTCCTCAGCTAACACATGTATCTGTACTGTCTTTCTTTTTTCCCCATCATCCTCTAACATTTTCCACCACACATCCCCCAGTTGTGTTTCCCTTCTTATAGAAGAACAGAATTCCTGCCATGCACCTTTCTTTGCGTTCTTAATGACTTTCCTAGCCAACGCTTTCTTTCTCTGAAAGACTTTCATGCTATAAAATGTCAAATTATTCTTCAAAGTTTTAAAATAATTATCACGATCATTGATGGCCTTATTACATGCTTCAGTCCATCAAGGGTGATCAATGGAAACAGGATGCAGGATGCATGATCGGTTATTGCGTGTAGATTGATGAGGATGTTTTATTTACTTAAGTTGGGGAACCCTGCACTAAACCTGTCAAGCCTACTCCTGCTCTCTCCCTCCAGCGCTTGACGTCACCGGTCTACAGTACTAACCACCAGTCCTGGCAACCCACATTGTGCAAACCTGGCAACCATCATTGCGCACACCTGCTCCCCATGGTTAAGCACACCTGGGCTTCATCACCTGGGCTTCATCACCACCCTGATTACTCTCCCTTCATATGTAACCATTCACCAATCATCAATATTATTATTATTAAACTCATCATCTGCACCTGCTTCCTGACACCCTGCGTCTCCGTTACAAAACCATTGGCATCTGTGGTATTGCTGCCCCACAAGCTGTTTTTGGGCATTGAAATCTCCAGACCATATCTCCTTATCACCTGAACTGGTTTTCGCAACTATGTCTAATTCAGATACAGAGATGGGTTTACAAGGATTATAGTAATTAAACAACGTGATATTAGCCCCTTCTCTACAAATCTGCACTGCCACACATTCATGTTCTTTGAAACCATCAATCTTTGATAAATGTGGCACACCCACCACCAAAACCCTATATTCTATCACTTCTCAGAGAAATAAACCCAGCTATAATGTAATCCAATTGAGGTTTAAACCATGTTTCTTGTATGCACACAACGTCCGGTAAAACATCTAAATCACGTATAAACTTCTTCGATTCTTGTCCATTGGCTATCAAACTCCTAGCGTTCCATTGAACAACAAGGAAAACCATAATACTATTTATTATCCTGGTCATCATTTGAATTTTGGTTCAGCATCTGATGTACCATTTCTACCGTAACTTCAGAAATCACCAGAATCTATTTGGCTGCCTTCACTACTTCTTTTATTTGTGCAGTCCTTTCACTTTCTGAACAACCTCAGCATAGGATACATTGTTTGTAATAGTGTACCTCTGCGCTTCCATGGCTTTCTGTTGTATTTCACATCCTCCATATGGTGCACTATATCCTCCGTCACAGTTAAAACATTTAACTTTAGCATCAGGACCACATTTCCCATAAACGTGATCCTCACCACACATTTGCACATCTCATTTTACGTTTGCACACATTAGCAACATGCCCCATCCGTTGGCACTTAAAGCACCCAAGTGGAGGAGGCACATACTCTCTAACCGGATAACTGAGTGATCCCAGCTGCACCCTGTTAGGCAGGTTCCCCTCAAATTGTAACAGTACAGTTGTATTGTCCACTCCACTGTCACTCTGTTTGCTTTTCATCCTTTCAGAGAAGCCTTAACTTATTCCATGGTAATTTCCAATGGCATCCTAGCAATTACTCTTCTCATTTTAGACATTTTAGGCACTGGGAATGTGACATTTCACCCGATCCCCATTTAGTGAGTTCAATTTCAAACATTTCTCCTGCTGAATTTTACTATTTGCAATGATCAGGACCTTCCCATAATCTAGCGGCTTGGCATCTTTAATCACCCCAATCTTCCCTAATTGCTTTTGTCAAATACAACAGATGGAAGTACTTCCTTGTTGGTTCTGGGAACACTACCATCAATTTCATAAATTGTCTCTAATGCCATATGTCCACCAGATGCACATGCATTTTGCCCTATGATGTTTTTGCCAGATGTCTAGTCTGCATTTTCTATAGCCTACTTGATACACAGCCTACTTGCTACAGAACGGTTTGCAGCATGGAGAGACCATTTTCGCTCTGTTCAACCAAAGCTAATAATTAGAACAGATTAAAGTTATTCTCCTATAAACCTACTGGTTTCATAGGCTGGCAGAGCTACCAACAGACTGGCCTGTATAAGGGAGCATTACAACAATTCATCTAGTTGGTTTCTATCCTTCTGTCATCATCTCTAGCAACATCAATAAATGTAACTGCTTGTTCCCATATAGAGTACTGATTTCAAATTGCTAGCTAGTTCTGTGCATGTTCATTTTGCATGCCATTCTGTTGGCTGGTTTGTGAAAACTAGCCAACAGAGCACACTACCCAAATGTAGTAATGATTAATTGCCCAAGTGTCATTCAGACAGTATCTTCTCAACTCTAACTAGACAATAGCAGGGTTGGGTAGGTTATTTTCTAAATATAATCTGTTACAGTTACTAGTTACCTGTCCAAAATTGTAATCCGTAACGTACCTTTTGGATTATCCAAACTCAATAACGTAATCTGATTACATTCAGTTACTTTTAGATGACTGTCCCTTTAAGATTAGAAGAAGACAAAAATGTATGTTACCAATTGAATGACATCTATTGCAGGATAAATCAATGTTAAAGTTTACATAGCTGGCCATGTCTGGATGTTACATTTTACTTTATGGGTTGTTTATGTAGGCTTCTTCTATCTCATCACTTTCTACTTCATATAATAATGCGATTAAATTATATCTTTACATAATATATATAATTCAAAAGTGTGCGAGTTTGAGCATGTGTCCATTAGACCTATGGATTCGTTTTTTTTAATCAGCATGAATTAGATTGAGCAATAAAAGACCCACTTTTATTCAAAAGACTGGGATCCACACTACGTAGTTGTTGCAAGAGCGTATTTTTCACTGGCTGTCCACTGGTTTCAAATAATGATTGATATGCAGCTTAAACTTCTTGAATTCAACCATTATTGGGTTCAAATACACATTTAGATTTGTGAACAGCAATCCACAACAACCACAATCTGTAAGGCCGAAATAGCTACATGAGAGAGGAGCAGTGTGATTCCCATCAATGCGCTATGTAGATATTAATAATAAGTTACATCCGTATCGCTGTGGACTACACCGCTGCTGCCATCCTTACCTCGAAGCGTTTATTCAAATTGAATAATCTTTGGATGCCGACAGCATTCGCACCATTGGAAGACATAGTTTGGACTGTAGCCTGCAAAAACGCCTATTCCTGCTCTTTTCTCGCGATCCATCAAACACATTTGGTGTGTCATCATAGTGGTCTCTGATTTGTGGCTAGACTCGCTCAGGTGGAGCAAACTTATATTTGCACCTTCTTTCAATGCTGATTTGAATGTCATTGAGAAAACTATTTTTTTTTGCAAACATCCTTTCTGAATTTAAAAGTAATCTTTGAAGTAATCATCTACTTTTTCAAAAGTATTTGTAATCTGATTACAATATTTTTCCTTATAACATAATGGGTTACAGTTTATTTGTAATCCCTTACATGTAATGGATTGCAAGTATGTCTCTACTGACCAATATGGCAGCCAATTTCATACCTTTCTGGAAATTTGAGGGTTTATGACAGCCCATCTAGTAATCGAATAGGAGCTATATGAGGACCAGCTCATTGTAATGTCTGGAATGGAATTAATGGAATGGTATCAAATATATAGAAACCACATGTTTGACTCCGTTCCATTAATTATATTCCAGCCATTACGATGTGCTTGTCCTCCTATAGTTCCTCCCACCAGCCTCCTCTGCTGAAATGTCATAGATACCCTACAAAATGAAGAAACATGACTGCAAGAACAGATCACTCTGATTTAGTGATGTATTGTTTGCGAACAGCTCATTTTGAACAGATATTTTTGGTAAACGTCGGGAACCGACTCGCATCTGTGAAAGAGCCGTTCATTTAGGGTTGTTCCATGAACAGAGTGTATGTCTTTTGATGTTTTACATAGAAATTGTGCACCAATATTGCATTTTAAAAGCCTTCTATATTAAATGAAGTGCCCTTTAATATAGACCACAATGGGAATTCGATGAATCAAATTATTAATATAAATAAAGACTTGCTAAAGTGCCAGAATTCTCAGTGCACCCTCTGTGAATTAAGGTCAACCCAGTTACATGAACTGAACTCTTGTTTTAATATTGTTTCACTATTACTTTTTTTTTATGGAAAAGAAACATTGAACATCTAATAGTCAAATCATAGTGTAAACGCAGGTGAGCTGGTACTACTCTTTTTGGCAAATTTGTGTTTTCTGGTGGAAAACTGAGCAGGTTGAGCATAACACCCAACCCTGTTACCCATAGACAGGTTAGCCTTTTATTTTTATTTTTTTACAATTTACAATTTTTTGTGAAGCTTGCATTCAATTGCCACTCCCTGTTACACACAACAAGCTTCCATTCCCCAAGGGGATTTATGGCTGATTTAAGATTAAATTGTCGACCCTGTTACAGTCAACCCTGTTACTTTATTTGGCACTTAATAGGCACTTACTATATTTCTTTAATTTAACCTCTTGAGATGGCAAAACATGTTTTTATTAAGTTGAACATCAAACGTTTTATTTGACCAAGTTTCACTTCTCAAAAGGCACTTGTGATATTGCGAGGGGTGAAAGTGAGTGATGAGGCTAAGAACGAGCGAGAGAGAGTAAATAGCGTATATAGGAATTTAATAATAAAGAAAAGACAGCAATACACATTGAAAGACTAATAACCCGCAAGGGTTGAACAGAAAACATGGAGTTAAATAGTGACCCTGATGACCGATGAGGAACAGGTGTGGGTCATCAGGGTGTTGCTACCATCTTCCCCCGACCGCCGGTTAGAACGCCGGCGAGGATGATCGCTGGAGAGGAGGAGGGACCGGTGCTCTGCGCGGGGCATTCGTTACAGTACCCCCCCCCCTAGGCGCGGCTCCCGACGTCGCCACTCGCCGGCGCCCTGGACGACCCCGAGGGCGAGGTGCTGGTCGATCCGGACGGCGAGCATGGAACTCTGTGGTAAGCGACGGATCGCAGATGTCTGCCGCCCGAACCCAGCTACGCTCCTCAGGGCCGTATCCCGCCCAGTCCACCAGGTACTGGATCCGACCCTGCCGTAGCCGAGAGTCCAGCACCTTGTCCACTCGATATGCCAGACCCCCAGCTACCTCCGTTGGTGGTGGAGGCGCCACTGCAGGTCCGGACCCCCCTAGTGGACCAGGAACCACCGGTCTGAGGAGAGAGACATGGAAAGAGGGAGACAGGTTGTTATAAGGTGGTGTGAGTCTCAACCTATAGGTGACCTCGTTCACTCTCCGAAGGACCGTGAATGGTCCCACATACCGGGGTTCTAACTTATGACTGGGCAAACGGAGCTGGAGGTTCCTCGTGGACAGCCAGGCTTTATCCCCTGGGTGGAACACTGGAGCCTCACTCCGCCGCCTGTCCGCCTGTGTCTTTTGCTGTAGAACTGCCTGCTGCAGACGGACCCTAGCGGCGGACCAGACTCCCTCAGCCTTCCCAAACCACTCCTCCACCGCCTGAATTTCACTAGAACCCCTCCCCCAGGGGCACAAACGGGGCTGAAAACCCAGTACCACCTGGAAGGGGGTCAGACCAGTGGAGGCGTGGCGCAGGGAGTTCTGAGCGTATTCCGCCCAGGGAAGGAAACGGGTCCACTCACCTGGCTGTTCCATGCAATACGCCCGAAGGAACCTCCCCAGTTCTTGGTTGGTGCGCTCCGCCTGCCCATTCGCCTGAGGGTGGTACCCGGATGTGAGACTGACCGCGACCCCCAGTTTGGACATGAACGCCCTCCACACACGAGAGGTGAACTGGGGACCCCGGTCAGACACGATGTCCTCCGGAAGTCCATACTGTCGGAAGACCTGTTGAAAGAGCACCTCAGCGAACTGTAGAGCAGAGGGGAGGCCGGGTAGTGGTATGAAGCGCACCATCTTAGAGAACCGGTCCACTACCACGGCGATGGTGGTCTTCCCCTCTGCTGGCGGTAGATCGGTGAGGAAATCTACCGCGATGTGAGTCCAAGGCCGCTGAGGTACTGGTAGGGGATGGAGCTTTCCTGTTGGAGCCGTTCTCGGCGCCTTGGACTGTGCGCACACCACACAAGACAGTACATAATGACGCACAGTCCTCCCCATGCCCGGCCACCAATACTTTTCCCGGAGCGCCTCCAGGGTCCGACTGATACCTGGGTGCCCGGTGGCAGGTGTCGTGTGTGCCCAGGTTACCAGCCTTCCCCGCACTCTCCTTGGAACGTAGACCTTCCCCGGAGGGCAGGTTGCTGGGGTAGTATCCCGTCTCCCTGCTCGTTGAATCTCTGTGTCGATGTCCCAGGAGACGGGTCCTACAATACATGATGGAGGCAGGATGGGGACGTCCTGCCTCGTCTCTGCCCCCCGGTCGTGGATGCGGGAGAGTGCGTCCGCCCTGCCATTTTTTGTTCCCGGGCGATAGGTCAGGGTGAACTGGAAGCGCTCAAAAAACAAAGTCCAGCGGGCCTGTCGGGGGTTAAGGCGCCGGGCTGCCCTGACGTATTCCAGGTTCCGATGATCCGTCAGGACAGTGAACGGCTCATGAGCGCCCTCTAGCCAATGTCTCCACTCCTCCAATGCCAACTTTACCGCCAGTAGCTCCCGGTCACCCACGTCGTAGTTCCTCTCTGCAGCAGTCAGCTTTTTGGAAAAGTACGCACAGGGGTAGAGCAGGGGAGGGTTCCCCTGCTGCTGAGAGAGGACCGCCCCTACCCCGACCTCCGATGCGTCTACCTCGACCGTGAAGGGCTTCAGCGGGTCTGGGTGGCGGAGCAGAGGAGCTGTGGTGAATCGGCCCTTCAGGTCGAGAAAAGCCTTCTTGGCACTCGGGGTCCAGGTGAGGCGTTGAGGGTTTCCTTTCAACAACGACGTGAGTGGCGCTGCGATGGAGCTATAGCCCTTAATAAACCGGCGGTAAAAGTTGGCGAAACCGAGGAAGCTTTGGAGCCCTTTAATGTCCCGAGGGACTGGCCATGACCTGACTGCCTCTACCTTCAACTCTTCCATCTTCACCCCCTCCGGAGAAATACGATACCCGAGGAAGGAGACGGCCGTTTGGTGGAAGGCGCATTTTTCCTCCTTGACATACAGCTGGTTCTGTAATAAACGGCGGAGGACAGCACGAACGTGCGTCACGTGTTCTGAGAACGTCGGGGAGTACACTAGGATATCATCGATATATACCACTACATACCTCCCCGACATATCCCGAAATACCTCATTCAGAAAAGACTGGAATACCGCGGGGGCATTGGCGAGTCCATATGGCATCACTAGGTATTCATAGTGACCTGACGCCGTGCTAAATGCGGTCTTCCACTCATCTCCCTCCCGGATTCGTATAAGGTTGTATGCGCTCCGGAGGTCTAGCTTGGTGAAGAAACGCGCTCCCCGTAGCTGCTCTATGGCCGCAGGAACGAGGGGCATTGGATATCGGAACTTCGTTGTCACCTCATTTAGTCCGCGATAGTCAATGCACGGCCTTAATCCCCCGTCCCTCTTTTTCACAAAAAAAAAGCTAGCTGAAGCAGGGGACGTAGAATGGCGAATATGCCCCTGCTCCAGTGCCTCTCGGATATACGTCTCCATATTATCCGTTTCGACCATAGAGAGCGGATATATACGTTTCCGGGGAGGCATGCCACCAGGCATCAGGTCGATGGCACAATCCCAATCACGGTGTGGAGGGAGACATTTGGCTTTTTCTTTGGAGAACACTCCGCGTAGATCTTCATATTCGGGCGGAATGTTCCCCGGGAGGGCACTTTCCGGACTCTCCACCGATGTTGCCCCTACCGTCGTTGGAATACAGGTCTTCCTACATTTATCCGACCATCCCAGAATCCTCCGTGCGCTCCAGCTGATGGTAGGGTTGTGCTGCTGGAGCCAGGGAAGTCCCAAGATGACCGGATGTATGGACGACGAGATCACCAACAATTCCAGCCTCTCTCGATGGCAGCCATGAATGGTGAGGGTGACTGGACGGGTAACGTGGGTAATGGAACCGGAACCCACCGGCCTTCCATCCAGAGCCTGAACTGGCAGGGAGGACCTCAAACGGCGCAACGGCAGCCGGAGAGCGTCAACTAAAGTCCGGTCAATGAAACTCCCCGCCGCTCCGGAGTCAATCAGGGCTGTGGATACATAATCGGGGAAGTTACCAGACAGCACAACTGAACAGCAGAAAGGTCTGGCGATTTTCTCAGCACGTAAAACACTTACTGTGCCCACTTGAGCCATCCGGCCACTTACCCCTTTCCTGCGTCCTGCTGGCACAGAGGGGCATGCCCTCCTGACATGACCCCTCTCCCCGCAGTACAGACAAAGTCCCTGACGACTCCGTCGCTCTCTCTCCTCTGCGGAGAGTCTCGTGATCCCCACCTCCATCGGCTCATGTTCCGGCTCGGATCGAGGAAGGGGAGAATGCGCGCGGCGCGCCAGTTGGTCACGGTCTCGGAGCTGACCGTCGATGGCAATGGCCCGGGCGATGTAGGCGTCCAGGGGCATAGATTGACTCACACAGGCCAGCTCCATTTGGACCTCCACCCGCAGCCCCCTACGGAAGGCGGTCCTAAGAGCCGGCTCGTTCCACCCACTGGACGCCGCCAGCGTCCGGAATGACAGGGCATACTCCGAGGCCGTGCCCTTCCCCTGGGCAAGGCGCATAATCCGCTCGCCCGCATCTCTCCCCTCCGCTGGATGGTCAAATACGGCTCGGAACTGAGCGACGAATTTAGGAACCGACCGTAACTCTTCGGATCCGCTCTCCCACAGTGACGTTGCCCACTCGAGTGCACGCCCCGTGAGGAGAGTGATCATCGTGTGGACCTTCTCCGAATCGGGCACTGGCTGATCGCCCAAATACAGCTCGCATTGAAGAAGGAACCCACGACAACCCTCCGGATTGCCATCATATTTGTCTGGGGTGGCTCTCCGGAGTTCTCCTCTCGGGACGTGCCGAGACTCCACACGATCGGGTGCTGGGGGCGCAGTAGCTCCCTGTGAAGCCACCGGGTGTTCCCCGCTCGATCGTGCCGCCATGAGAGACATCATATCCCCGAGAGCCTTAACCAACCCGGCGACCTGTGTCTCCATGGCCTGGAGCCTCTCCTCCAGCTCTGGAGACCTACCGGGTGTCCCAGCTCCCCCCACGTGCCCGTCCATGGAGACCTAGGGATATGAGTGAGAAAAGAAAAGAGTTAACGGTGAAGATGACACAAAACAGGTAAGTGAAAAAAAATAAAAGGTGCCTCTGGAGCGGCGGGTTATTCTGTGATATTGCGAGGGGTGAAAGTGAGTGATGAGGCTAAGAACGAGCGAGAGAGAGTAAATAGCGTATATAGGAATTTAATAATAAAGAAAAGACAGCAATACACATTGAAAGACTAATAACCCGCAAGGGTTGAACAGAAAACATGGAGTTAAATAGTGACCCTGATGACCGATGAGGAACAGGTGTGGGTCATCAGGGTGTTGCTACCATCTTCCCCCGACCGCCGGTTAGAACGCCGGCGAGGATGATCGCTGGAGAGGAGGAGGGACCGGTGCTCTGCGCGGGGCATTCGTTACAGCACTGAATTGGTGGAACCCACTAGGCCTGTTTTTTTAGCTCCAGACAACGATTATCTGCAGGTAAGTTATAAAAACATTCTATGAAAATAGTAATTCCTCACTGCAGGAACAATAGATACTGGTAGACACATTTTCAGGTTTTACCTTTACATTTTAGTCATTTAGCAGACATTCTTATCCAGTGACTTGACTTACAGGCAATGTTCCCTCTAATTATTTTCAGCATTGAGAAAATTTCAGATCTGCTGAGCACGAACTTGAACAAAATTCTGTGCAACTGAGCGTTTACTGTGAACACTGAGGCTGTGCCCGCTTTAAGATACATTTCAGACAGTGGTCAAGTAGGCTCCTGTGGCTATTTGAACATAATGTAGGCATACCAGAGTGGCCAACCATTAAAAAACAATGGAGAAATTCATCCCATAACATTTTAACATGGAAATACTGTAGCAGTTCTATCATTCCGCCTACAGTAGCAGCTAATGTGTGGTGTTCAATGTAGGCTTTTAAAAAAACATGCAGGGCTTGACATTAACCTGTTTATCCACTTGTCCTTCAGACAAGGAGGTGATTGAAAATGTTGTTTTGTTTTTTGGTTCAAGAAACCACTTTACAAAATAAAATGCATTATTATTCCCATACAATTATTACAGAGAATCAGACAAATCTATTCGCACATAGGCCTACTGCAGCTCTAAATGGTTATGCTGCACCGTTCTGTGAAGCATAGGGGCTGAGTCCTGCATGTTTATTTTTTATTTTTTATTTTACCTTTATTTAACTATTGCATGTCAATGCATTAGAATCAAAGCCAATTCAAGATTGTTCCGAAAGGCAAGCAGAGGCCAAATCGAGCTCCGTAAGGTGAGGGTGGGAGGTCCTGTATTAACAAACTCACTTCCTTCATAACAGCTCTGCGCTGCGCCGTGAAGCACAATAAGTATGAATGCCCTGACTTCTGCAGAGGCCGTATCACCGTAAATGCTGCACAGCCAATGCAGACATTGGATTGATCATACAGCACCTTTCATATTCCAATGTGTTCTGCCTACAACAAAATCTCTTGCATAATTTGGTTTGCATACTAAGTCTTGCATAGTTTGTTTTGTTTAGGTATATTGAATTTAAAGTGGCTAATATTGAGTTGATTCGATCACAATTCCCACAGTAAAGGTAAATGTTGATAGTGTTAACTAAAGTGGAAAACTCTAGAAAGTTGAGTAAAGTTCAATCTTGTGCTTCTCTATGGGCTGATATTTCTGTAGTTCTGTTGAATTCCCTTTTTATTTAATTCAATGTTTGAGACAAAAGGTAGTGGGTAGTTCCAGTAATTAGCAACAGCCCTACTTGGGAAAAAATAGTAATTAACTACTGAAAACACAAAACATATTAGAATTAAGTTAAACTGCCACCAAGATACTGCAAATGTAGTTAAATTACATGTAGAACTACTCAGTAGTATAAAGTACTTAAGTATCTGTTGCTATTCATATTATCGATGACTTCACTACATTCCTAAAGAAAATAATGTACTTTTTACTCCATACATTTTCCCTAACAATCAAAAGTACTCGTTACATGATGAATACAGGAAAATGGTCCAATTCACACACTTGTCAAGAGAACACATGGTCATCCCTACTGCCTCTGAACTGGCAGACTCACTAAATACAAATACATCGTTTGTAAATTATGTCTGAGTGTTGGAGTGTGCCCCTGGCTATTTGTACATTTTTAAAACAAGCAAATGGTGCCATCTGCTTCACTTAATATAGGAGATTTTAAATTATTTATACTTTTACTTTTACTTTTGATACTTAAGTATATTTTAGCATTTACATTTATTTTTTATACTTAAGTATATTTAGAACCAAGTTCTTTTAGACCTTTACTCAAGTAGTATTTTAATTGGTGACATTCAAGTATGACAATCTAATACTTTTTCCATCACTGGAACTACTCCCCAACAATGGTTTTGGACCTAAAAGCAACTGGGAGCTAATGTGAGTGTAATGCTCACTCCAGGCCAGCAGGCGGCGGTGTGTAATGTTTTACCAAGTACGTGTTTATGCAGTAGAAGAAGAAACCCCCCTCCCCCACCATAACAAATGATCGTGTGACGTGGCTATTCGGAAGTTTTGTAGCTAGACCTTGCAAGATAACGAAGAAACTCAATAATATTATACGAAATCTGGGATAAAATGGGTTTGTAACATCAATGGATGGAAGTATTTATCAAAACCATGTAGCTTATTTTTTTGACATTTGTCTATCACCTAATTTAGAAGAGTGGATCAATGACTTTAGCCTAGCTAGCAAGCTAACAGCTAGCTAAGGGAAAGTGCATACAGCCCCCATTGATGTGCTGTCACTGATGATTTTTGGACCCAGTAACTTTGCCTAACTTGCCGTCTTACGTTTGGCTCAGACAACTGGTATCTTAGCTAAACACTCTGAGTATCAGTCTCTAATCTCTGTAATTTAGTTGATCTAGGTAGTTGGATTTAATCTGCAAGAATAACCTGTCACTGTCAGTGGACTTCTTGCCCCAGGTTGTGATCGGACTCAATTTGAGTAACATTTCGGACAATGTGGACGACTTCTACTGTATGTCCCACTTGTTTTGACTTATTGATCGATAGAGGGCTGCGGTGGTAGGGCCTCCATCTCTGGTTTCCATGAAACATTGCACAAGTAATTCGTATTTTCTTTTCACCCAATAACAACAGGTATGTGTTGAGATGTCAGACAGCGAAGCCCCCGGTGACCCTGCTGGGAATTCAGAGGTCGCAGAGACGGAGGCCCCACCACTGCAGCCCTCCACTGTGACCCCACCAGACAGTGCTCCACAGACGCCACCTGGAGACAGCACCACATATAACTCCACAGATGTCCCTCCAACTAGGAAGGGAAGGAAGACCAGGAAGAGACCAGAGCCAAAACCTCCAGTTGAAGTACACAAGACTCAGGAGGAGAAACCCAAAGTACATGGAGAGCCAGCCAAGGTAAGACATTCAACAAGCTTAACTTGGGGCCTGGAAATGGTTTAGTTTTTTATATTTGTATAGGCTACAAACGATAGTCAGGTACAAATGTTTTCTCCTCCTACCCCCCCCCCCCCCCCCCCCCCCCCCCCCCCCCCCCCCCCCCTCTCCCCTCCAGGCATCCAGTGAGTCAACAGTAGTCCAGGGAGGATGGGGCTACTGGGGGAGCTGGGGAAAGTCCATCATGTCAACGGCATCAGCCACTGTGGTCACTGTAGGTGAGGACATCCAAAAAGTTTCTGTTTGTGTCAATTTTTTGTTCTAATTATTTACCATTGCATTATTTACTAGTATATGTACACTTTAAAATATCTAAAAATACATGTTATTATTTTTGTTTCATTCTAAGGCCAAGGGATCACCCAGGCTATTGAGAAGGCCGAGACTTCTCTGGGAATCCCCAGCCCCACAGAGCTGTCTGCGCAGATTGGAGAGGAGGACAAACAAGGGGGTAATGATGTCACACACTGGTCATCAACATGATCAAGACATGAGTCATCACTCTGATTTAGCATCAGCCGTGATAAGCCTTAGTATATTTAGGATGCGTTTGTTGTGGAGATGTAAAGTGCTTCACTGTAGTAGCTACAGTATGCATATTAGGTTGATATGGGTCTGAAATTATTGACACCCTTAATAAAGATGAGCAAAAATTATTATAAAATAAATAATTAAAATACTGAGCTATTTTGTATGCTACAGGTTTTTGGTAAATATATAATTGTATACTAATACAATTGCTCAGAAAGACACCCCTGTTTTCAATACCCTTCAATACCTCACCTTGCGAGGATAACGGCACTGAGCAAAACAAACAAAAAGTTGTTGTAGAACACATTGGGAGGGATCTTAGACCATTCCTCCATACAGAATCCTTCCAGATCCATGATATCATTTGTCTGCGCTTATGGACTACCTCTTCAATTCAAACCACACGTTTTCAATTGGATTCAAGTCCAGAGACTGAGATGGCCATTGCAAAATGTAGATATTGTGGCCAATTAACAATTTCTTTGTGGATTTCGATGTGTGCTTAGGGTTATTGTCTTGCTGGAAGATCCACATGTGACCAAGTTTCAGCATCTTGGCAGAGGCAACCAGGACATTTTAGCCAAGCCAATAACCCCAAGCACACATCAAAATCCACAAAGAAATGATTCATTGGCCACAAAATCAACATTTTACAATTCTCCGGTCTTGAAACCCATTGAAAACCTGTGGTTTGAATTGAAGAATGTAGTCCATGAGCGCAGACGAAGGATATCAAGGATCTGGAAGAATTCTGTATGGAGGAATGGTCTAAGATCCCTCCCCATGTGTTCTCCAACTCATGAAACATTTGAGAAAAAGGCTCAGTGCTGTTACCCTCGCAAGTTGAGGTATTTAAAACGGGTGTGAATAATTTTGACCCCTACCTTTTTGAGGGATAAAAAGTATTACTTTTTAAACATAATCTTTCTCTGAGCAATTGTATTTTGTATCGATTGTATCAAATAATATAATAATAAAATATAAAAATAATAATTCATACAATATAACTCAGTATTTTAATTATTTACTTTATGCAGACATTTTTGCTCATCTTTATCAAGGTTGTCAATCATTTTGGACCCACTGTATATTACTTCTAGGTGAACCCAGTAATCAGACTGATACAGGGGAAGGAGATGGGGCATCGGCCATGGGAAGCGCCATGGGAATGTTCTCATCCCTCAGCAGTGTTGTTCAAAGCACCGTAAGAAACAATGCTTCTCTGTTATTTTTTTTATTACCATCATAATATGTTGTTTATAGGCAAAGGTGACTTGGTTACTGAGTACATTTATATATACATTTCAGGGGAAAACGGTCCTAACGGGGGGTTTAGATGCCTTGGAGTTCATAGGCAAGAAGACCATGGATGTCATAGCAGAGGGAGATCCAGGGTACAAGAAAACAAAGGGTCTGATGAACAGGACTAACACTCTTTCTCAGGTGAATATTGTTGAATTGATGTTAGAGAAGCCACCTCCAGTGTTGGGCTTACACCTTATTGGGGTTGGAAAGATTGAATTCAAGGTTTTTGTTTTGGCTGAAGGTCTTACGGGAGGCCAAGGAGAGAGAGGAGCAGCAAACAGCCAAGGACATGTCCTCCGACACGGAAAAGAAGGCCCATTACGGAATGCTGTTCGATGAATTCCAGGGCCTATCCCACCTGGAAGCTCTGGAGATTCTCTCCAGGGAGAGTGAGTCAAAGGTAATCCTGAGCAAGTCCCACATTTTACTTTGTATAAAGAAACAAGTAAACAGCCTCTCAAAACATTATTGATTGTACACAGTGCACAGCCTTCCCTTGAAATCGATACAACTTTTTGCTAGCAATACTTTGCACACTTGTAAATGGAGCACATATAACCATTGCAACCTCTTGAGATATAAAAATGGATCCATGGTACTTTAAAATCCTCCTGGCTCCTTTTTAGTAGATCCTATCAATGACTGAATCAGTTGTGTGGTGTAGGTGAAGTCTGTTCTAACCACTCTGTCTGGAGAGGAGCTGGACCAACTTAAAGAGGACCTGGAGCTCATTAAGGAACCCTTCTCTCTGGTGGAGTTTGACGATGAGGAGGTGAACGAAAAGAAAGGTAGCCTACTGTCACAAAGTCTACAATCACAATGTTACATTTACAGTTTTTTAGTACTCACAACAGAAACAAAATAAACAAACAATAACAATTGTTATCTTGTTTCAGTGATAATATAATGAACAAAAGCAATATTCATATTTATTTTCAGATGAAGATGGCGTTGAGTTTCTGAGGGAATTAACAGAGGCTCTGGATGGACTACACCTATCCACAACAGCTGACAAACTTGGCAAGGTTGGCACAATACATTTCTTTCGTGATTGAATTGAATTTAGAGCCAGTGATCTTTCTGTCTCATGCTAGTGGTCAAATATAGCAGTGTGTGTTGCCATCTTCTGAAGAGTTTTGGTTGAACTGAGCTTTAAATGGACTGAGCTCACTACTCGACTGCGTTTTCTACATATTTGTGCCTCCAGCTATTTCTATATTCATTTCTGGATTCTGGATTCATTGCAATTCAGGCAGCACCTCTTCTCCAGTTGGTAGATCACTCATCTCTAACCTGTTTTCTCTCTGGAAACCCCTCATCAGGTGAGTAAGAATGCATGTGACCAGATTGCCCAAATGACCAAACTCATAAAGGAGGAAGGGAATGAAGAGGAAGGGGAAAAAACCTACTCTGTTGAGGTATTAATTATTTTATTTTGTATGTGTGTATTAAGGTCTTTATCTGACTGTGAATATTGGAAGTGAGCTTTACTCATTTCTGTTGTAACTACTGATGTGTGTTGTTGATTCTTCTAAGGATGTCCACTCGTCGGCCATCAGAAGCCTGGCTGAGCTCACAGCCAGATCCATGGAGCAGTTCCACAAAGTGGCAGAGATGATCCTGTTCTGTACTAGCCAGGAGGTCACCACTCTGGATCAAGCCAAAATCCTCTCGCAGTAAGTTCCTACACACCATCAGCCATCTACAGAGTGTTGTATTACTAGTCATAGATACCAGTGCCTTCAGAAAGTATTCACACCCCTGTACTTTTTCCACATTTTGTTGTGTTACAGCCTGAATTTAAAATTGATTAAATTGAGATGTTGTCACTGGCCTACACACAATACCCCATCAGGTCAAAGTGGAATTATGTTTTTAGAAATGTTTACAAATTAATGAAAACAATGTACATCTGAAATGCATTTTGTCATTAAGTATTTAACCCCTTTTTTATGGAAAGCCTAAATAAGTTCAGGAGTAAAAATGTGCTTAACCAGTCACATAATAAGTTGCATGGACTCACTGTGTGTGCAATAATAGTGTTTAAACCTTATCTCTGTAACCCACACAAACAGTTGAGCAGTGAATTTCAAACACAGATTCAACCACAAAGACCAGAGTGGTTTTCCATTGCCTCTCAAAGAAGGGCACCTATTGGTAGATGGTAAAAATAAAACAAAGCAGACATTGAATATCCCTTTGAGCATGGTGAATATATTAATTACACTTTGGATGGTGTATCAATACACCCAGTCACTACAAAGATAAATGCGTCCTTCTTCACTCAGTTGCTGGTGAGGAAGGAAACCGCTCAGGGATTTCACCATGAGGCCAATGGTGACTTTAACACAGTTACAGAGTTAAATGGCTGTGATGGGATAAAACTGAGGATGGATCAACACCATTGTAGTTACTCTACAATACTAACCTAAATGACAGAAGCAAGGACTAAGGATCTTGGGGATGAAAATAAACAAAATAGAGCTTAACACAGGCAAAATCCTAGAGGAAAACCTGGTTCAGTCTGCTTTCCACCAGACACTGAAGACAAATTCACCTTTCAGTAAGACAATAACCTCAAAATTCAAAAGGCACTCGCACATCTGAGCTATCTTTTTTGCAGGTGCATGGTAAAAGTTGAATGAAATTAGAAGAAAGAAAAACCCGCGCACTGCTCTTGATAGAATGACTGATCTTTAATAAGCTATACGGTCTTGAGGCCGAAACGTAAAGCTTATTAAAGATCAGTGATACTATCAAGAGCAGTGTGCGGGTTTCTTCTTTCTTCTAGTAGGACAATAACCTAAAACACAAGACCAAATATACACTTGAGTTGCTTACCAAGACGACATTGAATGTTCCTGAGTTTCTTAGTTACAGTTTGCTTGAAAATCTATGGCAAGACTTGGAAATGGCTGTCTAGCAATGACCAGTAACCAACTTAACAGAAATGAAGAATAAAAAAGAATAAGGTGCAAATATTGTACAATCCATGTGTGTAAAGCTCTTAGAGACTTACCCAGAAAGACTCACAGCTGTGATTCTAACATGTATTGAATACTTATTCATCAATAAACTTATTCATTTTTTCTAAAAATATGTTTTCAATTTGTCATTATGGGGTATTTAATCCATTTTGAATTCAGGCTGTAACACAATAAGTCAAAGGGAATGAATACTTTCTGAAGGCACTGTATAGCTCTGGTTAAGACCTCTCTGACCTTCAGACATAATGTGTATTGATACTCTCATTGTTGTAATTTTGTTCTCCCCTTACAGAATAACAATTGTTTTGTGTAAAAAGATATCACTACTTTCCAAGAAGTTCACCTCCTGTTTAACTACAATAGGGGTAAGTTGGTGATTCTTTACAAACCTATATCTCTAAGCTTACACCCTTCGAAGCCACATTCACAGAACTCAGCTTCAGATGTTAATATTCAAGGTCTTGCACAGCAACTTTTCATCATGGAACTTATGTGTACTGCATCACTATGACAACTAATAAACTATATTTTGAGTTTCACAAAGTAATCAACCTGACTTTAAAACAGTGGTATTCAAAGTTGTGATTGACCCCTAGTGTGGTCACGGGGGAATTGCAAAAATTAATTAAGAACAGATTATTGTATGGGACAATATACAAACATTTTGGGGAAAGATAAGTTGAAAAGATAGATGAAAATGTAATTAATTGAAGGTTATTTACTGATTTTTAAGGTTTTCGTCAGATTTGGAGAGGGGTGTATGTGTCTTTCAGAGGGGTTAGGTAAAAAGTGGAAGTCAAATTTCAGCTGGACCTTGTGTGCAATTGACCAATAAAGTGATCTTAAACAAAAAATATGGTGGTGGATTTGTTTCTACTGGTCTTGGGGCCCTTATTAAGGTCAACAGCATCATGAACTTGACCTAGTACCAGGACATTTTATCCAATAACCCCAAGCACACATCAAAATCCACAAAGAAATTGTTCATTGGTCACAATATCAACATTTTGCAATGGCCATCTCATTCTCCGGACTTGAAACCCATTGAAAACCTGTTGGTTAAATTGAAGAAGGCACTCCATAAGCGCAGATGAAGGATATCAAGTATCTGGAAGAATTCTGTATGGAGGAATGGTTTAAGATCCATTCCCTTATGTTCACCAACTTTATGAAACATTTTAGAAAAAGGCTGTCATCTTCGCAAGTAGTGGTATTGAAAGGTATTGAAAACGTGTGTCAATTTTGACCCCTACCTTTTTGAGAAACAAAATCTCTTTCTCTGAGCAATTGTATTAGTATAAAATGATGTAGAGTAAGAGTACAGATTTATTGTACGTTTTTGGGAAAGACAAGTTGATGAGGGAGATTAAAATGTTATGAATTGAAGGTTACTTGTTGATGTAAAAATCTAAAATGTACAGCTTTTAAGGTTGTCATCAGATTTGGGTAGGGGGGTTTTCCCCAGAAATATTTGCACAAAAAAACCCCACTGCTTTAACAAGCGTCAAACCATTAAGTAATTAGTTGCAGGGTGGTTGGTAACAAGTTGTTGCATCTTTCCATGTTGCAATGCTGACATGAATGATTCTAATGGAGATTCCTTTGGTTAATTAGACCCATAGAGAGTAGTGTAAATCATTCTGAATAGGTGTATAAGATTCCTGGTTCACTGAATCCAGAGACTAATAAGAGCTAAACATTTTGTTTTGCAGTCAAATGAAAAGGGAGATGTCCTCAATCCACTCATAACAGGAGTATTTTTGGAGGTTTGTATCTAATTAATTATTGTACATCGCTGCATATCATCATCATCATCATCATTCTGTCTGAAACCTGAATTGTGTGTGTGTGTGATTTACAAATGTGGTGCATTGTTTAAGTATCTACAGTATGTGTGTGTATGTATGTATCTCCTCTTCTTTAGGCTTCCAACAGTGCATCGTACATCCAGGATGCCTTCCAACTCCTCATGCCTGTATTGGAGGTGTCCCACATTCAAAGGAGTGCTGACTCTACCCAACGGTGACCGTATCCCTATCTCTGCTGTGCAACAAGGGACACTGACAAACAAAACCATTGACATGTCATTGCGGTTTTAAAAACATTTACTTCCTCAGCTTTCATTAATATTTAGTTTGAAGCCTAACTAAAGTGTTACGCCTCAGACGAAATGCACCTTTGATAAAGTGTTTACTCGGCATGGGGTATTGTAATGCTGTTGCTGTTGTTGTGTAGCACAGTAGATAGACCAATGTACATTATTTGAGGAGTCAAGAGCTGACATGTTTGAATGACACTGACGTCTGCGTTTCTCACTCTGTTTTAAAAACAATTAAATTAATTATTCATAACACCAGGACTTCAGAATAATCCCAAGTACTTAACCAATTATACAGGTGTCTGTATTACAGATGAATGTGATATCGCTTTGCCATGCCTCCCTATTTATCTATGTAATTGTATGAACAGAATATTAGTAAATGAATTGAATTAACAACTATTTTAATTGAAAAGTGGTAACCTGTGTCTTGGAACTGTACCAGGTTTTCATTGGACTTTTGGAGCTATGTAACTGTCAGGTATTTTATGCTTTCCAA
This sequence comes from Thymallus thymallus, assembly GCA_023634145.1. Lineage (NCBI taxonomy): Eukaryota > Metazoa > Chordata > Actinopteri > Salmoniformes > Salmonidae > Thymallus > Thymallus thymallus. The sequence continues at coordinate 14,999,130 of CM042390.1, forward strand.
ATCAAAGTAATTTCTTAAACAAAATCCTATCACAGCTTTGGATTGATTATTGTGGCATACCAAGGTCCAATTGAAGATATTAATAAATGTGACACTTTGTAAAGCATTTCATTTGTAAAACCTCCTGGATAATTGGTTCATTTTTGTGTTTAAAAACTTACTGTATATGGGGGACATGACAACCAACCACATTGGCAAGTATAAAGTTCAAAACTATAGATATGTAGCTACCTATAATAATGTAATGTATTTTTCTGGGGATAAACGTGTGTGTGTGTGTGTGTATATATATATATTATTTATATATATTTACCTTTATTTAACTAGGCAAGTCAGTTAAGAACAAATTCTTATTTCCAATTACGGCTTACACCGGCCAAACTCGGACGACACTGGGCCAATTGTGCGCCGCCCTATGTGACTCCCAATCACTGCCGGTTGTGATACCGCCTGGAATCGAACCGGGGTGTCTGTAGTTACGCCTCTAGCGCTAAGATTCAGTGCCTTAGACCGCTGCGCCTGCGTACATGTTTCTATGACTTCCGATAGAGCAAGGAAGCCAAAGTTAGCCAGCAACATTAGCTAGCAAGGACTAGCAGTAACCCCAACATAACAAGATCATACGACGGATCAGGTAAACATTGTTCTTTGTGTTTTATACGTTTCATAGTAGCTAGCTAATACTATGATATGTGAGTCTAGCAAATTACCAAAGTGAGTTGGCTAGCTATCAATTTTCATGCCGTTTTCCAGCTAACGCTAGCTTGCCATATTCATGCTACCGGTGCTAGCAAACTGAGAACGTTAGTTAGCCTAAAATAGCTCGGCTAGCTACTGACTGTTGTATGTGTTATGGAAGATTGCAGCGATGAGACAAGATCACAATTGGATATCACGAAAGGAGGGTTATGGAAGATTGACGAGGTAGTTAACATGTATTTTAGTTAACCTCTAATGCGGCTATCTCTCTACCATTAACATACTATAGTGTTTCCCCTGTAACTGAGTTAGCTAACTTTAGCTAGTTATCATTGTGGTAGTTACCTGCTAACGTTACATTTCATTTGGATGCTAATGTTAGCTAGCTACCTAGTTTGCTGTCCGTCATTTTATTGTTGTGATCTAGCTAGTTAACAATGTGTTTGTACCAAAAAACGTTAATAATTTGCAGAAAACAAACAGTGGAGTCGTTTATCTAGCCAAGCTAACTACCAGCTAGCTAGTATCCCTCATGTCGCAGTGATGGGATCCAGCCCAGGCAGGTTTTGATTTAAGCGCCCAGACATGTAGGTAGCTACGTGTTTTATGCTGAATCCAGCTACTGCACCGTTTTAACTACCTATCATTTTCCATTTAACATGTAATAGTTAGTTAATTAGTTGAATGGCCTAAATGACTTTAAACCTGTTCTTGTTCCCACATAGTTTATTTGTTTCAACAGACTGCGCCCTGAAAGTGCTGCAGAATTATTGGGGTTTTCAGTCCTTTCCTCAACCTGCAAAAATGCCAGCCGCACTTGCAGATACCAGTCAGATTATCTGTGAGGTCTGGGCAAGCAATGTGGAGGAGGAAATGAGGAAAATCCGACAGATAATTCAAAGCTACAACTCTATTGCCATGGTAATCTATTTAGCTAAATATGGCTTATAGATCTGAGGTTTTGATATTTATTGCATTAAGACATTTTATTTCATTAATTAGTTATGTCCTCCTTGTTCCACCAGGACACAGAATTCCCCGGAGTAGTAGTTCGACCCATTGGCGAGTTTCGCAGCACAGTAGATTACCAGTACCAGCTCTTGAGGTGCAACGTGGACCTTCTGAAAATCATCCAACTGGGATTGTCATTTATGAACGAGGATGGAGACTATCCCCCTGGAACGACAACATGGCAGTTCAATTTCAAATTTAATTTAACGTGGGTGTTAATCCTTACAACCTTTTTACAATATAACATAGCCTGTGATGCTATGTTTATTTGGGTAGGATCTGTTGCCTCATTAGAATACTTGAGTAATAGTCTGTTTATAACATTGTTGCAGTGTTTGGTTTGCTCCATTAAAAAAAAATAATGTTATTTTGTAAACAGAGAGGATATGTACTCCCAGGACTCAATAGACCTACTCCAGAACTCCGGCCTCCAATTCAAAAAGCATGAGGAAGAGGGGATCGACACACTCTACTTTGCTGAGCTCCTGATGACATCTGGTTTAGTGCTATGTGAAAATGTCAAGTGGCTCTCCTTTCACAGGTATGGATGTGTGGAGAGATGTCAGTGAGCCTAGGGTCTAGAGTTTTTCCTGGGGACCAGATTCATCAACTCTGTACCCTAGTCATTAAAACTCCCAACAGTGCCTCAGTTGTCATTTGAGACATTTTGTAATGAATCTTGCTGTGCTTCTCATTTGCAGCGGGTACGATTTTGGCTACCTTGTGAAGCTCTTAACAGACACTCGCCTACCTGAGGAGGAACATGAGTTCTTCCAGATCCTCAATCTCTTCTTCCCTGCAATCTATGATGTGAAATACCTGATGAAGAGCTGCAAGAACTTAAAGGTAAAGACACATGCCTGGTAACTTGCTTATTCATAGTCCCGTGTAGCTCAGTTGGTAGAGCATGGCACTTGCAACGGGGGACTAGTATGAAAAAGTATGTAAGTCGCTCTGGATAAGAGCGGCTGCTAAATTACGTTAATGTAATGTCATTATGTTACAATATTAGCGAAGACAATGAAAGCACTGTTGGCTGTCAAGCGTGTCCGACAGGGTTTGAACCTGAATCTCATGCATGTCTCAACTTGATTAGCTAATGCAAGTCTTCGGGTCTCAGGCAAGGTTACTCATCACACAAGCGTGGCTCCCTTTTTAATATGACCAAAGAAATGTGACTGACATGAAATGTCCTTTGACTTCCCCAAACGCTGTTGAGGTAGAGCATATGGCTCCAGATGGCTGACTGTTACCTGTGTGTTTGTTCAGGGAGGACTCCAGGAGGTGGCTGACCAGCTGGAACTGAAGAGGATTGGGAGACAGCACCAGGCCGGCTCCGATTCACTGCTCACAGGGATGGCCTTCTTTAGGATGAAAGAGGTACTACCTATTCTATTCCTAATGTCTCCTGTCTTCCATGACAACTGTTTTTCAAATCAGTGGTCAGGAAGGAAAATAAAATTTTAAAGATGATTGTGACAATCCCAGTTTAAGATGTAGAACTAGCCATGATTATGGGGACGTGCACATTGGGAGAAACTGAGCCTGCCAATGTTTGTTACATGAAATGTCTGAAATAAATTATTTTGCAGCTTTTCTTTGAAGACAACATTGATGACGCAAAGTATTGTGGGCGATTGTATGGACTGGGCTCTGGGTCCACTCAAAATCAGAACGGCATCTCAAGCTCTTCCCAAGAGGAAACTAACAACAAGCACTGACCAACCACGAGGCCATCAAGTGTAAGACTCCTTGTTTTATCCCATCCAGTAGATGTTTCTCTTCTCCACTCACGCCCAGAAGAAAACATGAGATTAATTTCTGTATCAAACTTCACCAGCTGCAAAAGGGCATTGGTTACCACACTCTCCTCTTGAACCCATTTTGTTCTGTCAGTTGATTTTACTGCGTATTGTCACCATTCAAATTCCCTATTGTACCACCATTGAGCCTTTCTAGTGCCCATCGCACAGGTCCAGTATTCGGAAACCTTTTATGTGTGTTACAGCATTGCAGTAACTACCCTTATTTTAAAAGCACGGGACCAGCATGTGTATTGTACTGCAAATGCTAAGTGTAGCATTTTAAGTGCTCAACAGCAATTCCCAGCACTCCTGCTTTTCAAAACGACAAACTTTATTTTGACCCAACTGTAGCTCAAGCATCGGTAGGTATCGTTCCCGGACCATTTCATTGTTGGATACATGCTTGTAGGGATTGTACACTTTTTAAAAATTATCCTGGACAGGTATGTAAATTAAAATGTAAAATTTCACTGAAGCCAACCTGTTTCAGCATTTTTCCTTTGAGGAAAGAGATTTTTAGGTGGGTACCTGGCTGGTCTGAGTATGAACGTGTTACAGCGGCACCCTGAAGTTCTGTGTAACATTTCCTTTTAATTTGTTCACCACTCAGTTTAAACAGATGTTTTTGGTTGCTATTGTTTTTACAACATACATTGTTTGAAACAGTTGTATATTAAAACATTTTCTATTTTCAATGTGACATTTTAGTATTTTGTCATGTCTTATTGAACCAATTGTGTCCCTGTTTTTAAGGTTGAATTGGGTTACGTAGTTGGGATACATTCTGTCACTTATAACAGCGACTTGCCTTTTCATCCATATTGTATCCTCTCATTATGTCTAGGCTGGCATACATTTATTTTCTTAACAGACCAAACTTTATCTATAGCGGTTTAACAACTGACTGACAGACCTGCATCTGATTTAAAAAGTTGGAGGACTTTTCTACGTATTCTTCCTTAACATAATGGATATTAATGGCTAAATCTAGGATTACAGGGACTCTCCGCAACTATATACAATGTGCGGACAAAATTGAGGCTATGGTTAAGAAGTTGGAGCTGTTTTCTGTCTGCATTAACAAGGACAACACGCAGGTCTTTCCATTGTATGATTTGTGTGTGCAAATGAACTCAAGCTTACAGAAAAATAGCGAGAGAAGGAGAAGGTGGATAGCTTGAACTTCCTCGGAATACACATCACTGACAAACTGGAATGGTCCCACACACAGACAGTGTGGTGAGCTCTTCAACCTCAGGAAGCTAAAGAAATTTGGCTTATCACCCAAAACCCTCACAAACTTCTACAGATGCACAATTGAGAGCATCCTGTCGGGCTGCATCACCGCCTGGTACGGCAACTGCACTGCCCATAACCGCAAAGCTCTCCAGAGGGTGGTGCGATCTGCCCAACGTATTCCTGGGGGCAAACTACCTGCCCTCCAGGACACCTACAGCTACATCAAAGACATCAACCACCTGAGCCACAGCCTGTTCACCTTGCTGTCATCTAGGTCAGTACAGGTGGATCAAAGCTGGGACCAAGAGACTGAAAAACAGATTCTTATCTCGGGGCCACCAGACTGCTAAAAAGCCATCACTAACACACCAGAGGTGGCTGCCTATAGACACTGATTAGAAAACACATGCCACTTTAAGGAATAGAACACTAGCCACTTTAATAATGTATCCGTATCTGCATCACTCATCTGTATAAACTGCACTCTACACTATTCTACGGTATCTTAGTCACTCAAATTGTGTGTACATATCGCATCTCAAATGTATATACTGTATTGTACTCTGTACTTCGCCACTGACTGCTAAACAACAATCTCTAGCACATCAGAGACTGCTGCCTATATACATAGTTTAGAAATCACCGGCCACTTAAGGAATGAAACACTAGTAACTTTAATAATGTTTCCGTATCTTGCACTACTCATCTCATGTTTAAACTGTACGCTATACTATTCTTCGGTATCTTAGTCACTTAATTGTGTTAAAATTCTGCATCACCAATCTCTTATGTGTATACTGTATACTATAAAGCTTACCATGCCACTATCTTAGTCCAATGCCGCCCTGACATATACAGCGGGTGAAATAAGTATTGAACACGTCACCATTTTTCTCAGTAAATATATTTCCAAAGGTGCTATTGACATGAAATTTTCACCAGATGTTGGTGACAATCCAAGTATTCCATACATACAAAGAAACCAAAACAAGTTCAGAAATTAAGTTATGTGTAATAATGTGAAATGACACAGGGAAAAAGTATTGAACATACTTACTGATATTTATTTAATACTTTGTACAAAAGCCTTTGTTGCTAATGACAGCTTCAAGACGCCTCCTGTATGGAGAAACTAGTCGCATGCATTGCTCTGGTGTGATTTTGGCCCATTCTTCCAAACAAACAGTCTTCAAATCTTGAAGGTTCCGTGGGCCTCTTCTATGAATCTTGATCTTCAGTTCTTTCCATAGATTTTCAATGGGATTTAAGTCAGGTGATTGGCTGGGCCATTCTAGCAGCTTTATTTTCTTTCTTTGAAACCAATTGAGAGTTTCCTTGGCTGTGTGTTTGGGATCATTGTCTTGCTGAAATGTCCATCTTCATCATCCTGGTAGATGGCAGCAGATTTTTGTCAAGAATGTCTTGGTAAATCTGCCCATTCATCCTTCCTTCAATTATGTGAAGTTTGCCAGTACCATTTGCTGAAAAGCAGCCCCACACCATGATGTTACCACCTCCAAACGTCACGGTTGGTATGGTGTTTTTAGGGTGATGTGCAGTGCCATTTCTCCTCCAAATATGGTGTGTATTATGCCATCCAAACAGTTCAATTTTGCTCTCATCTGACCACACTATATTCTCCCAGTATTTCACTGGCTTTTCCAAATGTTGTGCAGTAAACTTTAAACGAACTTCAACATGCTTTTTTTTCAGCAATGGAGTCTTGCGTGATGAGCGTGCATACAGGCCATGGCGGTGGAGTGCATTACTTACTGTTTTCTTTGAGACAACAGTACCTGCTAATTGCAGGTCTTTTTGAAGCTCTCCACAAGTGGTCCTTGGCTCTTGGACAACTCTTCTGATAATTCTTTTCACTCCTCTGTCAGAAATCTTGCGAGGAGCACCTGGTTGAGGCAAATTTATGGTGAAATGATTGTCTTTCCACTTCCGTATTATGGCCCCATCAGTGCTCACTGGAACATTCAGAAGCTTAGAAATGTGCCTATAACCAATGCCATCATTATGTTTTGCAACAATTAGGTTGCGAAGGTCTTGAGACAGCTCTTTGCTTTTACCCATCATGAGATGTGTCTTGTGTGACACCTTGGCAATGAGACCTTTTTGTAGGCCATCAGTTGGGACTGAACCAGCTGATATTAATTTGCACTGACAGGGGGCTGGATTGCTTTTTAATTACTAATAGTTTTCAGCTGTTGTCTTGGCTTTCCCTGCCTTTTTGCACCTCCCTTTCTTCATGTGTTCAATACTTTTGTTTTGGTTTCTTTGTATGTATGGATTACTTGGGTTGTTACCAACATCTGGTGAAAATGTCATGTCAATAGCACCTTTGGAAATATATTTACTGAGAAAAATGGTGACGTGTTCAATACTTATTTCACCCGCTGTATGTATATATTCTCAATCCATTCCTTACTTAGATTTATGTGTTTTTGGGTATATGTTGTGAAATTGTTAGATATTACTGCACTGACGGAGCTAGAAGCACAAGTATTTCGCTACACCCGCAATAACATCTGCTAACCACGTGTATGTGACCAATACAATTTGATTTGATTTGAGGAAGAGGTGGTTCCAAACGTCTTCTATTTAAGAATGATGGAGGCCACTGTGTGGGGACCTTCAGTGTGTGGGGACCTTCAATGCTGCAGAACATTTTTGGTACCCTTCCCCAGATCTGTGCCTCGACGCAATCCTGTTTCGAATCTCTACGGAAAATTCCTTCGCCCTCAAGGCTTGGTTTTTGCTCTGACATGCACTGTCAACTGTGGGACCTTATAAAGACAGATGTGTGCCTTTCCAAATCATGTCCAATCAATTTAATTTACCACAGGTGGACTCCAATCAAGTTGTAGAAACAACCTCAAGGATGATCAATGCAAACAGGCTGCACCTGAGCTCAATTTCGAGTCTCGTAGCAAAGGGTCTGATTACTTATGTAAATAAGGTATTTCAGTTTTTTGTTTTTGCGTTGTCATTAAGGGGTATTGTGTGTAGATTGCTGAGGAAATTGTTTTGTTTAATCCATTTTAGAATAAGGCTGTAACGTAACAAAATGTGGAAATATTTTCTGAAGGCAATGTATATGGTAGCTATGTACAGTGGGGAGAACAAGTATTTGATACACTGCTGATTTTGCAGGTTTTCCCACTTACAAAGCATGTAGAAGTCTGTAATTTTTATCATAGGTACTCTTCAACTGTGAGTGACGGAATCTAAAACAAAAATCCAGAAAATCACATTGTATGATTTTTAAGTAATTAATTTGCATTTTATTGCATGACATAAGTATTTGATACATCAGAAAAGCAGAACTTAATATTTGGTACAGAAACCTTTGTTTGCAATTACAAAGATCATACGTTTCCTGTAGTTCTTGACCAGGTTTGCACACACTGCAGCAGGGATTTTGGCCCACTCCTCCATACAGACCTTCTCCAGATCCTTCAGGTTTCGGGGCTGTCGCTGGGCAATACAGACTTTCAGCTCCCTTCAAAGATTTTCTATTGGGTTCAGGTCTGGAGACTGGCTAGGCCCCTCCAGGACCTTGAGATGCTTCTTACGGAGCCACTCCTTAGTTGCCCTGGCTGTGTGTTTCGGGTCGACCCATCCACGACCCATCTTCAATGCTCTTACTGAGGGAAGGAGGTTGTTGGCCAAGATCTTGCGATACATGGCCCCATCCATCCTCCCCTCAATATGGTGCAGTCGTCCTGTCCCCTTTGCAGAAAAGCATGCCCAAAGAATGATGTTTCCACCTCCATGCTTCACGGTTGGGATGGTGTTCTTGGGGTTGTACTCATCCTTCTTCTTACTCCAAACACGGCGAGTGGAGTTTAGACCAAAAAGCTATATTTTTGTCTCATCAGACCACATGACCTTCTCCCATTCCTCCTCTGGATCATCCAGATGGTCATTGGCAAACTTCAGACGGGCCTGGACATGCGCTGGCTTGAGCAGGGGGACCTTGCGTGCGCTGCAGGATTTTAATCCATGACGGCGTAGTGTGTTACTAATGGTTTTCTTTGAGACTGTGGTCCCAGCTCTCTTCAGGTCATTGACCAGGTCCTGCCGTGTAGTTCTGGGCCGATCCCTCCCCTTCCTCATGATCATTGATGCCCCACGAGGTGAGATCTTGCATGGTGTCCCAGACCGAGGGAGATTGACCGTCATCTTGAACTTCTTCCATTTTCTAATAATTGCGCCAACAGTTGTTGCCTTCTCACCAAGCTGCTTGCCTATTGTCCTGTAGCCCATCCCAGCCTTGTGCATGTCTACAATTTTATCCCTGATGGAAAATGCAAATTAATTATTAAAAAATCGTACAATGTGATTTTCTGGATTTTTGTTTTAGATTCCGTCTCTCACAGTTGAAGTGTACCTATGATAGAAATTACAGACCTCTACATGCTTTGTAAGTAGGAAAATCGGCAGTGTATCAAATACTTGTTCTCCCCACTGTATATCTTCCAAGAGCATTAGTTTTTCATAGCTACCATATATACACTGTGTACTAAACATTAAGAACACCTTCCTAATATTGAGTTGACCCCCCCAACCTTTTGCACCTAAGAACAGCCTCAATTCATCAGGGCATGGACTCTACAAGGTGTCGAAAACATTCCACAGGGATGCTGGCCCATGTTGACTCCAATTCTTCCCACAGTTGTGTCAAATTGGCTGGATATCCTTTGGGTTGTGGACCATTCTTGATACACACGGGAAACTGTAGATCTTTACACAGCGTTGTAGTTCTTGACACAAACCGATCAACTACCATACCCCGTTCAAAGGCACTTAAATCTTTTGTCTTGTCCATTCACCCTCTGAATGGCACATACTGTACACAATCAATGTCTCAATCGTCTCAAGGCTTAAAAAAATCCTTCTCAAAATTCTCCTCTCCTTCATCTACACTGATTGAAGTGGATTTAACAAGTGACATCAATAAGGGATCATAGCTTTCACCTGAATTCACCTGATCAGTCGATGTCATGGAAAGCAGGTGTTTGTAATGTTTCATACACTCAGTGTACAGTATATCTTCCAAGACCATTAGTTTTACATAGCTACCATCCCCATATTACCCTCTGCATAATACCTTGAGATATGCAGATTTGTCTTTACCACAAATCATACAATATACCAACAGGAGATTTAAACACTCGGATCTCTAAATATGATTTGGCACCAGCATACACACCTGGGGTACTCCCCTCACCTATGACAGTGCGGAGGTCGTGGCCGTAGACCACAGCGTTGCTGGATCCAGAGGCCAGGAGGTACTGCAGCTCAGGCAGGGAGCTGTAGTCTTGGTGCCAGCGCAGCACGTTGATGATCTTATGGTGCTGCTGGATGGTACACAGCAGTTTGAGAGTCAGGGCCTGGTACACCTCTATGGACCTGATAGAGACAAAGCCAGGAATTAGATAGATAGATAGATAGATAGATAGATAGATAGATAGATAGATAGATAGGTACTTTATTGATCCCCCGGGGGGGAAATTTCATTATCAAGCAGCTACAACAAAAACACAGGGCAGGTGCAAAATGCCACAACGAAAGTACACAAAAGACAGATACACGGTACATGATACATAGAGCGGCAGTATGAAAAAGTATAGAAATACAGGATATCTGGAGTGCAAAAAAAAAGCTATAAAAGGACATTGCGTAGTATGAGTGGTTGGCTGAATATGTACACTATACATTGGTGGATGTTGGATGGTTAACTATACTATACAGGTTGATGGCAGAGAAATACTTCAGTAGCTAATGCGTATGATATGAGCGAGGGTAATAATAGTTTACTTAATAGACAGAATGGGTAAATGAATGGGTAAATGTGTCATTATAGTTGCCCCAATATAATTTCAAGCACTTTGAGACCCAGTGAAAATGGATACACACTGTAAATAAAAGGACCACATTCAAGGCCTATACAGTTTAAGGGAATGAGGACTCACCTGTCCTCAGTACCGATGGCCACAACTTTACTATCTGGTTTCCAGCTGAGATCTGTGTGGGGTGACAGCTTGTGCTGCAGAAAATAGAACATGACCTTGAAAATGTATTCAAATTACCAACATTATATTCAATTGCACTTTCGCCACATGCAGTGACTGGGTAAAATACTTAGGGAGTTATGTAGAGGGTCCTGCTGAAAAGGAATAGATATATACATAACTGTAGAGTGCCTCTCCATCTCACCTTGATGCTGTTGGTATACTTGATGACCCTGTCAATGTCTGTGGCCTCTCCTGCCAGTTTCCAGGGGTCATGCTGTAGATGACACACTGATGGTTACACACTGTTTTAGCACCCCGTTGTCTCTCTTATTCACACACACACACTTGCAAAGTCATACAGACCATCATACTCATCCAGAGTATATTATGGTAGAGTCTGACACAACACTAATCAGTCAACGATAACCCTCAAGAGGTCACATCTCAATCTCAATGTCCACATGCCACTCTGGGCCACCAGCTGGAGGAGGAGCCACGCCAGCAAAAAGTGTCTAAACAAATTAACATGGTCTTTGTTGGTTTAGAAACCATCAGCAGATCCTTCACACAGCAGCAATTATGTTTACTGTTTCAAAAGTCTGAATGATGGATACGGTAATCAAAATGTCATCTGCCGGAATGCTGCAAAATTAACTTTCCACCATCTTGATTTCCCAATGAATGGTTCAGGGAGAGAGGTAAGCGTTTTCTCAACTCAATTATGGAGTATATTACAAAAGTGTCAAGAGATGCTTTCTGCTGACTCATGGCTTTGGCACAACGCCCACTCGCAGAAGTTGCTGAGTCAGAGAGTGCTCAGCATACAGTACACACACTTAGATAGACTTAAGAGCTTACCAAATGACAGAGGGGTGACTGGGGATCCCCAGGCTAATGTGTACCCAGTCTTTTCGTGATAAGTGCTGGATAGCTGGGGAGGCCTGGGAACAAGACAATAAAGACCATTCGTTAATGTCATAACAGATATGAAATGTAATTAACTTGATAGCAAATTATGATAATCACTAACAGTTTGGATTTGATTAAACCGACGACATACAGTATCTGAGATATAAATAGATATTTAAAGATATCAGCCTGGTCTCATAGACTAGACGTAACATAGTAAAGGTAAAGTAAATGTAAATCCGGGGCACTGAAAGTAGTATTAGGCAAAAAAGGCAAAAACTAAAGTAGGGTGGTTGTATAACGCATAACGCAAACGTCTAGCAACCCAAAAGTTGCATGTTCGAATTTCATTTCGGACACCTTAACCATTTTGCAAATTTTGCAACTACTTACTACTTTTTAGCTACTTAGCTAACCCTTCCCTTTTAACCTAACTCCTAACCCTAACCTTAACCCCTAGCCCCTAGTAGGCTTGGGCAGTATCCAGATTGTCATACTTTCATACCAACTCTTGATCCAGGAGATCTAATTTAGCAAAACAAATGCAGAACTGCAGAGCATTTAGCACATTATAGACAGTTAACTTAATAGTTATAAAATATCTAGCTGTCAAACATTTTGTTGTGAATTACATACTGTAACTAAATCAACTGGCGCGTGCTGCACTCTGGTCTCTTATTGTTGTGTGCTTATAAACAAACACCACGTGACTGGGGAGTACCGGTAAGAGTCATAATAAAACATGTGACAGGTGAAATGAAGAACGCAATCTTCTTTATCTCCTAACGTATTGCACAAGTTGATTGCAGTTATTTACTTAAAATGTAGCTAAAAATATTCAAATGTATAAAAAAAAAAAAAAAAAATAGTTTCCCAGTGGACATTTCCAAATACCCCAGGATACAGTACACCCCCCAAGCCTAACCCTTAGCCTAGCTAATGTTAGCCACCTAGCTAGCGTTAGCTTTAGCCACCTAGCAAATGTTAGCGTTAGCCACATCGCTAACGTTAGCCACAACAAATTGGAATTTGGAACATATCATACGTTTAGAAAATTCAGAACATATTGTACGAATTGCAATTCATAACATATCATACGAAATGGATGTGTTGGACATCCACAAATGAATACATACCATAAGAAACGAGTCCAGGTTGAATATAGATATAGGTCCTGTGTGGCTCAGTTGGTAGAGCATGGCGCTTGCAATGCTAGGGTTGTGGGTTGAATTCTCACAGGGACCAGTATGAGAAAAAGTAAGTCGCCCTGGATAAGAGTGTCTGCTAAATGACTAAAATAAGGAGTTAGAGAAAGTTAGATAAAGAGTTTCTCTTACTTGTTAGAGAAGGCATCATAGATGCCAACTTTGCCATCATTGGTTCCAAAAGCTAAGGATCCTTCTTTGGTTGGATGCCAGGACAACAGCAATGAACAAAGAGTTGGAAATTGTCACACACATGCACTGGCCATCTTCACTTTTAACATAAACCAGTAGGCAATAACTGATATTAATATGCCCTAAGTGTCTCTTACTGCTGTGACTTTTGACTTGATTCCCTGCCAGAAGGTCTTGGTGTTGTACTTGTTCTGGATGGAGAGGCTGCTCCACACACGGATCATGCAGTCTCCCACCTCCAGGGTCAGGCAGTCCCACAGGAGAGAAGGTCAGGGTGTACACAAACTTCCAGAGTGGGCAGGGTCCAGCAGCAGTCCAACAACGACAGATCCCAACATTTTATCTGGATAATGACAAGAGAAGCAAAGAGAAGAAAATCTTGCCAACATGGACACTAACTACTTCTCATAGACTGCATGTTTGATTGACCACTTATAAGGCTCAATTTTGACTTCTCAAAAACTCACACTATTTTCAAAGTGTCACTGTTGTCAAAAGAGACATTCAGTAAATTGCTTTAAAGCTGCATCGAGTGGGTTTAACCCCATCTCACCTCTCTGTCCAAGGAGGTACTGAATAGGAGCTCTCTGTTGTCCTGAACACACACTGAGCTCATGTTGAACACGATCCTAATGTGGTTCTGGCCCTCTAAGGACGCTCCCAACAGGCTCCACTTCTGCTTACCTCCCTTGGTGAGGTCCCACATGGTCAGCTCAAACCTACACACACACAGGGGGAAGTTAGTACAGTCTGGGCATAATGACTACTCAAAATACTAAGTATTAGCAAGGTGCTGACTAAATCATATTTATAATGATTAATGGTACTATCCTCAATTATGTTTTCATAGTTCATACCCAAAGCAGCTTGGCACGACTTGTGATGGCTTCCCCTTGGGCCAGTGCACAGTGAGACAGATTCTCTCCTTGACCGCCGGATCCACCCCCGTCCCTCTTCTCTTCAGGAACGGCAGCTTCAAGGTCATCACACCTGACAGAGGCAGTGGATGTAATCATCTTTAACTCCAAGAGATGAGACCCTATTAAAGAGCATTCTGCACCAACTCTCAATAGTTATATGATAACCATAAAAAGCTATGGAGGATGCAGGTTGATAACTCAGTTAGGTTATCGTCTCACCTTTGCCCTTCATCGTGCTCCAGATTCTTATGGTTTGGTCCTTGCCCCCAGATGCAAGATAACACCCCTTCTCTGTGCCCTCTGCCACCCCATTGGTTGTTTCTGAAAATATAATTTTGTCAATCAAAGGGATAAAATGTCTTCTGTTAACATGTCAGGCTCTGGCCATAGAGAAGCAATAGGCTTCTCTATGTAGCTATGGTCAGAGTCTGACAGTGTCGTTCCTTTCTGTTTCTTTGTGGGTTTTGGGTGGATCTCTAATTAGAGGCAGCTGCTACCCGTTGTCTCTAATTAGGGATCCAATATATGTTGAGTCTGTCCCTCACGCGGGTGTGGGTCGTTATCGTTATATGTATTTCGCAGTCACGGGTGAAGTAAGTGTTTTTCTTTTCGTCCGTTCATTTAGTGTGTTATTGAGCGTGACGTTGAGTCGAGTAGTGTTTGTTTGAGTTCTGTGGTTCGTCTTGTTAGTTTGTCTTACATAGTACTGAAACATTTAATTGTACATAGTATAGCAAATAAACAATGTCGAACTCTGAGTGTGCTGCGCCTTGGTCTCTCCTTCCACCGAATCGTGACATAACAAGATCTGATGACTACAAATACTGTAGATAGTCTTCTCAGCATGCCATTTGTCACTGACTGAATACATTCGGTACAGAATCTTTTAACCCCCGGTGTCGTTGTTTGGCGTACTGTAGCACCTCTTTATTGGGCAGTGGGTTCCAGGCCAGGTGTGGATTTTGTTGTCATGGCCACAGAGAAGATGTACCACCTCACCCTTCTTACTGATGTCAATCAGCACAATCATGCCATCTTTGTACCTGAGAGAGAGATTGAGATACATAGTCATATGGAATGCTTTCATGGGAAGTCGTTTGTCCCTGGTATGAGCAATTATTGTAGCTCAGTTGGTACAGCATGGCGCTTGTAACGCCAAGGTAGTGGGTTTGATTCCTGAGACCACCCATATGTAAAATGTATGCACGCATGACTGAGTCTCTAGATAAAAGTGTCTGCTAAAAGGCATATATTATTATATTATTGTGCATGCATGCACCACTAGAAGCTGTATATCTTACCCTACAGCAATATAGTGCCAGTTGTGAGGGGTCCAGGGCAGGCAGAAGATATTCCTTTTCAGCGGAATATTATGTTTCAGGGGAAGGTTCAAGGAAGAAGCTTTGAGTTTCACCAGTGTAGTACCAGTAGCAGACCACAATGCCTTTCTCATACCTCATGCCTCGTTTCCCAGAGCCTTCGTATAGTGTTAAAATCATTGTTAGAACCATCTTACGATGTATCTTTAGTAGCAGAGGTGTTTCCCAGAGCCTTCCTTAGTAACGTGGCTCTTGAAACCCATGCACATCTACGAGTGATCCAGACCACTCATAGAGCAGACAAAGTGCACCGTTAGGCTTATTTTCTGCCTTACATCACAATATACAATTCTAAAACAATTTCTAAGAGATTTGAATAACTGGAAATTATTTAAAACTTCTCCAGCGTGCCAGTGGCCACGTCCTCAAATTTGTTTACATTTTTTTAATGAAAAACATTAATGTGTTTAGGTCCTCTGGGAGGGGAGGGAGAGTGGGAGAGAGAGATAATTAGAGGGAGCATACTTAAATTCACACAGGACACCGGATAATAACACCAGGCTTAACAAACTGACCCTAGGGAGACACTGTGGCCCTGTCTGACAATACCCCCGGACAGGGCCAACCAGCCAGGATATAACCCCACCCACTCTGCCAAAACACAGCCCCCACACCAATAAAGGGATATCAGCAAACCACCAACTTACTACCCTGAGATAAGGCTAAGTATAGCCCACGAAGATCCCCTCAATTGCACAAGCCCGAGGGGGCGACAAACTGGACAGTGCCTTGCCGTTCACCTTTACACCCCTGGGCCAGACTACACTCAATCATAGGACCTACTGAAGAGATAAGATTCCTTCCTTAAAAATTGAGCTCTATAGGAGAAAGCCCTGCCTCCAGCTGTTTGCTTATAAATTCTAGGGACAATAAGGAGGCCTGAGTCTTGACCGGAGCGTACGTGTAGGTATGTACGGAAGGACCAAATCGGAGAGATAAGTAGGAGCAAGCCCATGTAATGCTTTGTAGGTTAGCAGTAAAACCTTGAAATCAGCCCTTGCCTTAACAGGAAGCCAGTGAAGAGAGGCTAGCACGGTAGTAATATGATCAAATGTTTTGGTTCTAGTCAAGATTCTAGCAGCCGTGTTTAGCACTAATTGAGGTTTATTTAGTGCTTTATCCAGGTAGCCGGAGAGTAGAGTATTGCAGTAGTCTAGAAGTGACAAAAGCATGGATTCGCTTTTCTGCATCATTTTTGGTGTGTCGTCCGCATAGCAATGGAAGTTAACATTATATTTCCGAATTACATCACCAAGAGGTAAAATATATAGTGAAAACAATAGTGGTCCTAAAACAGAACATTGAGGAACACCGAAACTTACAATTGATTTGTCAGCGGAAAAAACATCCACGGAGACAAACTGATATCTTTCTGACAGATAAGATAAACAAGGCAAGAACTTGTCCGTGTAGACCAATTAAAGTTTCCAATCTCTCCAAAAGAATATGGTGATCGATGGTGTCAAAAGCAGCACTAAGGTCTAGGAGCACGAGGACAGATGCAGTGCCTTGGTCTGACGCCATTAAAAGTTAATTTACCACTTTCACTAGTGCAGTCTCAGTCAAACGTGTGTGTGTGCGTGTGTGTTAGTCAGATTATCCAGTGTCCACATCAACGCTATTGATTATTCTCTACCCCCAGTGCATTTGGTGTACTAAGGTCTTAGCCATGCTCTCACTAACCCTCATCATTTATCTTTCTCGGTCTCCCCTTCTGGAGGGCCTGAGGCTCTTGGACCACGACTGACACCTGGACGTGCCTGGTCCAATCCCACCTGGCCCCCCTCTGCCTGCCTGTTACTTTAAAGTCCATAATTAACCTATACAGCTTTGGATCCATTGTCTTACCTACTACTGCAACAACTTGTGTCAACTATTTGCCCTTTTATAGAATACCCTTTTTGACTAATGACTCAAAGGTGAGTGACCATTAACGTTAGCTGCATAGACATTGTCCTTCTTCCAAAGTGTGGACTTGAACTATTGCGAACTGTCTGGGACTTCCGTTAAATGTTTCAAAGACAAAATTATATGTATTTAAGTATTTGTGCTGTTGTAGTGGGGATAGTAACATTACTAATCTAAAAAAAATCATACTTCAAGGATTGAAAAAATATGTTTGTATGTGTTTTATTATTTATGTTTAGCTGAGAGAATATAATTGTAAAGTATGCATTAAGGTGTCTGTAATATAATAAATATAGCAAAAACGAATGTATACATTAATAAATGCATTCCTAGAGCTTCCAAGATATTTATTTTTACAATGTGGGGGAGTGCCAAGATGGAGGCATGATGGCTTCAACAAAGCACCCCCTATCAGATATCTACTGTATATATAAATCATTGGCGGTCGATAGCGGTCAAGAACAAAAACTGTATTTATGTAGCTGGAAGAAAACACAAGGAAGAAACAGTAGCGGTGCATGGGTAAAATCACTGGGGAAGCCCCCACCCCCAAAAAACATATTGCAACCTATGTGTTGTGATAATTGCGTTGTTTGCTCTATAACCTGTTAGTTCATATGCCTAGACACCATGATATATAAGCCAAAAGCAGAGACAATAAGAAGACACAGTGGCAGAATAAATTCAATCACACCTTTGTTTCATTACAAAACCAGAGAGCAACATCTGTCCAGTGAAGTCCACAAAACTAGTGGTGAAAAAAGTACTCAATTGTCATACTTGAGTAAAAGTAAAGATACCTTAATAGAAAACTATTCAAGTAAAAGTGAAAGTCACCCAGTAAAATACTACTTGGATTTAAATATACTTAAGTATCAAATATAATTGTAATTGCTAAAATATACTTAAGTATCAAAAGTAAAAGTATGAATCATTTCTTATTCCTTATATTAAGCCAACCAGATGGCACAATTTTCTTGTTCTTTTTTTTATTTATGGATAGCCAGGGGCACACTCCAACACTCAGACATAATTTACAAATATAGTGGCAAGAAAAAGTATGTGAACCCTTTGGAATTACCTGGATTTCTGCATAAAATGGTCATATAATTTGATCCGATCTTCATCTAAGACACAACAATAGACAAACACAGTCTGCTTAAACTAATAACACACAAACAATTCTACGCAGCAATAACCTCAAACAAACATTTTCTGTAGTTGCGGATCAGACTTGCGCAACGGTTTGGAGAAATGTTGGACCATTCCTCTTTACAAAACTGTTTCAGTTCAGCAATATTCTTGGGAGGTCGGGTGTGAACCGCTCTCTTGAGGTCATACCACAGCATCTCAATCGGGTTGAGGTCAGGACTCTGACTGGACCGCTCCAGAAGGCATATTTTCTTCTGTTGAAACCATTCTGTTGTTGATTTACTTCTGTGTTTTGGGTCGTTGTCCTGTTGCTTCACCCAACTTCTGTTGAGCATCAATTGGCGGACAGATAGCGTTACATTCTCCTACAAAAGGTCTTGATGAATTTGGGAAATAATTGTTCCATCTATGGTAGCAAGCTGAGCTGTCCAGGCCCTGAGGCAGCAAAGCAGCCCCAAACCATGATGCTCCCTCCACCATATTTACAGTTGCGATGAGGTTTTGATGTTGGTGTTCTGTGCCTTTCTCCACACATAGTTTTGTGTGTTCCTTCCAAACAACTCAACTTTAGTTTCATCTGTCCACAGAATATTTCGCCAGTAGTGCTGTGAAACATCCAGGTGCTCTTTTGCGAACTTCAGACGTGCTGCAATGTTGTTTTTGGACAGCATTGGCTTCTGTGGTGTCCTCCCATGAACACCATTCTTGTTTCGAGTTTTTACATATCGTAGACTCGTCAACAGAGATGTTAGCATGTTCCAGAGATTTCTGTAAGTCTTTAGCTGACACTAGGATTCTTCTTGACCTCTTTGATCATTCTGTGCAGTGCTCTTGCAGTCATCTTTGCAGGACTGCCACTCCTAGTGAGAGTAGCAACAGTGCTGAACTTTCTCCATTTATAGACAATTTGTCTTACCGTGGACTGATGAACATCAAAGCTTTTAGAGATACTTTTGTAACCCTTTCCAGCTTTATGCAAGTCAACAATTCTTAATCGTAGGTCTTCTGAGATCTCTTTTGTTCAAGGCATGGTTCACATCAGGCAATGCTTCTTGTGAATAGCAAACTTATATTTTGTGAGTGTTTTTTATAGGGCAGGGCAGCTCTAACCAACATCTCCAATCCCGTCTCATTGATTGGACTCCAGGTTAGCTGACTCCTGACTCCAATAAGCTTTTGGAGAATAGCCTAGGGGTTCACATAATTTTCCAAACTACACTATGAATGTTTAAATGATGTATTCAATATAGACAAGAAAAATACAATAATTTGTGTGCTATTAGTTTAAGCACACTGTGTTTGTCTATTATTCTGACTTAGATGAAGATCAGATCAAATGTTATGACCAATTTTTGCAGAAATCCAGGTCAAATAATTTGTGTTTAGTGAGTCTGCCGGATATCTGCTCTCAACGGATTTTCGGCTGCATATTTTCTGACATTTTGAAAACGTTGTGAAGCCACGCCCATTTTATGAAGAATTGCATTATGGGCCCTAAAAGTAGTATTTTGGCGAATTTAGTACGACATCCGGGAACTTTTGGCATACTAACTATATCCATACTATGACCAATAAGCATACTATTTACTCAATTCACGTCACAAATAGTACAGCTCTGGTCTCATTTTTCTTCTTATTATTTTTTAGAGTTCAACGGCGATAAGGCATCCAATATTTTGCATTACCGCCCCCAACATTACCGCCCCCCAAAAAAACATCCTTCTAACTAACCCTACAGATCTGACACACAGAATTTCTGTGGTAGCGTTAAGTGTGGAGGTGGAGCAATGGAAGTTGAAGATTACTGGTGTTTGTGACGCCCGCCATTTGGTGCGAAGCATACACGGTGGTGATTAAACAGAGGAGTCACTGTCAGTCCTTTTGAGTTTTGAGTCCGGATCTTTACCCGACAAGGTCATATATCAGTTATCCTGTTAGAGCATTTGTGGCGAATCCACTGCGCTGTTTCAGGTGCAATGTTTATGGTCATGTCACAGCAGTGTGTAGGTGGGAGATTCCAAGATGTGGAAAGTGTGCAGGAACATATAGGATAGAGGATTGTGTAGTTTCGGTGGATAAAGTGGTGTGTGTCAACTGTAGGAGTACACATGTTGCTGGGGATCAGAAGTGTCCGGTGCGAGAGAGGCAGGTTGAGGTGGCTAGAGTCAGCGTAGTGCAGAAGGTGTCATATGCTGAGGCAGTGAAGGAAGTAGAGGAGAATGGGATTCTGAGCGGATCCCTGTGTCTAGTAGATATGTGCCAGCACAGAGGGATAGGCCAATGAGTGAGATATGCGTCAGTAAGGTTGGCTTCTTAGCGATCATAGCTATGGTTATCACCTGTACTGCAGAAATGGAATGTGCAAAAGGGTACTTGGGGGAACGAGATTTGACTTCAGAAGAGTTACAGCGTGTGTTGAGTGGTGGTGTCCTGTCCTCTCAGGCCGCTGGATCAGATAGGGTTAAAGTAGTGGAATAAGGTGATGGGTTTTAATGAGTATAGTTGGTAGGTAATTAAAATAATTATGTTTTTTTATTTGTTTAATTTTCTTCCGGTTCCCCTTTCCCATTTTGTATCACAAAGTGCAATGGATCTATACTATAGTTCAGTTGGGGGCGGTAATGCAACAACTGTTAAAGGATTGTGTTTGTGTGCCATTCAGAGGGTGAATGGACAAGACAAAATATTGAAGTGCCTTTTGAATGGGGTATGGTAGTAGGTGCCAGGCGCACTGGTTTGTGTGTCAAGAACTGCAACGCTGCTGGCTTTCTCACGCTCAACAGTTTCTCATGTGTATCAAGAATGGTCCACCACCCAAAGTACATCCAGCCAACTTGACACAACTGTGGGAAACATTAGTCAACATGGGCCAGTATCCCTGTGGAATGCTTTCGGCACCTTGAAAAGTCAATGTCCTGATGAATTGAGGCTGTTCTGAGTGCAAAAGAGTGTGCAACTCAATATTAGGATCTAATGTTTTGTACACTGTGTATATCTAGTGCCCCCATTTGAAGAAGTCATACATATTCGGTCAAATACACTAAGTGTATTGTCAGGCTCTGGCCATAGAGAAGCTTTGAGTCTGGCAGATCTAGTATTTCTACGTCTGTGTGGTGTTGTGTGTGGGATCCCTAATTAGAGGCAGCTGCTATGCATTACCTCTAATTAGGGACCCTACTTAATTGTCTATGTTCCACTCCCTTGGCGTGGTTCATTGTTATGTTGTTGTATGTCCCGTGTTCGTGCTACGTGTGTTCATAATTATATTATATTTGTTATTTTGTATAGTTCGCATCCTGTCGAGTTTATTTAGTATAATAAACGATGTCGAACTATCGCTACGCTGCGCCTTGGTCTCTCTACACACCCGAACGTGACATGTATTAAAGTAGTAAAAAGTGTAGTATTTGGTCCCACATTCCTAGCACGCAATGACTACATCAAGCTTGTGACTCTACACACTCTGGATGCAATTGCAGTATTTTTTGGGTTGTTTTGCCCAATAGGTTGTTATCAATAAAACATCACAATACAGTGCAGAGCATTCATTTGACCTGCTAGGGGATCAGGAGATCTAAAACCATTGACAACTATATGCTGTTTTCAAGGGATTGTTATATACATGTTATAACTGTTCGGTTTTAATATAATCACCTCTTGAAGAGCATATTATTCCACTGCATGCTTTTCATGATCAGTAAACATCAATTGATCATGTCGTGTCAGATAAGTGAGGGTAGCCTATCCATTTGGCATGTAGTTAGCTAAGCAAACAACGTGTTATTTAACTTGCTTCATTAGAGATTAGGTTTTTGGAAAGAGTTTGACATCGGCAAGTACTGGTAAAGTTGTCAGTCGGACCTCTGTCATCATCACTATAGATGGCAAGCAAATCAAATTTGGATATAGCCTTCTAGTTTATCCCATGAAAGTTAGCTTGTTAACTAGCCATATTGACGTGATCAGTTATTAGCTAGCTAGCCAATTTGACATGGTCCATCAATCAATTTAGCCTATCATGTCAGCAGTAATCGTGATTAAACATTGTTGAAAAGGGAAGGTAAACCTGGTTGGGAAAAAAAGTACATTAGGAGTAGCCAACGTACAAAGTTTCTACCGGTAGCTTGCAAAGTAAACATTAAATGAGCCCTTCTGCTGTTTGACAGGCAGAGCCTGATAACACATTTTGGTTCTGGGAACGTTCCCCGAAGGTTGTGGTAATGTTCCCTGAAGGTTCAAACAGATGGTTTTCGTAACGTTCTTTGAACGCTCTCTTTTGGTTGTATGAAGGGAGCAGGGAACGTTCTGGGAACACTCTCTGAAGGTTACAAAGTTGGGAAATTTCTGTGAAATTCTGTGAAATTTCTGTGAACTTTTGTGATATATCTGTGAAATTCTGTGAAATTTCTGTGAACTCAAAGTTACAAAATAAGGAACGCTCTGGTCACATTCTCTGAAGGTTCTGGGAATGTTCAATGTAATTTTCAATGGTACAATTAAATATTAACAATTAGTTCTTATATTTATACCCATTACCCCACTGAAGACATTTTAATATACTCGGTCATGACTGACTTTATATGGGCAAATAAAACTCAGAATAAAAACGAAAGTTTTAAGTTTTCGAAGACTTAAAAAGAACTGATGATATTGGCACAAATTTGAGGGAATGTTGGAACATCCCTAACGAAGTTAACAAAAATGTACAATTAATCCAGTATAAACTAATGAGAAAAACCACAAATTCTATAGCACAATGGCAGGGTCATATCTTTAGTGTAAAACTAACAATGACAATAATCCATGCCTTCTGCGAATGCTCCAAAAGTTACGGGCGGAGTTAGTTGTCTGTTAGAAGTATCACAATGTTAATGTACTTATAATCTGTCTATCTGCATATTTCAATACATGGCAAATGAGTGAGCAACTGGAAATCAACCAATCATCCATCACCAACACAATGGAAAGGTCAGATACTTTATTATCTAAATGTTGAAAGTGCTTGTGCAACAGAGAGAAACGAAATGGTGCAGTTTGAGGCCATGTAGCGGAGAAGGATGTGGGTGCTGGAGATGGATGGGGGTGTGAGAAGGTAGGTCTGGCCAGGTGTGATGGCATTGATGTTTGTGTGTGTCTGTATGTGCATATTTTGTATTGTTTAAACATTTTTTTTTTACATTTGTTACTTCAGAAATCTGCAATCTGATTGGCAAACACACACAATTGTCTTGTCTGGTCACCGTCCATACTACAGGGGAGTCAAGAGCTCACTCCTCCACAACCTCCTCTCCAACCCTCGCTGCAACCTGTAAAACAAAGTGCTATTAATTAGTTAAATACGATTAGCAGGGTTCTAAAGGATATTGTCCTCCCAAGAGTTTAGCATTGTGCATTGGTAGTTTGGTATTTAACTTATGTTTAAAAGAATGTCAGTGCTTTGACCAGACAAATCTGAAATCATATGCATTTGCTGGTTTTAAAATACAAACCAGAATGAAAAAATAAAACCTTACTAAATCCAATGCTTTAATGAGGGGTGCCATTGGTGCACACTTAGGGAGGTAGAGCAGGGTTTCTTAAACTATGGGTCAGGACCCAAAGTGGGCCCTGGGTATGTGAGAAGTGGGTCGCAAGTTAATACAATTATAATAACTTATAATACTATTTCTTCTTATTTTGGGTAGTTGGAGGACAGTTCATTCGTAATTTGGGTCTCGAGCTGAACCCCTGAGGTAGAGAATCGGGACATAACACAAATCATGTCACATACACATAGAGGTGATGAGAGCTTGCTGTACTGGTCACCACTTGGGCCAAATTACTGTCACTGACTGTTGGTGTACTTTGTAAGAGACATTTTCGTAGTCGGGATTTAATAAATCTGCACAGCGCAGAACACACACTGAGGATGATTACTTTCTGTGTAGCAGTGACATTGGTTGTGATGGCAGTGCATCAAATTCTGCAATCAAAGGATCAAGGAGGGGAAGCCTTTATCCTGCATAATCAAACGTTTTCTGCACTCACAATGACTAAGGCAGAGATGGCAACTCATGTGTTGAAGGAATAAGAAAGAGAAAACAAACCGAAGGAAAAGTAGGCAGCTTGAACTGGACATCAAATACTGCAATACTAGTGCCCTCAATGTTTAAAAGCAGTGAGGAGAGGAGTGACATGAGGGTCGACATGAAAGCCCCTACAAGATTGGCCTCACAACAACAACAAAAACGAATTGCTCAATGGCTCACTTAAACAAAACCCAAACTCTCATTCCATGTCACACACTAAGGATAGAATATACAGACACGTGGACAATTTTAATCCTCCTCCAGACCCCCTGACTCTCTTAGGCCTCAAGCATTTATCAGTCAGAGCTCTTGTTTCCACCAATAGACTCAGGCCTCTCTTAGACTCCATAAGTCAGACTCTCCTTGTCATACCCTAATTCCGTTCACCTGTTCTCCCTGGCTCCTCCTCTACCAGGTGTTTCCTATGTTCCCTTATTCCTTGTGTATTTAACCCGTATCTGTTCATTGGTCTGGTTGCCAGTTCGTCTTGTGTGTTTCACCAGGTCGTGCCCGCATTCCTAGAATACCTGCTGTCTGTTTAGTTCTCCGGTTACCGTACCCCTGCCTGTTTACACAACCTGATTCCTGCCTGCCGTCTCTGTACCTCTGAACTCCTGTGTGCCAAATCCTTTGCCTGCCTACGACAACGTCATAGCCTTCCGATTTTGTAAAATAAATAATATACTTGACATTCTACCTGTCTCCTGCTTCTGCACTTGGGTCTCTGTCTGAGCTGTGATACTCCTAACGCTAACCGAAAATACACCCTGTATATTTAGTTTGATCTGTGAAGATGGTCACTCAGTGGAGCAGTGTACAAAAGAAAGGATACCCCATAATGACAAAAGAAAGGAAATGCACAAGGAGAAGATCACCATTCTACAGGAAGAGGGATCTATTCTGGCTGTTCTTAGGAACCTTGCTGCCTGCCTCTCAACCAAACCAATATCCTTGCTAACCATCAAACATCTGGTCATTTTGGGGCCAGAAAGCAAGTGTAAGAACTGGACACACGCACTGAAGAAGGCACAAGCTGAAACATATCCATGTAGTGTATTAAGACATTTTGCTGCTAGGAATTTAAGAAAACTGCAAGTCATATCAAATGACTGCTTGTCCTTTCTTAATTTTTATGTGAACAAGTAAAACCATTTGCTAGACCAGCAGGACCTGTCTATATAAAGATCCCACCGTTGACAGTGCATATCAGAGCAAAAACAAAGCCATGAGGTCGAAGGAATTGTCCGTAGAGCTCAGAGACAGAATTGTGTCGAGGCACAGATCTGGGGATGGGTACCAAAAAATGTTTGCAGCATTGAAGGTCCCCAAGAACACAGTGGCCTCCATCATTCTTAAATGAAAGAAGTTTGGAACCACCAAGACTCTTCCTAGAGCTGGCCAAACTGAGCAATCGGGGGAGAAGGCCCTTGGTCAGGGAGGCGACCAAGAACCTGATGGTCACTCTGACAGAGCTCTAGAGTTCCTCTGTGGAGATGGGAGAACCTTCCAGAAGGACAACCATCTCTGCAGCACACCACCAATTAGGCCTTTATGGTAGAGTGGCCAGACGGAAGCCACTCTTTAGTAAAAGGCACATGACAGCCCGCTTGGAGTTTGCCAAAAAGGCACCTAAAGATGAAACAAGATTCTCTGGTCTGATGAAACCAAGATTGAACTCTTTGGCCTGAATGCCAAGCATCACGTCTGGAAGAAACCTGGCACCATCCCTACAGTGAAGAATGGTGGTGGAAGCATCCTGCTGTGGGGATGTTTTTCACCGGCAGGGACTGGGAGACTGGTCAGGATCGAGGCAAAGATGAACAGAGCAAAGTACAGAGAGATCCTTCATGAAAATCTTCTCCAGAGCTCTCAGGACCTCAGGCTGGGGCGAAGGTTCACCTTCTCTTAATGTCCTTGAGTAGCTCAGCCAGAGCCTGGACTTAAACCTGATGGAACATCTCTGGAGAAACCTGAAAATAGCTGTGCAGCAACGCTCCACATCCAACCTGACAGAGCTTGAGAGGATTTGCAGACAAGAAATGTAGCGTCATACCCAAGAAGACTCAAGGCTGTAATCGCTGCCAAAGGTACTTCAACAAAGTACTGAGTAAAGGGTCTGAATACTTATGTAAATGTAATTTTTCAGTTTTTTATTTTTAATAAATTAGCAAACATTTCTAAAAACCTGTTTTTGCTTTGTCATTATGGGTTATTGTGTGTAGATTGGTATATTGTTTTATTCATAACAATTTTCTTTAACCAATTATGGTCTTTAATGCAGGGCCGACAGACTAGTTCATTACTTTTCCCCCTTCCACTTGTCTCCTCCATTTTTGCGGTAATGCTGTAATTAGTTGGTTGTAATTTTGGGTAGAGCAGACATTTCCATATATTTTTGTTAGCTGCATGTGTGACATGACTCCACCAGTCCTATTTATTATGTCATTTACAAAGATGGGGTTTCAAAACATTCACTTGTCACTTACCTGTGGTCTCCAGAATTCTGGCCCATTGCATTTAGCATGTCTTGTTGGGTCGATCAGTTGTTTGCTTTTTTGGTCCAGTAGCAATACACAACCTAATGAAGAGGTTACAGTGTATTTAAATTATAACCCAATAAACAATATTCATTATATATACAAAAGTATGTGGTCACCCCTTCAAATTAGTGTATTCAGCTATTTCAGCCACACTCATTGCTGACAGGGTTATACAATTGAGCACAAATCCACGCAATCTCCATAGACAAACATTTGAAAAGTGAAAAAATATTAGTATTTATTTGTGTGATTAGCAGCTATGAAACAAAACTGCAGAAATACTTTGAAAACAGCTACTGCAGCATTTTCTGCTATAAATCGCAACTTGCACATGTTCTCATACTTGACTTTTTACTATTTTTATTCACAATTGTGAATGTAATGCTCGCACTGTAGAGCCTTGCAAATTGACCACCCGCCTACATGGCGGTGAAATAGATGCTCTTACCCGCCAATACCTAAATCTGCCTGCATTTGGCTGGTGTTAATTTAATTTGCAACATGACTAAGTTAGCTAAATTAGAAAACATGACCTTAAAGTGTTATGCAAGTATATTAAGGTTATACTATTGTAGAGAACAATCTAGCTAATGATTAATTCTATGGCATAGGGCAAAGAAAACAACGTTTTGACATTCATTTCAGCACCCTCTTGAATTGCCCCATTTTCTTCTCTACATTGTTGTACAGCAGTGAGTGAACAAACTATAAAATGCTAATAATGTTAGCTACAGTAGCTAGCTGTTATTAGCTACAACTCCGCCAACGAAAGGCCATTAACGTTAAGGTTAAAACAACCTGATAGCAACAATTATGACAACTTAGTCTCCCAATTTTTTGATAGACATTTCTCCCTCTATCAAGCATAGGGAAAGGGAACCCAACCATCTCGGATAAAATAATTCCCAGCATACTGTCTTAATGTACTGTTGTATTGATTTATTTTAAGAAATTGGCATATGTCCCAGCATTATGTGATTAAGATGAACATGTTAATGAAAAAAGTGTAGATGAGGGAGTGAAATGTGCAACTGGTGGGATGTGAACCGTGGTCTCCCACTTATCCAAAGATGGGATGTGGAATTGCTGTCACGTTCGGGTGTGTAGAGAGACCAAGGCGCAGCGTAGCGATAGTTCGACATTGTTTATTTAATGAATAAACTATACTGGATGTGAACTATACAAAATAACAAATATGCCGATAATAGAACTGAAACACACTTACTTCAAACACGGGACAACATACAACAATGAACCACGCCAAGGGAGTGGAACACAGACATATAAGTAGGATCCCTAATTAGAGGTAATGCAATGCAGCTGCCTCTAATTAGGGATCCCACACACAACACCACACAGACGTAGAAATACTAGATCTGCCAGACTCTGACCATAGAAATATAGAGAAGCAAAGCTTCTCTATGGCCAGAGCCTGACAATTGCATTTTTCTGAGATGCCATATGGATGGATGATCCAAATCAATGACATCACAATTAGAGGTATAAGCTTGAGGGTGTTTTCCACCATATTCAATAACTTTGTTACAACATATACCCAATACACACAAATCTAAGTAAGGAATGAATTAAGAATATATACATATATGGACGAGCGATGTCAGAGCGGGATGGACTAAGATACAGTAGAATAGTATAGAATACAGTATATACATATGGGATGTGTCCGAGGCGCTGAGCAGTAGTATAAAGACATTCCTTTTTATTTGTGACCAAAATGACAGGCCTATCCCTCAGTCTATGACAGGCCCATCCCTCAGCTTTTTACCGAAAGGATTCCAGCTATAAATCTAACAAGGAACAATATATAACAATATAGTAAAAAAAAATATATATATTTTTACTAAATTTCTATGCCTCAGTATTTATTTACTGTCACAGAGGGCAGGTCCTCCTCTTACGGCTGGAGAGACTGCGGAACAGGTGGAGAGAGTGGGACTGTTGTGCTACGGTTGGGTGGAGATATGTCTGTTAACAGACGTCTAAATATGTGTCACGCTTCATTTGACGCTTCAATGTTTTTTTAAATACTATCAAGTTACTATAAGGCATTTACCTCTGCTCTGTGACACTTCCAGGTGAGCTTGTTGGAGAAACTTCTGATACAAAATCAATCACATGTTAACAATAACATACGTCTAATGTATGTCACACTTCATTTAAAAGTTCTGATTTCCAAAAGTATGGCCTAATCACAAATCAACCACTAGACCGCTCAAACTCAACTCTGGTTCCACTGCATTTTTTTAATTATTCCCCTCTAATCATAATTTTTGAAGAAGTTTCCTCTCCTGCATGACATCTTACAATTTCTATTACAATGTATCTCAGAGAGCTAATAGGATGTTCAGCTTGTGCAAAATGAACAGTAACAGGTTTTTTTGTCCCACCTGTCCATATATACGGGTCTTAAGGCTGGGAAACCAGGTGTGTACAATTCATTATCAGGTAGAGCAGACAACCAACATGCTCCGTAGGGTAAGAGTTGAATATCCCTTCCCAAATAGTTGTCAATGGTTTTAGCAGAGCTGGGGGTCTCCTTACCCCCCAGCAGGCAAATCAAACACTCTACCCCTTATTGTGACGTTTTGTTGATAACAACCTATTGAAAATGAATGGTGAATGATGACTTGAGTAATTTTCTTTCTAAGTGAGTATATACAGTAAGATGTTCATGATAATGCCATGATTAAGAAAAATCATGAATAATGATGAGTAAGAAAGTTAGAGGCTACAACAAAACATGCTAACCTCTCATCATTAATAATAACAGGGCAGATTAGCATTTTTGTGGGGGGTAGGATCTTAGTTCCTCTGTAACTTTCTCACTTTTGATCATTCACAATTCATTCATGATTATCCATAATCATAGCATCCACATTAACGCAGACACGTTCAGAAATATATTATATTCTTACTGACTTCCTTTCGTAGGTCTCTTTCCTTCTTTCCCTAGCTTCCTTCCCTATCTTCCTTTTCTAGCTTCCTTTCCTTCTTTCCTTTCCTAGCTCCCAATAATTTTTTAGACAGTCCACCCTCTTTTTAATCTAACACCCTCTTTGCTCTTGTCCACCTCTAGTCCACCAGATTCCTCAAGACCATGTAAGATATTTGCTCCAGCAGACATCACCACAAGAAAACCCAAGGATTCTTCAGAGACACAGAGGCTCCCAAGTGGCACAGTGGTCTAAGACACTGCATCTCAGTGCAGTGCAAGAGATGTCACTACAGACCCTGGTTTGATCCCGGGCTGTATCACAACTGGCCGTGATCGGGAATCCCATAGGGCGACGCACAATTGGCCCATCGTCGTCTGGGTTAGGGGAGGCCTAGTTGGCCTAGTTAAATAAAGGTTAAATAAACACAAGGGAGAGATGGGAAGGATGTGTCAATCCGATGCCGAAGATAGAAGATAGATGTGTCGATCCAATGCCTGTCTCTCCTTCTTCTTCTCCTGGTGGACAACAATACCTCACTCACTCATGTTTCAGTATCAGCTGGTGGAGGGAGGGATGGGGAGGATGTGTCCATCATTTATATAGGAAAGACATCTTCCCTGTCTCTCTTTCTCCACCTTGTGTGTGTGTCATAGTGAAATGCCCCTTAAAATATCTTTCAGCGCTAATCTGGGAAATGCTCACCAAGCAAGAAAATATCCTGGAACAGCAAATGCTCATCCTAAGCCTAATAGCAGAATGCTGCCAATATGTGATCGTAGAAGGCCTTCTGCCGTCGAATAATCAACAAGGTCTCCAGAGCTTGGAACCCATATTTCAGGGAACTGACTTCAAACTGAAACTGAGTTTCATTCCACTTTGTATCTAATGCTCTTTTTGAGAGATTACATTTTACAGCATTCTATTCACCCTGTTGCAACTGGGTTTTCAAATATTTGCAACCACTTGTGCTCTTGTTCATTAGCTGCTGTCCACAAGAATTCGATAACATCTAAAGCGTCCGAGAGCGAAGTGGAGTCGGTCATGATAAGGTGGTTACAGCTGGCAGCAGACCGGGAAGGAGGGAGAAGAAGACGAGCCAGGGATGTGGAGGCACCTGTGCCATTATGGACATGGGGAGAGGGGTGTATTTTGAGGGTGCAAAATGGTATGGCATGGTATGTGCTAGTTGATGGAGGGAGAGATGGTGAGGATGTGTCCATCCATCAGCAGGGATAGACGCATCTTCCCTGTCTCTCCTTCTCCTGCAGGGCAGCAATACCTCACTCATGATTCAATACCAGCTGGTGAAGGGATGGAGGTATAGGAGGATGGACTCATTGTAATGGCTGGAATGGAATCACATGTTCATGTTATCCAGAGCGTTGGTGACTGTAACTGTGATGCTGGCAACAATTTAATTACGCTGCC
Organism: Thymallus thymallus; assembly: GCA_023634145.1. Classification (NCBI taxonomy): domain Eukaryota; kingdom Metazoa; phylum Chordata; class Actinopteri; order Salmoniformes; family Salmonidae; genus Thymallus; species Thymallus thymallus. The sequence continues at coordinate 15,030,568 of CM042390.1, forward strand.
TTTGCCAACGTTTATTGGCACCGGCCATAGTCAATGTGTGTTGAGCGTTCGTAAATTCATAAATTATTCTGCGCTCTGGCACACTCAGGCGAGAGTGCTCTGAAATCTGAGTAGATAGCCAGAGTGAATTTATGAACGCGCCCTAAGCCTTTTCGTTCTAAATCTATGGACTCGATCCAGTCATTTGATCTGAATGTTCCGTTGCCATGATAGCTGGCAACGTTCTTATCTCTTTCTTGCTAGTTAGCCAACTTTGGCAAACGCAGTCACGTCAAACAGTGCAGCCAGAATAACAGCAACGTAGCTACATTTGCGTTTGTTTAAGCTGTTTTCTAGTGATTTCTGTGGGATACATCCATTACAATGAGCTAATGATTTCGCCTGGCATAGAACATTTGCTCTCTCGCCAGGCCACTATTCAGAAGAGATAGACAACTACACAGCTAACACGATAACTTGACAACAAACTACCTAAATTTCGTGTTTTTCTATTGGCATTTATTTGTATATATCCTGATTCATGATTTCTACTGTCTGAGAAAAGCTGCCAGCCTGTCTGTCTCGCCCCGACTCCCGAAACGTTCATTACATAGGACAGCTGGAGATCGAATTTCAGTATTGAAACAATGTTGCAAATGTCAGAAAGACAGACAACAAGGTTATTACAAATCTTCGCTATTGAAAGCCAAATGTTAGTCTAAAAGAAATAAAGATAATGTCTAAATACTTTTAACAGTTTAGATCCATATCCCTGTGAGGAAGCCAAGGCCACTTTTATATTTAACTAGACAAGTCAGCAACATTCTTATTTTTAATGATGGCCTACCCCAGCCTCCCCGTACCCAGACAACACTGGGCCAATTGTGCGCAGCCCTATGGAACTCCTGATCACAACTGATTGTGATACAGCCCAGGATCGTACCTGGGTTTGTAGTGACGCCTCTAGCACGGAGAAGCAGTGCCTTAGACCTCTGCGCCACTCAGGAGCAGTTCAAGTTTCAAGTTTGTATTTATTTATATAGCACATTTAAAAACAGCAAACAGGGCTGACCAAAGTGCTGAACAATACACAAGATTTAAAAAAAAACAAGGACAAACCCCACATTCATGACAGAAGCTCACAATGAATTAAAAGCTAAGGAAAAAAAATAGGTTTTAAGAGAGGATTTAAAAACAGTTAGAGATTGAGCCGCTCTGATGTGAACCGGAAGGCTGTTCCACAGCCTAGGGCCAGCAATCGCAAAGGCTCTGTCCCCTCTATTCTTTAGCCGTGATCTGGGGACTGACAAAAGTCTCTGATCACCAGACCTCAGGTTTCGTGTGGGATTGTGTGGACAGAGTAGCTCAGACAAATAGCTCGGTGCCAGATTATTTACGGATTTAAAAACAAAAAGAAGAATTTTAAACTCAATTCTAAAGTGCACAGGTAACCAATGCAGTGATTTTAAGATAGGTGAAACATGATCAAATTTACGTTTTCTTTTGAGGAACTTTGCAGCAGCATTCTGTACTAATTGGAGACGAGCAATAGAGTGTTTGGGTGAGCCATAATAAAGAGAGTTGCAATAATCCAACCGCGATGTAATGAGAGCATGGACAGCAATCTCTAAGGTTTTCTCAGAAAGAGAGGATTTGATTTTAGAGAGAAGACGTAGCTGGAAAAAGCAAGAACTAATCACCGCATTTATTTGTTTTTCAAATTTAAGGTTCTGATCCCAGAAAACACCTAAATTCTTTATGCAAGATGAAGTTGGATAGAGGTAATCTAGATCAATGTTACTGCTATTATAGTTGTCATGGGAGCCAAAGACTATAACCTCGGTTTTGGATTCATTCAAAAATAAGAAATTTTGAGAGAACCACATTTTTACTTCCTCTAGGCAAGCAAAAAGAGATTTCAGAGCAATATCTTTATTGCATTTCAGAGGCAAATAAATTTGTGTATCATCTGCATAGCAGTGAAATGATACACCATGCTTTCTGAAAATGGAGCCCAGCGGAAGTAAATACAAGGAAAAAAGAATGGGTGCGAGAATAGACCCCTGCGGCACTCCACAGGAGAGTTGGGCTGGCGAGGAGGAAAAATCACCCAGTTTGACAGAGAAACTTCTATTTGTTAGATAAGATCTAAACCAACTGAGGACAGTTCCCTGGATGCCCACAAAATATTCGCAGAGCGATAGGAATAACGTGCGCCAGTAAGTTTGGTGACCGGCCTCACACTCCAGTACAGTAGGTGACGGTGTATGCACCTTTTATTTGGTTGCGATCTGCCAAACACAAATTTCAAGAAGAAGATAGACGACGGAGCCCTGAGAAGGAGCAGCAGTATCTTTGGGTTTCCACTAGTCACCACAGCCACAAAGTCAAAAATGTGCTAAAATTTGCTATATCGAAAAAATTATTAAAACATTTGCATTTTGGTTTTAATTTAAATGTATTGTTAGGCATAATATTAGCAGTGTATAAAGGTTAAGATTAGGGTTAGGTTTAAAATCAGATTTTATGAAGATGCGGGGTGCAAGACCTTGTGGCTGTGGTAAATAGCGACGACCGTATCTTTGACGAGACTGTAACCCCTGCCGTAAAGCAAAACGTGTTGACAACGTAATACATTCAACATGGCGACCTCCGTAATGGCAGGCGGTGGTAAGTCGAATAATATTGTACTTGAATGCCAGTGTCTATTTCATTATCTACCTCTTCTAAGGTGTGGGTTAGAATGAACTAAACATGGGTTATGTTTTCATAGGGTTCACACTACTCAGGAGTGTTGCTGGGCAGATACACTCAAGGTAAGGAGAACCAGCTAACTTGAGCTAACAGCGCTGTCATTTCAGTAAAGGACATATTAAGCAGTCAAGTTATAGCTAACGTTAGATAGATAGCTAGGTAACGTTAGCTTCTTAGTTAGTTAGCTAGCTTCTTAGCTATGTTCTCTTCTATCCTTGCAGGTTATTTGCCTTTGGTAAACCACATAAGCTCTCCAGCATCCACACCAGCGCCTCGTTAGATGTAAATAAGAACTGGGACAGGAAGAACCTGCAAATGTTCCCACCACAGCAGCCTGATGAAGCACGAAGACCTGCAGTGAGTTCCAACAACCAAGTGATCCATACAGTAGTTATGGTTAAATACAAAAATTATTCCAATGGAAATCATTCCAGATCTGACCATTTTCAGTTGTTGTGGTATACTAAATTCAGACCAATATATTTATTTCACAGGAGGTGCACCACTGCAGGAGGCAAATCAAGTATAGCAAGGACAAGATGTGGTATCTAGCAAATATGGTGAGTGTCTAGCAGGTTTGAATGTAAAATCAACATGTTGATCACCTTCCAAGTAGCCCTAGACAGTGTACTGTGTATTCTCAGTCTTTAGATGCTCCACTCAAAAGCTAATGGAAATGTACTTTCTTGACTTTGTCTCCTTGCCCCCCTTGGAAGCATGAGTTCTTGTAAAGTGGATAATCTCCTGTTTTATTTTTAAAAATTCCATGCATGCGGCAATCAATTTATGCAATCAATGTGCTTGCTTGCACACATATGGCACACGTGCAGGACTTATTATGACATTAGGTGAAGCAGAGAGGATGTGATTTCAGGCACTTGCAGCAGACCCAGGTTTGAAAAGTCTGTTTAAAGGCCCAATGCAGCTTGATCAAAGGAAACAGTATGTACCTGAGCTCATTTTCGAGACTCATGGCAAAGGATCTGAATACTTATGCAAATAGGGTATATGTTTTTTTATTTTATACATTTTTGCTTTGTCATTATGGGGTGTTGTGTGTAGATTGATTAATACTTTTTTAAAATATCAATTTTAGAATAAGGCTGTAACTTAACAAAATGTGGAAAAAGGGAAGGACTCTGAATACTTTCTGAATGCACCATATATGGAGGAAATTACTGAGCCCCAGTCTTCATATGAAGTTATTGAGGGATGATGATCATGTTTTGGCAATGTGAAGATCAGAATTCTAGAGTATGGTACCTCTTGACTATGTGAGGTGCGGCAGTGGGGAGAGTGAAGGTTATCGCAATGTCTTGTTATATAGATGCCTTTCAGAATTAACCTGGAAGAATCCATTTAAGGGTTTAGGGAAAGTTTATATGAAAACCAACAGAACAGGAGAGAAATGCTGGTTTCAATGGCGTCTTTTTGTCAGGTTTTTATTTTTTATTTTTATTTTTTTATACATAGCCTACTGCCTCAAGGTCACATTGCAAAATGGTGGTTGATGCGCTAATAGTCTGCCTACTGTTCCCTATGCACTTAAATGGCGAATGGGAGAGGCACTTGAGAAATACAAATGTTAACTTTTTTAAATCGTGGCCATCAAAGTTTGACACACTATTGCATTTGGAAATGTTGCGCAATGAAAGTATAAAAAGCACATGTTTAATTTCCTGTGGATATTTTGGCTCAAATTCCCAATGTTAAGCTATAAGGACCAAACTCCTGCAAAATCGGCAAGTTATTTCAAATTGAATTGTATTCAATATTCGCGATGCGCATGGGGACACTTTCAGTGATGGGTTTTTACGCTACGATGTTGTCCAAGAGGGATTGCATCGTCGTATACACGGCTATGGCCTTCACTGCTTTCACTTTCCTAATGGGTTGTTGTCCTGTGCCTGTCCCATAGATTGGTTGTCATAAAACAATATAATGTAAAGATGACCTTCTCTGACAGCCTTACTTGTAGGTTGTCCTTTTACGTATGTGTGCAGTCAAAAACTTGATATATTTTTCCCCCCGTGTTTTATATATACTTCTACACTGAGGTTGGAGTAATACTGTGAAAGTGTTGATAATGCCCTATTAGTGTAAGAAATTTCAGCCTGTTTTGGTGGGATTGTGTTTTGGTCTGTAGAAAGTGTTTTAAACCTCTGCCAATAACAGCTAGTTTTCAGTTTCCTCTCCCCACTCAGACCACTCCCAGACAGTCCTACCAAAATTGTTGCTTGAGAAATTGCTCTTTGTTAAGAACCTATTTATAAATGCTACATTTTTTTATTTATACCGATCACAGTAAGGTACTTAATTGTTAATCAGAAATGATTTGATATAGAGATAAAAACGTCTGCATTGAACCTTTCTAAAATGATACAGTATAATGGCAAAGGTGCATAAAGATGTCGGAATTCAGATAACATCATAGTGATAAAACAATCTACAGAGTTTTTAAACTACAGCACGCAACATGGTTCAATGCACCAGTAAATCAGCACAATCTACTTTTTCGGTTTTTCAAAGTTGCAGCATCTTGGAGGTAAAATTGGGTTTATTTATACTGTGCTAATGATAATTCAAAAAAATAGTAATGTACACTAAGGCGAACTTAGCCAAAGGGCATTAGTGGTAAGTGCATGGGGCTGCCATTTTTATTCATCTCCGCTATTGGTTGACTTCCTTTTCTGTATTCCTCCAACAGATCAGAGGAATGACCATTGATGAGGCCATTGCCCAGCTTGAGTTCAATGACAAAAAGGGGGCAAAGATCATGAAAGAGGTATGTTTTAGGTCCTATATTTGATCCTTGTGTGACTGTCTACAGCATGCTTTAGCTAGTTTTGGAAAACAATGTGACATTTGCTTTAGGCTTGTGATGCAACAAGCTCTGTCTCACATCAGAATTCGAAGTCCATCCATGTTTCTCAAACGTCAACATTCGAAGTGTTTAAGGTTAAGTTTAGGAATTAACTCAAAATGTAAGGTTACGGTAAAGTTTAGGCATGAACTCTGAATGGTAAGGTTTGGGATAGGCTTAAAACAAAAACATTTTCTGCCATCCCCGTCAACAACGCCCTTGCATAACCGAATAGTAGTTCTATAGTTATACTGACAACATACACTGGTATGACTTGTCAGTGTTTGGCCCCTGTTTTCCTTTCATGATGTGATGCATTGTTGTATTTCTAAGGTTCTCTTGGAAGCCCAGGAGATGGCAGTCAGGAATCACAATGTGGAATACAAGTCCAATTTGTATGTTGGTAAGTGTCAACTGTCGTACATCTTCCTGAAATCTTACACATCAAATTGTATTTGTCTCATACACAATTTACAGCCGGTATAAAAGGTGCAGCAGAATGCCTGTGTGCTATCTCCCTCAATGCAGTAATAATAATAATAAAGAGTCAAGTCAAAAATAATAATAGAATAGGTAGTATGCATAGTAATAATAGGCTGTATTTACAAATATGTGGGTAGTGTCTCGGTCACGTAGTAGTGTAAACAGTACAGGTGCATCTCAATAAATTAGAATATTCTGGAAAAGTAAAGTAATTTCAATAATTAAATTGACAAAGTGAAACTCATAATTACACAAAAAGTTAAATAGTTCAAGCCTGTATTTGTTTTAATCTTGATGATTACGGCTTACATCTCACGAAAACCCCAAATCCAGTATCTCAGAAAATTAGAATATGACATAAGACCAGTGAAAAAAGGAAATTTAATACAGACATGTCGGCCTTCTGAAAAGTATGTTCTTGTACATGCAGTCAGTACTTGGTTGGGGCTCCTTTTGCATGAATCACTGCATCTATGCAGCGAGGCATGGAGTCGATCAGCCTGTGGCACTGCTGAGGTGTTATGGAATCCCAGGTTGCTTCGATAGTGGCCTTCAGCTCGTCTGCATTGTTGGGTCTCGTGTCTCATCTTCCTCTTGACAATACCCCATAAATTCTCTATGGAGTTCAGATCAGGCGAGTTTGCTGGCCAATCAAGCACAGTAATCCCATAGTGTAGGCAGGTGCCAAGTCCTGCTGAAAAATGAAATCGGCATCTCCATAAAGCTTGTCAGTAGAAGGAAGCATGAAGTGCTCTAACATTTCCTGGTAGACGCCTGAGTTGACTTTGGACTTCATGAAACACAGTGGACCAACACCAGAAGATGACATGGCTCCCCAAATCATCACTGACTGTGGAAACTTCACTCTGGACTTCAAGCAACTTGGATTCTGTGCCTCTCCACTTCCTCCAGACTCTGGGACCTTGATTGCCAAATGAAATGCAAAATTTACTTTAATCTGAAAAGAGGACTTTGGACCACTGAGCGACAGACCAGTTCTTTTTCTCTTTAGCCCAGGTAAGACGCTTCTGACGTTGCCTCTGGTTCAGGAGTGGCTTGACACGAGGAATGCGACAGTTGTAGCCCATTTCCTGGATACGTCTGTGCGTGGTGGCTCTTGATGCACTGACTCATCCGAAATTTTGAATGGCCTTTGCTTGACAATCTTTTTAAGGCTCTGGTTGTCCCTGTTGCTTGTGCACCTTTTCCTACCACACTTCTTCCTTCCACTGGACTTTCCATGAATATGTTTGGATACAGCACACTGTGAACAGCCAGCTTCTTTAGCAATGATCTTTTGAGGCTTTCCCTCCTTGTGGAGGGTGTTGATGACTGTCTTCTGCACAACTGTCAAGTCAGCAGTCTTCCCCATGATTGTGAAGCCTGCTGAACTGGACTGAGAGACCATTTAAAGGCTCAGGAAACCTTTGCAGGTGTTTTAAGTTAGTTAGCTGATTAGAGTGACACCTTGAGTCTACAATATTGAACTTTTTCACAATATTCAAATTTTCTGAGATTTGGGGTTTTCATGAGCTGTAAGCCATAATCATCAAGATTAAAACAAATACAGGCTTGAACTATTTCACTTTTTGTGTAATTAATCCACGATATGAGTTTCACTTTGTCAATTGAATTATGGAAATTACTTAACTTTTCCACAATATTCTAATTTATTGAGCTGCACCTTTATATAATAGAACATCAGTGATGACTGTGTGAAAGTGAGTGCTTGTGTGTTTTGTGTTTGTGTTGGATGTGTGGATACTAGTCAGTGCAGAAAGTCTCTAATACACTACTTCATACACATAACATCTTGTTAGAATCCTCTCACAATAAAAGGTATGACAGAAATTGCCCATGTGTGCCCTAAAGAGCATGATTTGAATTCCTGTATGTAAATTTTAGAATAAAGTGATGGTGATCATCAAAGGGTGTATAGTGCATTCTAATCACATCCTGACTGTTTCAAATGGAAAAAGCAATGGAAATGTCTTGATAAATCACAATAGGGATTCATTTTTAGATGCCTGAAAAGACAGACTTTTCTTCACTTCGTAGGCTGGGTATGATTAATGCAAATGTAATGCAGAGGTTATTATAGATAAACAAATGGAAACAGAAATCTCTTTATTCCGATGTGTTTGACATTCAAATGCAGCTCTCTCACACGCGCACGCGCACACATCTTTTTCACACACTTTTTTATCCCCTTCTCCCTTCAGCGGAATCGTTCTCCAACAAGGGGAAGTACCTGAAACGTATCCGTTACCATGGCCGAGGAATGTTTGGGATCATGGATAAAGTGCACTGCCACTACTTTGTCAAGCTGGTGGAGGGGCTTCCACCAAAGGCAGAGCAGAAGACTGGCTTCGACCAGGCCAAGGAGTACGTTGAACAGCTCAAGAGTCGCACCATTATCCACGCACTATAGGGCAGCTAATACTCTGTATGTGATTTGATATTTGTTGTAAATAAATTATGTATTGTATCATATTTGCGGGATTGCTTTTACGCTTCTGGCTGTTATAATTTAGGATTGATTGTGATTGTGAGATTAGTACTTTTTTTTTTTTTTTTTTTTGCGAGATTGTCTGCTTTTGATCTTGCCCAGCAAGATATTTTAGTCATAGCATACGCTCTTAGAGGTGACAGGTAGCCTAGCGGTTAGAGCGTTGTGCCTAGCCTAGCGGTTGTCGCTAGTTTCAATCCCCAAGCTGACAAGGTGCAAAATCTGACTGTGCCCTTGAGCAAAGCATTTAACCATAAATGCTCCAGGGTCACTGTTGATAATGGCTGACCCTGGCCGTGACCCCACTCTCCGAGGGTGTCTAGGCGGAGTTGGGCTATGCAAAAAAACATATTTCCAATTCACACAAGCGTATAATACACCCTTGGAAAAATACACAATATATACAAAAGTATGTGGACACTACTTCAAATGAGTGCATTCGGCTATTTCAGCCACACCTGTTGCTGACAGGTGTATAAAATCGAGCACACTACTATGCAATCTCCATAGACAAACATTGGCAGTCGAATAGCCTTACTGTAGAGCTCAGTGACTTTCAACGTGGCACCAATATAGGATGCCACCTTTCCAACAAGTCAGTTAGTCATTTCTGCCCCGGTCAACTGTAAGTGCTGTTATTGTGAAGTGGAAATGTCTAGGAGAAACAACAGCTCAGCCGTGTAATGGTAGGCCACACAAGCTCACAGAACGGGACCACCCAAAAATTACTTAGTGTGTAAAAATTGCTTGTCCTCGGTTGCAACACACACTACCGAGTTCCGGACTGCCTCTGGAAGCAACGTCAGCACAATAACTGTTCATCGGGAGCTTCATGAAATGGGTTTCCATGGCTGAGCAGGCATACACAAGCCTAAGATCACCATGCGCAAAGACAATTGTCGGCTGGAGTGGTGTAAAGCTCGCCGCTATGGGGATTCTGGAGCAGTGGAAATACATTCTCTGGCAGTCCGATGGATGAATCTGGGTTTGGCGGATGCCAGGAGAACGCTACCTGCCCAAATGCATAGTGCCAACTGTAAAATTTGGTGGAGGAGGAATAATGGTCTGGGGCTGTTTTTCATGGTTCGGGCTAGGCCGCTTAGTTTCAGTGACAGGAAATCTTAACGCTATAGCATACAATGACATTCTAGACTAAGCCTTTCCTGTTTCAGCATGACAATGCCCCCGTACACAAAGCAAAGTCCATACAGAAATGTTTTGTCGAGATTGGTGTGTAAGAACTTGACTGGCCTGCACAGTTCCATCGAGCATCTTTGGGATGAATTGGGACTGCGAGCCAGGCCTAATCGCTGAACATCAGTGCCGGACCTTACTAAAGCTCTTGTGGCTGAATAGAAGCAAGTCCTCGCAGCAGTGTTCCAACATCTAGTGGAAAGCCTTCCACGAAGAGTGGAGGTTGTTATAGCAGCAAAGGGGGGACCAAGTCCATATTAATGCCCATGATTTTGGAATGAGATGTTCGATAAGCCGGTGTCCACATACCTTTGGTCATGTAGTGTATAAGCACCCACCAAATATTTTTTATTTATTATTACAGCGCGACTTTCAGTTAATGGCGCATTTATTTTTAGCAGAACGTTCAAAAATATCCTCAAATCGGCAAGATAAATAAAAAATACAATATAAAATAATCAATTTTATATGTAATACCTATTTTGGTATTATACTCCATGGACTGCATTAATCAGTTGGATAAGGAAGACAGATGTATTGGTGCGGCATTTCCATTATTTTCAAAATGTATCAGAGACCAAACTATTCTATTCTTTTGCACTCTAGCAACTGCAATGCAAGCTCAAAACTCAATTTCAACATTGGTCATGCATGCAGATTGTTTTTCTGGAAGGGTGTAAACTTGGCTTATTTGTCATGGGACTACGTTATGAAATTGCATTATGTTTTGACCTGTGCAAAGCACTGCCGAAAATCCCTCAACCACAGCATCAAAATGAAAACCTTGTCAGGAGGCACATCATCACGGCTGAATAGACATTTTGGTTTGCCTCCAACCTCTCTAAATCCAACAGCCAAATCCCCTTCAAATCGGGACTCCCCTGACAGGGTCTGGTTTTGGATGACAACAGGAACCAAGCCATCTCCCCATGTGTAATCCGGTCACACCAGCTCCCATTTCTATGCTCCATTTACTTCTGGATCTGTGACTGTTGTGAGTGTGGACAGGGCTGTCCTAGGGGCCTGACTGCATTTAGAAAATGCTCTTGTAAAGAAGAACCGGTCTAGCATTGACATGGTGTCTTCTCCAAAGGAGCACCGTTCTTTATCTTAAGAACGGCATCTAAAGTGAGAATGTTTTTTTGTTTTTTTAAATAGTCTGTTTCCCAATGTCACCCATTGACTGGCATTCACCTTGATATTTTGACTTACTCAACCCACCATCAGCATGCTCCATCATTCTTTGACAAAATTGTTTAAGGTTTCTGTGTATATCAGTTTTATATAAAGGTTTTCCCCCATCTTCTAAAGGCCACAGGTTGTGGGAGTAGTCTGGGAGGAGGAGAGGCCTGGAGCTGGGTCACTGCTGTTCCTAATTGCCCTTTACTTCCCCATTCCTTATGTTACAGATCTGGCCAGCCTGTCTGATCTGTCTGTCATTTCATCCCGCCAAAACCCATGTCGGCTCCAAATGGCTTTGAGTCTATTTTCAAATAAAATGCCACTTTCTGGACCCAATTTAAGCAGACAAGTGCCCTCAATTTCAGGTTAGAGCCAACGACTATCACCTTGTTCCCAGAGCACAATGCTCACCAGAACTACCGAAAGTATAGCAGCTATTCTTGCTTCTGTTTCTTTTTTATCACCACTCACACCTTAGTAAAGCACAGCACAATCACAGACTTGCAAAATAAATGTGGGATGCATGCCAGCAAAGCCACTACACTACACAACACAACACTAAACAATACATTAATTGCACTATAACGGTGACAAACGGTGCCCACAAGCTGTTAGGGCCTACATAAAGCTGTCCCAACAGCAATCCCAACACCTTACCACTGCTACACCTGGCTATCAGCGGAGCCTTGTCTGGCAGCAAAACAGGTCATTCAGCCTCATTTACTGCCTTTTAAAAAAAACACAGCTGATATGGCTGACTTGCTTAAACAAATGTGGTTTCTACTGAAAATTGAGATGTACAAACTATGGCATAAGAGGACCATGAGCGTATAAGAGGCAATACATACTTTTAAGACAATAAGCGTGTGACGACGGACATAGTCATAACTATTTGTTCAGCACTTTTGAAATGTACAGCAACAGATTTCAGAACATTGGTCGTTCTTACAGCGTTCTCCCTGTACACCAAGTCAGAACCATAAGGTAATAAAGGGGGCATATAAGCAGAAAATGAAAGCCCTTACAATATTCAATGATTACATTTCTCTAATACATACTATAGGCTACATGTGCACCGCCAAGTTAGAACAGTAGGTGAAATGAATAGGTGAAAATAGACCAAATTATTAGGGTGAGGCACGTTGAACGTGTCAAAAAATTATACACGTCAAATAACACTATTTGACTCGTTAAATAACACTATTTGACTCGTTAAATTTGACACGTCAAATAACACAATTCTAGAAAAGCGCCACCACTACTATCAGTATCACTGTCAAAGCTGTACAAATAAAAGTCTGCAAACAATCACACACTGGCCATGAACGATGTGTTTACAATACCGCGTTGGTGAAAATAGACCAAATTATTAGGGTGAGGCACATGGGCTACTAACAGTTCAAACTTTGTTATCAAAGTCTGGCATTATCTAGATTTATGGTGGGACCTCTGAAAAAAAAAACACAGCCATTCCAATAAACAGCTAGTGATTGCTTTGCAATGCTTGCAGTTAGCCACTGATTCCTTCCAAACCATTCATTGTTGAATTAACGATTTCCAACTTGTTGTGTATGTCCAATAGCTGATGAGCACTGATACGTTTTATCTATTATTTCTCTTCCTTATTTCTCTTCATATGACAAGGATTAAAAAGGATTTGCAAGGAGATTGTCCACTTGATTCATAATGATGACTGCTAGCTAATATTTTGAAAGTAAGATGTTGACATGATCAGTCCAATCAAAGCTACTGTACATATAACGTGATTTGACATCATTTGGCCAATGACCTTGAGGGCACTTATATTATAACTCTATGGCAGGACCCAAAGGGCTGAAATGTTCGATGTCTACTCTTACTAAGGACTTAAGGCAGCTCCTATTTTCTGCTGGCTTGCCCCACCACCACAGAAGGCACTGAGCTAGGTTGAAACACCTGCATTTTGGAGCAGCCTTACTCAAGAAAACAAAAAAGAGACTGTTTGTATGCTTCTTTATTAACTCTATTATATATACATTTTTTACATAGTTTTCAAACTGATATGTGACATGTATTAATGCCAAAATAACATTAAAATCAGGCAAGGCCAAAAAATATATACAGCGGGTGAAATAAGTATTGAACACGTCACCATTTTTCTCAGTAAATATATTTCCAAAGGTGCTATTGACATGACATTTTCACCAGATGAGACAACAATACCTGCTGTCATTACTAACAAAGGCTTTTGTACAAAGTATGAAATAAATATCAGTAAGTGTGTTCAATACTTTTTCCCTGTGTCATTTCACATAACTTAATTTCTGAACTTATTTGTTTTGGTTTCTTTGTATGTATGGATTACTTGGGTTGTTACCAACATCTGGTGAACATTTCATGTCAATAGCACCTTTGGAAATATATTTACTGATAAAAATGGTGACGTGTTCAATACTTATTTCACCCGCTGTATATACTTTTTTTTTTTGCTACAAATGTGGGGCTCAAAACAGGTGGGGCTCTGCCCCAAAAGGCCTGAATGACGGGTCGCCACTGATACTGTACATCAGAGCTTTTATGTATGCAGATAATAATTGCTGCCATGCAGTGCCGGGGAGGGGGGGAGTCATTTGGGTTCTCAACCTACTGTTGAGAGTTAACATAGTAGAATACACAACAGGTATCAGCAGTTTTCATGGTGTTAAGTATTAACAGAAATTCAGGATTGATGACTAGACCACTTAAACAACAGTAGTTGCCTTGAACGCAGGTCCTTAACAAGCATCAGCTGCAACTCATTGCTAATCAGTATCCACACCTGTCCTCACTCTCCTTAGTCAACACTGCCACCCTACTTAAACCTGACCAAACTAACATTCCTCTTTTTGGGAGGAAGGCAACGTTGAAATTCTCAGAATCTCAGTACACGTCCAGAGGGATTGAGGAGGAAGGATTAGCCCAGCAAAAAATGTTGTCCCTTGAGAGGTCAAGAACAAGATGTATGTCATGAGAAGTGCAGTATAACCATAAGGAGACGTATACTTGGAATACGGAAGAGGAATGGAGGGGAAAAAGAGAGGCCTCCAGTGTATGTACTGCAGGGATGGACCGTAAGTCGCAGAAAATGTATGTTGTGGTGGCAGTTGCAGAAGTATTTGGGTGTACGAGACTTGACGTCAGAAGAGTTACAAGGTGTGTTAAGTGGTGGTGTCCCGTCCTTTCAGGCTGTTGGCCTAAGGTAGGACTAGAAAGATTTCAATAGCGGAGTAAGGTGGTGGGTTTTAGTGAGTGTAGGGTTAGATGGTAGGGTATTTGTTAGTTATACTCCAGTCTAGTAGGTGGTGGTAAGGCAACATTTATTGGATGCCAACCGCCGTTAAACCTCATCGAAGAAGACATTTCTCTTTGTTCTGCAGTGCATGTCGCGTTGCACAACACTGTTACTAGTTTTGCTGAGCAAGTTCTCCGCTCAGCAAGTTAATAATATAATATTTTGTCGCACCTGCTCCCGTCAAGTCTCGTTCACTAAACTGTACTCTGTTCGTCTCTCAACCTCGCTGTTGAAATCAGTTGGGTCTTGGCGTTTCATGTTTTTTCTTCTCAATTTCTGTCTTCAGGCTCTTTATCTCTCGTTCCTCTCATATCACGGACCAGCACGCTACCTGCTTTCACTGTATTTCCTCTCCGCCAAACCGGCCAGCTCCGCAGTCTATTCTCAGTGCGCTCTCCTGAATGCATTTCCTGAATGTCCACGGCACTGCTTCACCCAGGATTGATGACTAGACCACTTAAACAACAGTAGTTGCCTTGAACGCAGGTCCTTAACAAGCATCAGCTGCAACTCATTGCTAATCAGTATCCACACCTGTCCTCACTCTCCTTAGTCAACACTGCCACCCTACTTAAACCTGACCAAACTAACATTCCTCTTTTTGGGAGGAAGGCAACGTTGGGGGGGGGGTGTTAGGGTTTCAAGTGTCGCCGGAAGGTGGTCAGTGACTCCGCTGTCTTGGTGTCGTGGGGGAGCTTGTTCCACCATTGGGGTGACAAAGCAGCGAATAGTTTTGACTGGGCTGAGCGGGAACTGTGCTTCCGTAGAGGTAGGGGGGCTAGCAGGCCAGAGGTGGATGAACGTAGTGTCCTCGTTTGAGTGTGATCAGAGCCTGAATGTAGGGAGGTGCCGTTCCCCTCACAGCTCCGTAGGCAAGAGGGGTGACGAGAGAACTTGGAAGGTTGAACACCTGACGGGCTGCAGCGTTCCGGATAAGTTGAAGGGGTTTAATGGCGCAGGCAGGGAGCCCAGCCAAAAAGGAGTAGCAGTAATCCAGAGATGACAAGTGCCTGAATTAGGACCCGTGCCGCTTTCTGTGTAAGGTAGGGTTGTACTCTGTGAATGTTGTAGAGCATGAAACTGCAGGATCGGGTCACCGCTTTGATGTTAGCAGAGAATGACAGGGTGTTGTCCAGGGTCACACTTAGGTTCTTTGCACTCTGGGAGGACACAACGTAGTTGTCAACCGTGATGGCAAGATCATGGAGTGGGCAGGAAGAGCAGCTCTGTCTTGCCGAGGTTCAGCTTGAGGTGGTGATCCGACATCCAAACTGATATGTCGACCAGGCATGCAGAGATGTGATTTGCCACCTAGTTATCAGAAGGGGGAAAGGAGAAAATTAATTGAGTGTCGTCTGCGTAGCAATGATAGGAGAGACCATGTGAGGATATGACAGAGCCTAGTGACTTGGTGTCTAGAGAGAATAGGAGAGGTCTAGAATTGAGCCCTAGGGGACATCAATTGTGAGAGCATGTGGTGCGGAGACAGATTCTCACCAAGCCACCTGATAGGAGTGACCTGTCAGGTAGGTCGCAATCCAAGAGTGTGCAGCGCCAGAGATTCCCAACAGGGCAAGGGTGGATAGGAGGATCTGATGGTTCACAGTATCAAAGGCAGCAGATAGGTCTAGAAGAATAAGAGCAGAGGAGAGAGAGTTAGATTTGGCAGTATGGAGAGCCTCCGTGACACAGAGAAGAGCAGTCTCAGTTGAATGACCAGTCTTGAAACCTGACTGGTTAGGATCAAGAAGGTAATTCTGAGAGAGATAGCAGGAGTGTTGGTTAGAGAGGGCACGCTCAAGAGTTTTGGAGAGAAAAGAAAGAAGGGATACTGGTCTGTAGTTGTTGACATAGGAAGGATCGAGTGTAGGTTTTTTGAAGAATCTCGCCCTCTTGAAGACGGAAGGAACAAAGCCAGCGGTCAAGGATGAGTTGATGAGCAAGGTGAGGTAAGGGAGAAGGTCTCCGAAAATGGTGTGGAGAAGAGAGGAGGGGATAGGGTCAAGCGGGCAGTTTGTTGGGCGGCCGGCCGACACAAGTCGCAAGATTCTGGAGAGAGAGGGGAGAAAGAAGTCAAAGGATAGGGTAGGGCAGTGTGAACAGGACCAGTGGTGTCAATAGGCTTAGTAAATGAGGATCGGATGTCAAATGTTTCAAAATGGTTGACGAAGTCCTCCACAGACACAGAGGGAGGAGGAGGATTCAGCAGGGAGGAGAAGGTGGCAAAGAGCTTCCTAGGGTTAGAGGCCGAGGCTTGAAATTTAGAGTGGTAGAAAGTGGCTTTAGCTGCAGAAACGGAGGAAGAAAAAGTAGAGGAGAGAGTGAAAAGATGACAGGTCCACAGGGAGTTTAGTTTTCCTCCATTTCCCCTCAGCTGCCCGGAGCACTGTTCTGTGAGCTCTCAATGAGTCGTCTAGCCACGGAGCAAGAGAGGAGGACCGATCCCACCGGGGAGGATTGGGGACAGAGTCAAGAGATTCAGAAAGGGAGGAGAGGAGGGTCGAGGAGGCAGAATCAGGAGACAGGATTTAGCAGAGGGAAGAGATGATAGAATGGAAGAGGAGAGAGTAGCTGGAGAGAGAGAGCGAAGGTTGCAACGGCGCATTACCATCTGAGTAGGGGCAGAGTGAGTAATGTTGGAGAGGAAGAGTGTAGAAGAACTTGACTGGCCTGCACAGAGCCCTGACCTCAACACCATCGAACACATTTGGGATGAATTGGAACGCTGACTGCGAGCCAGGCCATATCGCACAACCTCACTAATGCTCTTGTGGCTGAATAGAAGCAAGTCCCCTAAGCAATGTTCTAACATCTAGTCTGTTAAAGCAGCAAAGGGGTGACCAACTCCATATTAATGCCCATGATTTTGGAATGAGATGTTAGACAAGCAGGTGTCCACACACTTTTGGTCATTTAGTGTAATTCTACTTTGACGTTTTTGGGTATTGTGTGTAATCCAGTGAGACAATCTCAATTTAGTCCACTTTAATTTCAGGCTGTAACCCATCTAAGTCACAACAATAGACACATAACACACAAACTATAATAACACATAGTAAACTAATAACTCACAAACAATTATATTATTTAATGAACACAACATGTAAACATTCACAGTGCAGGGTGGAAAAAGTATGTGAACCCTTGATTTTAATAACTGGTTGACCCTCCTTTGGCAGCAATAACCTCAAACCAACATTTTCTGTAGTTGCGGATCAGACCTGCACAATGGTTAGGAGGAATTTTGGACCATTCCTCTGTCACAAAACTGTTTCAGTTCAGCAATATTCTTGGGATGTCTGGTGTGAACCGCTCTCTTGAGGTCATGCCACAGCTTCTCAATCGGGTTGAGTTCAGGTCTTCCTAGGAAGGTAGCAACAGTGCTGAACTTTATCCATTTATAGACAATTTGTCTTACCGTGGACTGATGAATATCAAGGCTTTTAGATATACTTTTGCAACCCTTTCCAGCTTTATGCAAGTCAACAATTCTTAATCAACAATGCCCTCCACCACCTTCACATCACAGGCTTTCCCATTGAAGACATCATCCAGAGAATCACAGCCCTTCCCCATGGCAGGACACTTGTTCTACAACAGCTCCTTGGAGTTCAGCACTGAGGGGATTGTAATTTGTTTACAATCCCCTCATCCAAACGGCTTACTCATTTACCTAGCTCTAATCAATCAAAAGCTTTTATCAACGCTGGGTTGATAACAGCAGGCACCAATCTCCTAAAAGAGAAAATGCAATTACTTGAAAATCATTCCCGTAAATGCAATGTGCAGGTTATAGGGCTGGCTTGGAAGCAGGCAACCCAACTTCTTTCATGAGCAATCTTTTCTATGAACTGTTCGGGCAAGAGAAGCTGGATCCCATGCTGCTAATTAACATTGTGCACCTCACGGGTCCTCTCCGGAATGGGTCTCGCTGTATGATTGTATGAATCCACAGTTTTGAAGTCAAATGGCAAATTGTTCAACTTGCAGCGGAATCGGGGGCTCTGACCTACGCAGAGAAGAGGATCAGCATCTACCCAGACCTGGGTGTCGAACTACTAAAACAGAGGGCAACCTACAATAAAGTGAGATCGCAGCTATGCAAGCTAAATCTGAGATGCAGCTCCATCCACAGGACAAAACTCACCTTCCAGAACACAACACACACGTTCTCCACTGCCAAGGAAGCTCAAGACGTCTTTGAGAGTTACATCAAACCCAACACACAAGGGGACGAGTCGACAGATGGAACACCATTATGACTGGCTTAATATTCAGGTATGCTGTCCATGCACAATCACGCAGCTTATTGCTATATGCTGCTCTCAGCATAAGACAATAATGGGGATTCCCCCTCAAGTGGGTACAAGGAACATTGTTACTACTATTGCTGAGTATTGGACTTTGTTGCCTATGGAAGTGGAGGACATTATGTGTTTGGCGCCGCCCTGAGTGGTCGCCTGTTAAGCAGCTCCCGTTGTCCGTGAAATTAATTGTTGTTTTAGTTCGTTTTTTTCTCGTCTCTTTTCTTAGTTTTGTTTGTTTGTTACAGTTGAACTATAATAGTTCAGGATCATGGATTTTCTTGCAGCTGAACGTCGACAGGAGTCGTCAACTATTATTATTTACAACAGAGCCCAGCTCCTGGATTTAGCACACGCAGCGCTGCTGCACCCCAGGAACGAGTTGAAAAGGCGACGCTGTGGACGCAGGGCAGGATTGAAATGTAAGGCAAAGCGGAGGAAGTACAAGCCGGCTATACCGTCTATTATTATGGGCAACGTGAGGTCACTACATAACAAGATGGATGAGCTTGAGGCTCTTGTCCGTGGACAAAGGGATTATAGGGAAACGTGCCTAATGTTTTTCACGGAGACTTGGCTGAAGGATAAAATCCCCATAGAGAACGTCACTATCGGCGGTTTCCAGACCATCAGAGCGGACAGGGATCGCGTCTCTTCCGGTAAGAGCAAGGGTGGTGGGCTGGCTTTATTAGTTAACAATAGATGGTGTAATCCAAGACATATTACTCTTAAGGAAGAGTATCGTAGCTCAGACATTGAACTATTAGCCGTTAGCCTGAGACCCTACTATTTGCCGAGGGAATTCACGGCGGCCATTGCTGTTATTGTTTACATCCCGCCTTCCGCGGACGCAAACACAGCGTTTGACGTCATCCACTCTGCTATCGCGTGCTTTCTTTGCCATTTCGGGGGATTTTAACCATGCATCTCTCTCTTCAACGCTGCCCACGTTCAAACAGTTCGTGAAGTGCCCAACCAGGAATAATACAACTCTGGACTTGTTATATGCTAATGTGAAGGACGCATACAACTCCACTGTACTCCCTCCCCTCGGTAGATCGGATCACAACCTCATTCCACACTACAGGCCTTTGGTCCAACAGCAGCCTGCGACCACCAGGACCATTAGGAGATGGTCCCCGGAGGCGAATGAGGCCCTACACGACTGCTTTGAAACAACAGACTGGGATGTGCTCTGTGAGGCTCATGGGGAGGACATTGATGGACTTACTGACTGCATAACGGACTATATTAATTTTTGTGTAGACAACACTGTACCCACCAGGAAGGTGCCCAGAGGGAGCTGAAGTTGCGGATTGCTGAGGGGAAGAGACGGTATAAGGAGAAGATGGAGGACAAGCTGAGGCAGAGCCAGGTGAGAGAGGTGTGGAAGGGTATGAGAAATATCACTGGCTTCAAAAAGTCAAACAGTGGGCAGACGGAGGGGACCCAGGACAGAGCCAATGAGCTGAATCAATTTTTTAACAGGTTTGATACTGGCCCTGTCCACCTCCCTTCCAGCTCCCCAGGCCACACACCATCATGGCTGTCCCACCCCCACTTTGCCCACAACACCTCTGCTGAGACAATCAGTGACCCCTCCTCCACCGCTGGTCCCCCTGGACTGATCCTCAACACCCCCCTTCCCCCCACCTCCCCAACGGGGCTGACTTTCACCACCAACCAAGTGAAGAGAGAGCTGGAGAGACTACATCAGTGGAAAGCGGCGGGCCCTGATGGCATCAGCCCAAGGGTGCTTAGGGTCTGTGCTGACCAACTGTGTGGAATACTCCAGCGTCCCTTCAACCTTAGTCTGAGCCTAGAAAGGGTCCCTGTGCTGTGGAAAACATCATGCCTCGTCCCAGTGCCCAAGAAGGCACACCACACTGTCCTGAATGACTTCAGACCTGTCACGCTAACATCACACATCATGGAGACCCTGGAAAGGTTAGTCCTCACTCACCTCAGACCCCTGGTGTGTACATCACTGGACCCCCTGCAGTTTGCATACCAGCACAACATCGGGGTGGATGATGCAATCATCTACTTTCTGCAGAGGGCCTACTCTCACCTGGACAACGCAGATTGCACTGTGAGGGTTATGTTTTTTGACTTCTCCAGTGCCTTCAATACCATTCAGCCCCTGCTGCTGGGTGAGAAGATGAGGAGGATGAACGTGGAAGCACCCTTAGTCTCCTGAGTCACGGACTACCTGACCGGTAGGCCACAATTTGTTAGACTACAGAGCTGCGTATCAGAACTGGCAGTGAGCAACACAGGGGCCCCCCAGGGAATGGTCCTGTCCCCCTTCCTGTTCACCCTCTACACCTCAGACTTCAGATATAACTCTGAAACATGCCACCTACAGAAGTTCTCGGATGACTCAGCAATTGTAGGGTGCATCAGGGGTGGGCAGGAGGAGGAGTACAGGAGCACAATCAGTGACTTTGTGTTGTGGTGTGAGCAGAACCACCTTCAGCTCAACATCAGCAAAACAAAGGAGATGGTGGTGGACTTCAGGAGAACCAAGGCCCAACTGACTGCAGTCCCTATACAGGGGATGGATGTGGAAATGGTTGGGTCATACAAGTTCCTGGGAGTCCATTTGGACAACAGACTGGAATGGGCTGGTAACACCGGGGCCCTGTACAAAAAGGGCCAGAGCCGACTCTACTTTCTGAGGAGGCTCAGGTCCTTCAACGTGTGCAGCAAACTACTGCATACCTTCTACCAGTCTGTGGTGGCCAGTGCCATCTTTTTTGCAGTGGTGTGCTGGGGAGCCAACATTAAAGCCGGTGATGCTTCTCGGGTAAATAAGCTGATCAGGAAGGCTAGCTCTGTCCTGGGGATGAGCCTTGACACTCTAGAGGAGGTGGCGGAGAGACTGATCCTGGCCAAACTGCTGGCCATCATGGACAACGTCACACACCCTCTGCATGCCATGGTTATGACGCAGAGGAGCACCTTCAGTCACAGACTGATCCCACCACGGTGTGCCAGAGAGCGCTACAGGAGGTCCTTCCTGCCGGCGGCTATTAGACTATATAATGCCTCACCGGGGTGCTGTGCCGTCGGCAACATAGATCTGGAACTGTTGGGGTGTTAGGCCCTAGTTTAACAATTATGCATCCATCCGTGAGTAACTCTGGTCCGTAATCACTCTTTCACTCAGGACCTATTTATTCATGCAGGTCCGTATATACATACTCATGTAGGGGCGGCAGGTAGCCCATTGGATAGAGTGTTGGGCCAGTAACCGAAAGGTTGCTGGATCGAATCCCCGAGCTGACAAGGTAAAAATCTGTCATTCTGCCCCTGAACAAGGCAGTTAACCCACTGTTCCAAGGCTGTCATTGAAAATAAGTATTTGTTCTTAACTGACTCGCCTAGAAAAAAGGTAAAATAAAAATGTACAATTGTTATATCATTTCACGTGCAATATTGCAAGTAATTCTTGGACCTAACTTACGTAGTCATTCACTCAGGAATGCATATTAGTATCCTGTCAGTTGCACCTTTTCTCATTGCTCTTAGTATATCGAATGTGCAATACGTGCAGTTATCTGTAATTCAACCCTGCGCACTAAAGACTATTTTAAGGGAATTACTATTATTACCCCAAATTATATCATACACACATTTAGCTGTTTAAGTTTCTCTTCCTGTCATTTACCTGTACAGTTTATGTAACCATGCAAGTATTCACTTATCTGTAAATATAACTGTATATTTTCCTGTACAGCTAATTTAACCAGGCAAAATATTCACTTACCTGTTCATTTGGCCAGTCTGTCTATTAAGTAAACTATTATTACCCTTGCTCATATCATATGCATTTTTAGCTACTGAAGTATTTCTCTGCCATCGACCATATAGTATAGTTAACCATCCAACAATGTATAGTGTACATATTTAGCCAACCACCCATACTATGCAATGTCTTTTTATAGCTTTTTTGCACTCCAGATATCTTGTATTTCTGCCGCTCTATGTATCATGTATCGTGTATCTGTCTTTTGTGTACCTTCGTTGTGGCATTTTGCACCTGCCCTGTGTTTTGTTGTAGCTGCTTGACAAAGAAATGTCCCCCTCTGGGATCAATAAAGTATCTATCTATCTATCTATCTATCTATCTATCTATCTATCTATCTATCTATCTATCTATCTATCTATCTATCTATCTATCTATCTATCTATCTATCTATCTATCTATCTATCTATCTATCTATCTATCTATCTATCTATCTATCTATCTATCTATCTATCTATCTATCTATCTATCTATCTATCTATCATTAACACAGTGACACCACACCAATTAATGAACAATGGATAATATATTGAGGTGTCACACTGACTGGGGCTGCTTCCCTGTGAGGCTACAGCACATTTAATCCATACAGTGCCTTCAGAAAATATTAATATACCCCTTGACTTATTCAACATTTTGTTGCTTACAGCCATGGAGGACAGGTGCCATGTCATGGAGGGACAAATGACAGAGCTTGTGGGAGCCTTTCGAGAGCTCATGTCCCGGAGGTGCGGTGGCATCCTCTTCCTCTGAGCGTTGAGATCCGGAAAGCCGCACCGGAGCGGTACAATGGTGATCCGGACGGTTGTCGTGATTTCCTTCTCCAGCGCGAGCTGTATTTTGGAGATCAGCCGATCTCTGACCGGGAGAAGGTAACCATGATGATCTCTCTGCTTACCGGGCGCGCTCTCGATTGGGTAACGGCATTGTGGGGGAGTGGAGCTGAGGAACTGAGGTCCTTTCCCCGGTTCATCTCGCAGTTCCGAGGTGTTTTTGACCACTCCGCGGAGGGAGATGCTGGCGAGCGATTGTCATTATGGGGTATTGTGTGTGTACTGTAGATGGGTGAGATAAATATCTATTTAATCCATTTTGAATTCAGGCTGTAACACAGAAAAATGTGGAATAAATCAAGGGGTAGGAATATTTTCTGAAGGCACTGTACATGGGCAAAATATGTGTAGCGTAGTGTATGTGAGGATGAAAGGGAGCCAGAAGCAGGATTCGTGGAGCCGAGAATTTAATAGTACTCTGAATAACTTGCGCTCCGCGAGGACCTCAGAAGGGAGCTGGCCTGTCGAGACACCACCCTCAGCTTTGATCAACTGGTGGTAAAACGCCCAAGAAATACATAAACCATACAGCGGGCACACCCTGGACAATAAGACGATGAGGGCAGACACCTTCTCACGTCCTGTGGTAGCTGTTGTCGAGAAATACAACCCGAGTTGTAGAAGGAATCCCTGGCACCGGGACGCCTCTCCGTCGTAGTCCCTAGGGAGGGACAGGTGAACAGTTCCGGTGTCCGCTGGTCCTGTGGAATCGCCTTCTCGCTGTCCTGTGGTGGGTAGTAGGGTCGACCTCGGGGTTGGTTCTGCTCCAGGCGGCGGACTGACTGGAGCACTTGATCCATTGCAGAGCCAAGACGGGTCAGCAACTCGCCATGCGCACTGACGGTTTTCTCAATGGTGGGCTGTGCCACTCCTCCTGCTGCCGCCATAATAGTTTAGGTGCGTTATTCTGTAGCGTAGTGTATGTGAGGATGAAATTTAGTACTCGGAATAACTAGCGCAACGCGAGGAACAGGCACTGTGTAATACACCCAAGAAATACAACAGGCACAACCTGGACAATAACACGACAGCAACCGCTTGTCGAAAAGTTGCTCCACATACTAGTATCACGCAACAATAGACAATAAAGCACACAGATAGGGGAGCAGAGGGAACAGAAATACACATGATAATGAGGGGAGTGATAACAGGTGTGAATGATAAGGGGGTGGTGGCAGCTAGTAGGCCGGTGACGTCGAGCGCTGGATCCTCAGCTGACCAGAGGAGGGAGCTGCTCCATCGAAAGACGTGACAATATGGCAATATAAGTTGGAAGCTACTACTGTTAATGAGAGATGGCCAGTCCCATATGTGCTACAAGACAATTGCTTGTTTTGTTTTATTGCAATTGATCCTACACCTACAATAACCTATTTGACTGTTTAGGCTGTTATATTAACTTTAATACCCACCCTAACCCATCCAAGTCTGCTCACTAAACTGTAAAGGTCTGAAAATTGTGACTTATTTTATGTTTTACTATATTTATTTTGAATACCTTAAGACCTAAAACATAAGAGACTCCATGTGTAAGGCTGCCACTCACTGTTATACTGCAACCCTATAATGATGTGCAGGGTGGGGAACCGAGGAGTGGGGGCTAGGGATGGGGTGATATAGCAATGCTCCGTAAAACACATCTCTGCTCTATAAGGACGCACATAGAATGCAGAACCATTTGTACAAACTGGCCGCTTTTTCATCAGCCCCAAACAAAACTAAAATTGGAATCATAATGATACATAAGAAATTCAAAGTCACCATCTTGGATAAAGGCGAATCACTTTCTTTAAATGTATCCATAATGGTAAGAAAAAAGCCTTTATTAATGTGTATATATGAGCCCATGCCATTCTAAGGTTTGTATCATTCACAACTAAAGTGGCCAAATAACTCAAAATCTAGTATATAGGACCTGTTTCAAATTATCACTTTTATGCTCAATGCAGCCACTTCATATGCGCACTCGCTCCTGAATGGGAAAAATATCCTTTCTATTTTATTCAGTTCAATTGTATTCTTCTTACTATAAAATCATATAAAATAATGGCACAGGACTTAAGCATATCTCGTCTGCTAAATGAAAAAGCCTACAGCCTATGGCATGGCGCATAGTCAGATAATATACAGTAGGCCAACTTATTCTGTTCTTCATATCATAATGTCTTTCTTTAGACCTGACTAAAATAAATCATGGATTTATTGTGATGGTGTATATTAAATTGATTTAGACTTTATTTAAATGTAGATTTTCTAAAGGCGCGCATCAGCGACTTGTTTGCATGGAGGCCTGGAGATGCTAAATGCGTGCATGTTAACTAACGGTCAATTACCGTGAGACCGGCAGTCTTTTGCATGACAATAACTGTCTGACAAAATGTAATGACCTCCACAGGCCTTGTATTGATCAATTAGCTGTCCTTTCTAAAATAATTCAGAACTCCTCTTCAACAGAAGAAGCCACCTTGCTGGGAGCCCAAATCTCTCTCAATGAACTCAAAAGGGCATTGGATAGTATGAATAAAGGCAAATCACCTGAAGGGGGCGGTATTCCTCCTGAGGTCTATTTAAAATGTTGGAATCAATTAGGTCCACTTTTGCTCAAAATGATAAACACAGCCTAATTTGGGAGAAATGTGAACACAGCACTAATTTCGCTTTAAAAAAACAAAAAGGTAAGGATGCCACCCAGTGTTCTCACTAAAAAGGACATATTGCTGGTCTGTCTTGGAACATGTGGGAATTGACTCCAATTTCATTCATATGATTAAATGCTATATGCCAATCCCTCAGCCATAGTTAAAACAGGCAATACTTTCTCTGCTCTGTTCAGAATGACTAGAAGCAGCAGACAAGGCGATCCAATTTCTCCTTTGCTATTTTTATTATCCATGGAACCCCTGGCCTAGGCAATTCGTCAATCAAAATAAATAACACAAATGTCCCTAAAATCTACTGATTACTCCATCTCAATATTTGCAGACGATATATCTCAATCGCTCCCAAACACATTGAAGATCATAGATAAATTCATCTTCACCTCAAGTTATACAATTCAATCGAAATCTCTACTTATGGTATCCTAATTGTTTCCCATTTTAAATACTTAAGACTATATATATTTCCTTCCTTAAATAAAACCAATGGCAGAAACTTTAACAGAGTGCTTAAATCAATTCAATCTGACTCATTAGACGGAAAAAGTTGCTTTAACTGGCAGAATATCTATTGTCAAAAAATATATTGCCACGGCTGAATTTGTGTAGTTCAATGCTTCCCATGGCTCTCCCTTCTGGCTATTGTGATCATTACATTTACATTTAAGTCATTTAGCAGAGCAACTTATAAATTGGTGCATTCAACTTAGGATAGCCAGTGGGACAACCACATCTCGATAACAGTAAGAACATTTCTTTAAAACAAGCAGCTGTGGGCAAAATAACTAAACATACACTGGGGGCCAAAATTTTGGAATATTACTAATTGAAGGGTTTTCTTTATTTGCAATTTTTTTTACATTGTAGAATAAAAGTAAAGACATCAAAACTATGACATAACCCATATGTATCCAAAAAAGTAAACAAATCAAAATATATTTTATTCTTGAAATTCTTCAAAGTAGTGCCTTGATGACAGTTTTGCACACTCATGGCATTCTCTCAACCAGCTTCATGAGGACCGCCACAGGAATGGAAGACCCAGAAATACCTCTGCTGCTGAGGATAAGTTAATTAGTTCATTATAGCCTCAGATTGCAGCCCAAATCAAATAAAATGTATTTATAAAGCCCTTTTTACATCAGCCTATGTCAAAGTGCTATACAGAAACCCAGCCTAAAACCCCTAACAGCAAGCAATGCAGATGTAGAAGCACAGTTGCTAGGAAAAACTCCCTAGAAAGGCAAAAACCTAGGAAGAAACCTAGAGAGGGGTGGCCAGTCCTCTTCTGGCTGTGCCGGTTGGAGATTATAACAATTCATGGGCATTAAGGTCAGTTCTTTCTCCAAGATGTTCAAACGTTCATAGATGACCAGCAGGGTCAAATAATAATTATAGTGGTTGTAGAGGTTGCAACAGGTAAATACATCAGGAGTGAATGTCACTTGGGTTTTCATAGCCAGGCATTTAGATGTGGTAGAGAGCGCAGGTACGGTGCGATAGAGCACAGGTGCGGTAGAGAGCGATGAAAACAGCAGGTCTGGGACAAGGTGGCACGTCCAATGAACAGGTCAAGGTTCCATAACCGCAGGCAGAAGAGTTGAAACCGGTGCAGCACCACAACCAGGTGGACTGGGGACAGCTAGGAGTCAACAGGGTGGTCCTGAAGCATGGTCCTAAGGGAGGGGAGGGAGAGTGGGAGAGAGAGAGAATTAGAGGGAGCATGCTTAAATTCACACAAGACACCGGATAATAACATCAGATTTAACAAACTGACCCTAGCCCCCCAGCACATAGACTATTGCACCATAGATACTGGAGGCTGAGACAGGGGGGGGGGGGGGGAGTCAGTTTGTTAAATAAATGCTTCACAGAGTTCAAGTAACAGACACAGCTCAACATCAACTGCTCAGAGGAGACTGTGTGAGTCAGGCCTTCATGGTCGAATTGCTGCAAAGAAACCATGACTAAAGGACACCAATAAGAAGAAGCGACTTGGTTGGGCCAAGAAACACGAGCAATGGACATTAGACCGGTGGAAATTTGTCCTTTGGTCAAATTAGAGATTTTTGGTTCCAACCTCAATCAAATTTAGATGGTTTGGCATGAGTCAGACCACAGTGAAGGAAAAGCAGCCATCAAGTGCTCAAGATATGTGGGAACTCCTTCAAGACTGATGGAAAAGCATTCCAAGTGAAGCTGGTTGAGAGAATCCCAAGAGTGTGCAAAGCTGTCATCAAGGCAAAGGGTGGCTATTTGAAGAATCTCAAATATAAAACATATTTTGATTTTTTAAACACTTTTTTGGTTACTACATGATTCCATATGTGTTATGTCATAGTTTTGATGTCTTCACTTTTATTCTACAATGTAAAAAATAGTGCAAATAAAGAAAAACCCTTGAATGAGTAATATTCCAAACTTTTGGCCCCCAGTGTATGGGCAAGCGAGAGAGAGGGGACTCCCTCACTTACCTTCCACAACTAACTCCTGCAGAACAACTCGGCAGAACAGTTTTTGTTTTGTGGACTGCTGCTGCAAACAGCTGCCGCTGAACAAGGAGGCTGTGCTAATAACACTAAGCTAATTGCCTAGCACAGATGTAGCCACTCCCCCTCCTATTAAATTCTAATCTGCAGAGAACAAAAAAAGTGGATGGACCTGCACCCGCTTTGAATGGGTATCAATCACTACTTAAGCAAATTAGCAGTTCACACAGACTTGGTAGCTTTACTAACTAACTGAGACAGACAGATGAAACCCACACAGCTTACAGGTTCAAAACAAATTAAACTTAGCCTGCTAGGAGAATGAAGCAGGGTCCTTCCAAGTTGACAAATTCATAGTGTAGTTTCAAAACTTATAATTAAGAAATTTACAAAGAGGGAAAGACGTAGGAGGACCGTCCGTACCAGACTTTAAATTGTATTTCCAGGCACTAATGTAACTGGGATTCAAAATGGCATGCCCGTACTCCAATACTTCACAAAAATGCCTTTCGATCTGTAGGGCGACCTTTTGCATCCCCCCCCCCCAATGGTCCAAATGTGGAATCTTTATGCTTGCCCATATTATGGACAGTAATGGTCAGAGAATATTCCAAGATTTGAAAGACACATTACCAGGCCATTCCTTTTTTTCTATATTTACAACTTAGGTATGCTTTGCTGGCCTATGGAGTCCCTTGGGAAATCCAACTACCGAACCATCTAATGAGGGTATTTATAATTCAATTTTCAGGGCTCCCAATAAGACTGATCTCTATAATATAGTGCCTTTGGAAAGTATTCAGACCCCTTGACTTTTTCCACATTTTGTTACGTTACAGCCTTATTCTAAAATTGATTTAAATAAAAAATATCCTCAGCAATCTACACACAATACCACACAATGACAAAGCGAAAACAGGTTTTTAGAAAATGTTGCAAATATATTACACATAAAAAACAGATACCTTATTTACATAAGAATTCAGACCCTTTGCTATGAGACTAGAAATTAAGCTCTGGTGCATCCTGTTTCCATTGATCATCCTTGATGTTTCTACACCTTGATTGGAGTCCACCTGTGGTAAATTCAATTGATTGGACATGATTTGGAAAGGCACACACCTGTCTACACTACCGGTCAAAAGTTTAAGAACGCCTACTCATTCAAGGATTTCTTTATTTTTTACTATTGTCTACATTGTAGAATAGTACTGACGACATAAACTATGAAAAACACATATGGAATCATCTAGTAAACAAAATATATTTTAGATTCTTCACCCTTTGCCTTGATGACAGCTTTGCACACTCTTGGCATTTTCTAAACCAGCTTCACCTGGAATGCTTTTCCAACAGTCTTGAAGGAGTTCCCACATATGTTGAGAACTTGTTGGCTGCTTTTCCTTAACTCTGCGGTCCGAATCATCCCAAACCATCTCAATTTGGTTGACGTTGGGGGATTGTGGAGGCCAGGTCATCTGATGCAGCACTCCATTACTCTCCTTGGTCAAATAGCCCTTAGAGGTGTGTTGGGTCATTGTCCTGTTGAAGAACAAATGATAGTCCCACTAAGCCCAACCCAGATGGGATGGCGTATCACTGCAGAATGCAAGTGTGCCATGAATTCTAAATAAATCAGTGTCACCAGCAAAGCACCCCACACCATAACACCTCCTCCTCCGTGCTTTACGGTGGGAAATACACATGCGGAAATAATCCATTCAGCCACACTGCGTCTCACAAAGACACAGCATTTGGAACCAAAAATCTCAAATTTGGACTTCAGACAAAAGGACAAATTTCCACCGGTCTAATGTCCATTGCTCGTGTTTCTTGGCCCAAGCAAGTCTCTTCAATTTCTGAGGCTGGTACTCTAATGAACTTATCCTCTGCAGCAGAGGTAACTCTGGGTCTTCCATTCCTGTGGCGGTACTCATGAGAGACAGTTTCATTATAGCGCTTGATGGTTTTTGTGACTGCAGTTCTTGAAACGTTCCGTATTGACTGACCATGTCTTAAAGTAATGATGGACTGTCATTTCTCATTGCTTATTTGATCTGTTCTTGCCATAATATGGAATTGGTCTTTTACCAAATACGGCTATGTTCTGTATACCCCCGACCTTGTCACAACACAACTGATTGGCTTAAACGCATTAAGAAGGAAAGCAATTCCACAAATGAACTTAACAAGGCACACCTGTTAATTGAAATGCATTACAGGTGACTACCTCATGAACCTGGATGAGAGAGTGCAAAGCTGTCATCAAGGCAAAGAGTGGCTAGTTGAAATATATTTTGATTTTTTTAACACTTTT
This sequence comes from Thymallus thymallus, assembly GCA_023634145.1. Lineage (NCBI taxonomy): Eukaryota > Metazoa > Chordata > Actinopteri > Salmoniformes > Salmonidae > Thymallus > Thymallus thymallus. Next base: position 15,061,253 of record CM042390.1, read on the forward strand.
TTGGTTACTACATGATTCCATATGTGTTATTTCATAGTAATGTCTTCACTATTATTTTACAATGTAGAAAAAAAAGAAAAAAAAAGAACCTTGAATGAGTAGTTGTTCTAAAACTTTTGACCGGTAGTGTATATAAAGTCTCACAGTTGACAGTGCATGTCAGAGCAAAAACCAAGCCATGAGGTCAAAGGAATTGTCGGTAGAGCTCAGAGACAGGATTGTGTCGAGGCACAGATCTGGGGAAGGGTATCAAAACATTTCTGCTGCGTTGAAGGTCCCCAAGAACACAGTGGCCTCCATCATTCTTAAATGAAAGCAGTTTGGACCACGAAGACTCTTCCTAGAGCTGGCCGCACGGCCCAACTCAGCAATCGGGGGAAAAGGGCCTTGATTAAAACCTGCTCCAGAGAGCTGAGAGACCTTAAAATAGTTGTGAAGCAACGCTGCTGTTCCAAGCTTGTAGCAACATACCCAAGAAGACTTTGCTGTAATCGCTGCCTAAGGTGCTTCAACAAAGTACTGAGTAAAGGGTCTGAATACTTATGTAAATTTGTTTTGGCTTTGTCATTATGGGGTGGTGTGTAGATTGAGGGAAAAATAACAAATCAATTTTAGAATAAGGCTGGATAAAGTCAATGGGTCTGAATCCTTTCTGAAGGCACTGTATATAAACAACTTTTGGAAAGCTCATACTCTGGAAGGCTCCGGCCATGGAGCTGGGCTGAACGGCGTGCCTGGACTGGGCACCGGCGCAGTGGAAGCCTCAGGCCATGGAGCTGGGCTGGACTCCGTGCCTGGACTGGGCACCGGCGCAGTGGAAGGCTGGGCTGGACGCTGTCACTGGAGGCTCCGGGCTGTGGACCATCACAGGAAGTACCGGGCTGTGGACCGACACTGGAGACCCCGGGCTGGGAAGGTGCACTGGGCTGGGGAGGCGCACAGGCGGTCTGGTGCATGGGGCCGGCACTGGAGGCACCGGGCTGGGGAGGCGCACCGGAGGTCTGGTGCGTGGTGCCGGCACTGGAGGCACCGGGCTGGGAAGGCGCACCGGAGTTCTGGTGCGTGGAGCCGGTACTGGAGGCACCAGCCTGGGTGCACACACTGGAGGTCGGTTGCGGGAAGTGCATTTGCCGTACCAGATGGATGGTGTGGACTGGAGATCCGGCATGGGAGGTTGGTACTGTACGACCCGGATTGGGGATGCACTCTCTGGGCATCTTTAACTCCATATCCGTCTTCGACCTCCTCCCAATTCTGCATGAAATCCTCCCATATGCCACTATACACTCCATCCAAATACTGCTCCTCTTCCTTACACTTCACCCCCACATATACTCCGGCCTCGCCATATCCCACATGGAGAGTGGTACTTGCGCTTCTTCATCTCCCCAAATATTTATTGGGGTTGCTTTTGGGCTGCTCGACGACATGGGCCCCGATGACGACGCTGTCCACCTCGCTCCTGAGGTAGCGCCGGAACTCTACTGTGATGGTCCTCCTCCGAGGAGTTCTGTCACAATATAGCGCTGATTGGTCTCGGTGTGGTGGTTCATTCTGTCACGATGCGGTGTGTAGGCAGACCAAGGCGCAGCGCAGTTGTAGTTTGACATTATATAAAAAAAAACAAAAAATAGTACTTACAAGTAAGTGCAGGCACAAACACTCATACACATTAATGACACGAAAGACAATGAACCACACACAGGTGTGGAACATAAATACTTAAGTAATATCCCCAATCACAGACAATGCTTAGCAGCTGCCTCTAATTGTCTAACACCATAGATCACACTAGACAACCCTGACAGTGTCCCCTAAATCAGTTCATATGATGATGTGGGAGTGCACTGCAGTTAAATGCTTCTGGGGCAAAGTTACAAAATGTATTTAGAAGTGCATGATGTAAATATTCAATGCTTTGCATCTGTTACTTAACGATGATAATTCCTTGAATCTCTCAATCAGATGATTATTACTGCTGGCAGGAAGCACTGCCGCAAAAAAAAATATGTTGGCTCTTAGATGGCAATCACCTCACTCCAATTCGCCAGTTGTCACAGTATGTGGTAGGTAGGACCCAAGGCCAGAGCTGTAGTACATCAACATATTTTATTGTCGGAAAACACAAAACAACAAAAGGAAATTACACAACCATGAACTGGACTGCAAAATGCACAAAACAATAACCCACACACGTGGGCAACTCAACAACTTAAATAGGATCCCCAATTGGAGACAACTCAGGGCAGCTGCCTCTAATTTGGGACCAACAAAATCAAACAGAGTATACTAGACACCTCCACTCTGTCAGGCCCTGACAATCACCTCCAGACCAACATAAAGATGGCTAGAGGCCTCCTTATGGTTAGGACCCGACCGCAAGATCCGGAACACTCAAGGGGGGGAGGGGCAGGAAGCCAGTGTCGGTGGAGACTCCGGATCAGGTTTAAGCTCTGCCTCCGGAGCAGGACTGGGTACCAGGTCAGGTGGAGGCTCAGCCCCCGGAGCAGGACTGGGCACCGGGTCAGGTGGAGGCTCCACCCCCCGGAGCATAACTGGACTCTGGAGCAGGAGGCCCCGCCCCTGGAGCAGGACTGGGCACTGGTTCAGGAGGCACTGGGGGCTCTGGGCTGGGAACAGTTACTGGGGGCTCTGGGCTGGGAACAGGCACTGGGGGCTCTGGGCTGGGAACAGGCACTGGGCTGGGAACAGGCACTGGGCTGGGAACAGGCGCTGGGAACAGGCACTGGGGGCTCTGGTGCGGGAAGTCGGTACTGGAAGTGCCAGGCTAGGAACCGGCACTGGGGGCTCTGAGCTGGGAACAGGCACAGGAGCCCTAGTGCGGGGATCCGGCACTGGAGCTACCAGGCTGGGAACCGGCACTGCGGGCTCTGGGCTGGGAACAGGCACAGGAGCCCTGGTGCGGGAAGCCAGCACTGGAGGTTCCGGTCTGGGCCTTGCCTCCTCCACCTAGCGCCCCTCCAACAGTCCCCATAGCTTTTTACTGGGCCTGTCGTTCTGCTTGCCGATGTGGAGCCCGTCGGTGTCGCCGCTGCCCTGCATCCTGTGGTGGTTCCAGGGCTAGACAATGAAGGTTCTCCTCCTCGGAGTCAGTCTCAAAACCTCCAAGGATTTCCTTCACTGTCCATCTCTGCTTGGTCAGTTTTGGTGAGTTATTCTGTTACGGTGCGTGATAGGCAGGACGCAAGGCGCAGAGCTGTAGTACATCGACATACTTTATTGTCGGAAAACACAAAACAACAAAAGGAAACGCCGCAACCATGAACTGGAGTGCTACATGCACAAAACAATAACCCACACACATGTGGGCAACTCAACGACTTAGTAGGATCCCCAATTAGAGACAACGCAAGGCAGCTGCCTCTAAATGGGGGCCAACAAAACCAAACAGAGTATACTAGACACCTCCACTTTGTCAGGCTCTGACAATCACCTCCAGACCAACATACAGGTGGCTAGAGGCCTCCTTATGGCCAGAACCTGACACCAGTGGATACAGTTACAACATTAGAATTATTGACAGTGAGAATGAATTGCGCTAGTCAAGGAACATAAAGCCCAACGCATAAATACAATATATACAGTGCATTTGGAAAGTATTCAGAGCCCTTTACTTTTTCCACATTTTGTTACGTTACAGCCTTCATCTAAAATTGATTAAATTACTTTTTTTCTCATCAATCTACACACAATACCCCATAATGACAAAACAAAAACAGGTTTTTAGAAAGGTTTGCTAATTTTAAAAAAAATAAACAGAAGTACCTAAGTATTCAGATACTTTACTCAGTACTTTGTTGAAGCACCTTTGGCAGTGATTACAACCTCGTCTTCTTGGGTATGAAGCTACAAACTTGGCACACCAAAAATTTGAAAACAAATAAAAACTTGGTAAGAACAGTCTTAATCACAGTGCATGGAGAATGATGTTAATTACTTTGCAAAAACATAAACCGACAGGTAGCTCGAACTTTATTCATTGCGCGTAAAGGTGGTGAAATTATGAGAGAATTAAGTCAAGGTCAGAACACAGTGTATCTTTAGACACCTCCCAACGCATGCTATTCTCATATGAAGCCTTGCATTGCGAAAAGGTGATGTATACTAGATTTCTTCTCATTCCCTGGGAGAAGGATTCTCTCTACATATGTTATTTTCCTGCAGTGGGGTTTGCTACTGTTAATATGATAGTAGTAGAGGTTTAGCTGGGAATATAGCAAAAAAAAGCACAAGTGCTTTTGTGTTTTTTCATTTTCCCACTGAGCGTGGAAAGACAGCCGCAAATGATGTTAGCTCCAAAATGAAATCCATTGCAGACACCAGCACACACCGCTACGCAGGCAGCACCGGGTGTTTTGTCCTTGAGATAAAGCAACAACAGAAGCCAAACACAAACACGTTCGTTGCATCCTGGACGATCTAGTATGGAGGCTTCAATAAAGCAATATTCATAGCTGTCCCTGAATAAACTTGCGTACAGAGCGTCCTCATTACATTGACAGCTTCCTGGCTGGGGTCTAGCTTTTTTCAACCAAATAATAACGCTACCTGCTGAATCGTGAATGCATCATTACAATAGGTATATTGTTATTGCCATCATGAATGTATATTTATTGTGGATCAGCAAGGAGGACATTTGGTGTGTCAGTTATGTTCATATAATAATAATTAGTATAGAAGGTCTTTGTAAATGCCAACCTGATTAGTTTAAAGTTGTAGATATTCATTAACATAATTAATTTGCAATAATGTTTCAGTGATTTTATATGATACGAGGCTATCTGGAACACAATGGATTCATGCTGTGATAATCATAATGAAGGCTGCCAGTTTGCCTAATAGTCACTGCTTGCCTGTAGGTGTCACTGTTGTGTTGCGCCTAAATGCACTTTTCACCAAATTATGCAAAGACCCCAACGGCACCAGAAAAATCTATGGGAAGATGCTTCTCTTGGTTGAATGGAGCACATGCCCACAATTTACATTCCGCAGATAAAATCTAATAGGTTTAAATTTAGTGGTTATTGAGAGGCACAAATCCAATCCTATTGGGTATGCATGTTACATGTTTCTTTTAATAATGTTGGATTTCATTATTTCAATTGGTTACTCGTGACCTTAGAATCTCTGATTGAATGTGATTGCTGAAGAATGCAATGGCATTCTGTGTCATCCTATCATTCCTATAGTTACTAGTATTTCAAAGGTCATTGATACAGTGCCTTCGGAAAGTATTCAGACCCCTTGACTTTTTCCACATTGTTAGGTTACAGCCTTATTCTAAAATAGAATACATGTTTCCCCCCCCCCCCTCAATCTACACACAATACCCCATAATGCCAAGGCAAAAACAGGTTTGTAGAAATGTTTGCAAATGTATTAAAACATTTTTAAAAACATAGCACGTTTTCAGACCCTTTACTCAGTACTTTGTTGAAGCACCTTTGGCAGCGATTACAGCCTTGAGTCTTCTTGGGTATGGTGCTACAAGCATGGCACACCTGTATTTGGGGAGTTTCTCCCATTCTTCTCTAAAGATCCTCTCAAGCTCTGTCAGGTTGGATGGGGAGCGTCGCTGCACAGCTATTTTCAGGTCTCTCCAGAGATGTTCGATCAGGTTTGTCCTGGCTCTGCCTGGGCCACTCAAGGAAATTCAGAGACTTGTCCCGATGCCTCTCCTGCGTTGTCTTGCTGTGTGCTTAGGGTCGTTGTCCTGTTGGAAGGTGAACCTTCACTCCAGTCTGAGGTCCTGAGCACTCTGGAGCAGGTTTTCGTCAAGGATCTCTCTGTACTTTGCTCCGTTCATCTTTGCCTTGATCCTGACTAGTCTCCCAGTCCCTGCCTCTGAAAAACATCCCCACAGCATGATGTTGCCACCACCATTCTTCACCGTAGGGATGGTGCCAGGTTTCCTCCCGACATGACGCTTGGCATTCAGTTCAATCTCATCAGACCAGAGAATCTTGTTTCTCATGGTTTGAGAGTCTTTGGGTGCCTTTTAGAAAAATCTAAGCGGGCTGTCCTGTACCTATTACTGAGTGGCTTCCGTCTGGCCACTCTACCATAAAAGCCTAATTGGTGGAGTGCTGCAGAGATGGTTGTCCTTCTGGAAGGTTCTCCCATCTCCACAGAAGAACTCTAGACTTGGTCACCTCGCTGACCAAGGCCCTTCTGGTTCCAAACTTATTCCATTTAAGAATGATGGAGGCCACTGTGTTCTTGGGGACCTTCAATTCTGCAGAAATGTTTTGGTACCCTTCCCCAGATCTGTGCCTGGACACAATCCTGTCACTGAGCTCTATGGACAATTCCTTCGATTTCATGGCTTGGTTTTTGTTCTAACATGTACTGTCAACTGTGGGACCTTATATAGACAGGTGTGTGTCTTTCCAAATCATATTTAATCAATCTATCAATCAAGTTGTGGAAACATCAAGGATGATCAATGGAAACACGATGCACCTGAGCTCAACTTCGAGCAAAGGTTCTGAATACTTATGTAAATATGGTATTTCTGTTTCATTTTTAATAAATTCAAAACCTGTTTTCGACTTTGTCATTATGTGGTATTGTTTGTAGATTGATTAAATTAAACAACTTCCTCACCAATTTTAGAATAAGGCTGTAACGTAATAAAATGTGTAAAAGTCAAGGGGCCTGAATACTTTCCGAAGGCACTGTATACTTTACATTATGCGATGGTTGTGGTGATGGGTATGGGTAGAGAGGGAGTATATTCAAAATAGCTTCCACCTCTTACATCCAAATCTTGAATTCCTTTAAATGTCAACCGTAAAGTTTATATTAATTATAGTTATGCTTTAAAGCTCCATGGTGTATAGGGCTGGTCTGGACTACCTATGAGATGAATCAGTGCCAGAGCACTTCCTAGTGTACAGTACTTACTAACTGCTGTGGGGAAAGTCACCTACTACATGCCTGTGGGGATCAGGGGCATTCAGGCCGTAAAACGGACCATAAACACAGAGACAATCAGGGGAGGATAGGGGGTCCCAGCCAGCTTCTTACCTTACCTACCCTATATCTTCATGCCTGAACGTCTTTCAAACTGTTAACTTTAACTCTGTGTCCAGCAAAATATATATTTTTATTAACAAAGAACATTGCACCTCTATCCAGTTAATGAAATATTGATTTGGAAATGTATTGTAAGATAATGAAAGCTATTAAAGTGTTAGTGTTTTTGCTCGGAGCCAACTTAATCTATTTTTTTTCAATGGTGTACGTTCTAAATCTAGAAATTGATCATGTTTCTCTGGCACTAATTATTTTAGGTTTATTGTTCATTGGATTAGTGTCATGGTTTTGTTTCAGGGGAACACAGTCACTATTTTTAAAAGAAAATGGCAGTGGGACATCAGGAGCCTGGTGATATGAATGTCTCCTGTGATCCTATGTCAAACAGCCAAAATAACTTATGATTTACATGTATACAAAAGATGTTGTACCATCAAAGTCCCTTGAAATGGAAACTGTAGTCAGAATAGAAATGAGGATTAAACCAATCAGGAACAAATGGCAAATCCTATTTTATAAAGATAGTTACTTAACCTGATTGCATTGAGTCATACTCCATAGAGGTAAACACAGTAACATTATCTCATATTTTGTCTCCCACCATAAGATGCTATGTGAGAGTGGAGATGTGCCATGCTGTAATGCGCTGCTCCACTGTGGCGCTGCATTCCCTCTCTGTCTCTGACCCTTCTTTAGGCTCCAGCAAATGAAAGTCAGGGCAGCCTGTCACTTTCCCAAAGCCCAGCCCAGCCCACAGTTCATCAGGCTCCTAAAGGATGAAACAGCCCAGCTACTGTGCCCGCACTAATCTCAGCTCTAATTCAATGATAACAATCCCCTGTTTAAGCACACCACAATGCTCCAGATTGTTTGTGAATAATTGGTCAGACCCTTTTGCTTGATTAATTTGATTGCCACATTATTCACTGGGTTAAGATAGTGAGGTAACTTTGGTAAACTCTGAGCTCAACTCGGGATAACCGGTCATACGAAAGTGGCTTCCCTTTTAGCCAGGTAAATTTCAAAATGTTTAGCCAGGTAAATTTCAAAATGTTTAGCCAGGTAAATTTCTACAGCAGTTTGTAAGTACTGTACACTTCCTAGTGTACAGTACTTACTAACTGCTGTGGGGAAAGTCACCTACTACAGGCCGTAAAACGGACCATAAACACAGAGACAATCAGGGGAGTTAGCTGTGAGCAGTACTAACCTGCTCACAGCTAACTCCACTTACCCTGAATGACTGAGCCACCGTTGAGGACCAATGAAATCAGATTCCCTCCCTCTAGCGAAGATTGGTCATCATTCCCTTCATTAAAATAGATCACATTACACATTAGTAATGACAGAATGCATTTTAATCATGTACAGTATCACTTTTGTATGACTTAATACAATTATTTTATCGATAGGAGTGGGAAAAAAGGTGCTTGTGGTTGTGCATTGACATGCAAAAAAAAAGGCACTTCTATAAGCCTATTTCATACCATAGCCTGCTAAAAACTACAAGATAACTTTTCTTTCATTTTGATTTCAGCACAAATGAAAATGTGGTACTGACTCACCCATGGATTGATGTTAGCATTATCTCAATGAAGAATTCGGCGTTCGACAAACCATGTCGACATGCACGTGCGTTTGCAGGCCTGCTAGAGTTATCAGCAAGCAGACAAGCAATATCCACCGCCGTAGTACAGATGAAGCCTGAGCTGGCATGTGAAGCTGGTTAGCTTCACATAAAACCCTGAGTAGATCTAGTTTTGCTTTGAGAATACCCCTCCGGCTGCTACTGCTGTTGCTGTTGTTGTTGTTGTTGGACCTGACCAAAGCTTAATGAAATAGAGTAAACTTTACAATCATTATTTTCAATTGCATTGAACCTTAATGAAAACAGTGAATGTTTACTATGACAAGAGTTGTGACATAGGAAACTTTTTAATGGTAAATGTCAGAGAAACCGTCAATCTGTCATTTTCTCCCCCTCTTCTGATTGAAGATTAAACTTGATTGTTAAGATTGTCTAGAAAGAGACCTTTTGAAAGCATGCCTAGTCCACATGTGCAGTAAACATAGTATACAGACTCTAAAGCATGTTATTTGTCATGCCACGCCAATTCACATCAATTGGACTCCAATGGTTATTACATTTAGTCTAATTCCTTGCATTACATGGCACTGGAGATTGTGTGATTCAGAAGCTACGGGCCATGTGGCTGCAGTGCTAAGATTTTGACTAGGAGGGTAGAGGAGCCGTGTTGAACGGTGCTCACGACTGGACCCAAGGTTGGGAAACTCCAGAAGGCGAGATTGAGAGATTTTTCTGACACTTTGCCCAGTGATCAACACCAAAGACATATGGCATAAACAGAGCAGTAAACGCTCCGCTTTGCTTCTATGTGTTTACACTGAATTGGTTTTGCAGTCCAAGGTAGTGGGGTCATAAAGGTTTATGTGATTTGATTATGCTGGTGTTTCAAATTATCGATCCTGGATGGAGATGCACAGGCTTGTATGTTATGAAATTCGACAGTGCACAAATACAATTAACCAAACCTCAGCTCTTTCCCTCTCTGTTGCTCTCATTAACCACATTTCCATCCTCCGATTTTATGCGAGTCATAATGTATAAAAAAAATTCACGACAGCTGTAATGGAAACAGGAAGATTAGGAACAATTTTATAAATGCAGACAGGTCATTTGTTCGTTCGACATGGTGGGATCTTTTTGTGTCGGTAAAATGAATTACGTGAGAAATGGCGGTGGAAATGGCTTTAAGCGCAAATATTGATGTAATAACCATCACATCGAAGTAAACTTGGAGTCACGCAATGAGATGTGTGGTCCTCCCACGAAGACTTGGGAAAGCATGCAGTTTATTAGGCTACAGATTAAATATGTTATGATGCACAATGATGCACAATGATGAGCTTGATGCGCCTTTCCAATAAATATTGAGGGTCCTATTCTGGTGACATGATGATTGATGCTTTGCTGCTGTTTGACAACTAAAAATAATCTTGCTCTTATCCATAGTAATCTCATCATGTAGGCTAGCCTACCCACACTGTATCTGCGAGCTGTTGGCTAGAGCACACAGGCCAAGACCAGAGTGGCCAAATTTGCTATTTTAGGCAACATTATTTCGGAGAAAACTATTGTTAGTGTTAAAAAATGCGATGGAAACACATTGAACTTTAGAGTTTTATTCGGTACAGGAAAACTTAAGTGAAAAAGTATATTTTATGTGCACTACGTCATCACACACTGCTTTTTATACAGTACAAGTCAGTTTGGTGGAAACACTACTGCTGGGAAAATGTGCATTACTTTATGTGGATTTTAGAATATTCACATGGAAATCTGTCGCCAATCGGATGGAATCCTACCTTGTCTTTTTGTGTTTGTAGCTAGTCTTACACGTTATTCTGACAAACTATGAACTATGAAATGATGGTCTTAAATCTGACTTTGCACTCTGTTCTTCTCCAATATTTCTCAAACACTCCTCATCGCAGAACACCCTACATCGGCCTAGTAATAACTCTGTCCGCAAAGTCCAGTAGAGTATGCATTAACATTTGGTTAAAGTTGTGGTTTAACATTTTAGAGTGGATCGATTAAATCCTCCCAACAGTACTGATTGGATGGCTGTGGATTGATCAGTGTCGGGTGAGTAACAACGAGGTAGGGAAACCCTTCTTCACATTTCGACCCTCTTCATCATATAATGTGGCCCGTGTCTAGACATGGGGAGCCCCTCTTAACCTGGCTGTGATAATGAATCGGTGGCCTGTAATATTTGTGCTGTGGAGAACATCACCAGGCAAGAGACAGGAGTACAGTTTAGTGTAATTTAGCAAAAACATCTCGTGCCACACAGCCCCTGGACCAATAGTGCCCATGTGCACTTTCTATTAGCTGTAATAACACTGCTGTAATAAATTAATGCTTAGCAGGGGCGCAACTTTCACTGGGGATTATGAAATTGCATTTTGCCCCCCCCATCAGTTTTATCATTGGAATGTGATACTAAAACCAAAGTTGTGCCCCTGCTGCTTAGTAACAGCATAGTAACTAATATAGACAGATATAGATCACCGATACTACATGGCCCTCAACACTTGACCCCGGCTGTATTTGTTAATGGTAATTTGTCTGCCCAGGCCTGGACTGTCCCTGGTGAGGACGGGAGGGATGCAATTTGCACACATATAGTATATTCAGCTGGAGCAGAAGCATGCATGTATCAGAAGGTGTGGAGACCTTTAAAATGGCCATTTCCTCCTGCCTTCCTCTATTGCAGTAGCCTACATTTATAGCACAACTTTATAGCTGTATCAATAAGAGTACATTTTTATAATAAAGGATGTTAGCACAAAATAAACTTGAAAATATTAATCAATGGTGAAATAGAATGGTACAGTTCTGAAGTGCTGAATAATGGGGCAACATTAGCATTACGTGCTAAAATCCAGAACACATAATTGTATTAACAATGAAAAGTACAGTATTAAGCACTCAACAACCAAATCCCATCTTCAGTTATGTGGTTAACATTTCTAGCCTCCCCCATAAAAACCTCCACTTGGGCTGTGCAACCACCTCAGACAGCTACAATGTGTCACTTTTTTGGGCAACCCAACTAAATTCACATAGAAATGTAGTTATAGATCTTTAATTCCAATTGAAAGCAAGTCTAAGAAACGGTATATCTGTTCTGTGTGTGGTATTTCTATGCTTCCTGTTCTGAAGTTTCGGAGTCTTTTACTTTCGGTTTTGTATATCAGCATCAAACAGCTGAATATACAACATTTTTGTTTATGGAAAATGAATTTCACAGCGGTTTAGACGGTACAGTGATTCTCTACATGAGGACTGCTTGTTTTGTCACAAACTGAAATTAGGCAAACTATAAGAATTTTAGCAACCAGGAAATGGCGGAGCGATTCCTGCATAGTGCATCTTTAAACGTTTAACTATACAGACAGGTAAGAGTAGAGCTATATTACATTACTTTAGACAGACACTCAAACGCATTTTGCAGCAAGAATTCTAGAGTAAAAGTGTACACTAAACTGTACACTAGAAAATAATTGTATAATCTTATTGATGGAGAACAATCCATCAATTAGGAGACAATTCAACACAAATACCTGATTCTTAATAGAGCTTAAGTGCCTCACAAGGACAAAAGGTCCTGAACCTAATAGAACTGCTACCCACACACACTGGTTGAATCCAAATGGTTTCAACATCATTTGTCAACCAGTGGCGGTCATTGCTGTTTAAGACGAGGGAAGACGATTATTATTTTTATGAGCGTGGCCTTATTTCTATTACAGCATATTGAATGTCTGTCATTTATATTCCATTCACCCAGCTCAATGTAACATTGATAGGTTTAGGCTACTACATGATACTCAAATATTCCCTATATCCATCATGAGGTTGCTACAACCTTGTCACAGTATGCATTAATGGGTCGATACACGGAGCGCTGATAGAGTGTCATTCCTCTTTTATTTAATGAGATGTCCTCCCGAAGCATTAAATAAACAGACGGAGATGACTAAATAAACAAAAACCACGATTACAAAACAAAACACAGTGACTCACTTGCTTTCTGAAACACGAAGCAGACAAGCAGGAACAATGATCCACCCACAGGTGGATTTGTGTGGGGATTAAATACTATCCCCAATCAGAGACAACGCTAGACAGCTGTCTCTGATTGGGGATGATAATCTCCCTAGTTAGTGTGTGAGAACTTGGTTGTGTGCCTCTCTCCTCCCCTAGGTGGGAGTAAGAGGCCTTACCACAACCAAGCCCTCACAGTACCCCTCCCCTAAGGTGCGGACTCCCGATCGCACACAAACAAAATCCCCCCTCTCCTGAAAGAAAAAATGTCCAAAACTCTAGGGGGGACATGGCGGGGTACTGAGGTGGTTGCTGGTGGGGGCTCTGGTTCCGGTTCCGGGCGTGGCACAGGCTGTGAGAGTAGCTTCTCTCCTACCTCTCCGTTGCACGCCCGGTCCGGTCCGGACCCCGGCGCGATGGTTCCCCCCTCAGTACTCCCGCCTTCCACCAAGTCCTGTCTGGACCCTGGTGTGGGAGCCCTCGACCCTGGAGAGGGGCTGACAACCGGCCCCGGACTGGGCACCGGTGGAGCGGACTGCTCCTTCCCTGGAGCGACGTAGACGACCGGCCCCGGACTGGGCACTGGTGGAGCGGACTGCTCCGGCACTGGAGCGACGCCGACGACCGGCCCCGGACTGGGCACCGGTGGAGCGGACTGCACCGTCACTGGATCGACGTAGACGACCGGCCCCGGACTGGGCACCGGTGGAATGGACTGCTCCGTTACTGGAGCAACGTAAACGACCGGCCCCGGACTGGGCACCGGTGGAGCGGACTGCTCCTTCACTGGAGCGACGTCGATGACCGGCCCCGGACTGGGCACCGGTGGAGTGGACTGCTCCGGCACTGGAGCGACACAGATGACCGGCCCCGGATTGGGCACCGGTGGAGCGGACTGCTCCGGCACTGGAGCGACGCAGACGACCGGCCCCGGACTGGGCACCGGTGGAGCGGACCGCTCTGGCGCTGTAGCTGAGCAGACTGTTGGACCCGGATGTGGCTCTGGTGGAGGTTCAGGGCTGCTCACCTTCACCTGAGGTCCCGGGCTGCTGACCCTCCCCGGAGGTCCCGGGCTGCTGACCCTCCCCGGAGGTCCCGGGCTGCTGACCCTCCCCGGAGGTCCCGGGCTGCTGACCCTCCCCGGAGGTCTCGGGCTGCTGACCCTCCCCGGAGGTCTCGGGCTGCTGACCTTCCCCGGAGGTCTCGGGCTGCTGACCTTCCCCGGAGGTCTCGGGCTGCTGACCATCGCTGGGGGTCTCGGGCTGCTGACCTTCTCCGGAGGTCTCGGGCTGCTGACCTTCACAGGAGGCCTCAGGCTGCTGACCTTAACAGGAGACCTCAGGCTGGATGCCGTGCCCACCCTGGGCACCGACGGAGAGGTGGTTTTCAGCCCTGCTGTTGGTCTGGCTGTCTGTCCCAGACTGGGCGCCGCCACGCTATGCAGCTCCTGCTCCACAGCGGGACTGAACGTCGTGCCCACCCTGGGCACCGACGCAGAGATGGTTTCCAGCCCTCTGGTGGGGCTGGCTGTCGGCCCCAGACTGGGCACCGACACGCTATGGAGCTCCTGCTCCACAGCGGGGCTGAACGTCGTGCCCACCCTGGGCACCGACGCAGAGATGGTTTCCAGCCCTCTGGTTGGGCTGGCTGTCGGCCCCAGACTGGGCACCGACGCGCTATGGAGCTCCTGCTCCACAGCGGGACTGAACGTCGTGCCCACCCTGGGCACCGACGCAGAGATGGTTTCCAGCCCTCTAGTGGGGCTGGCTGTCGGCCCCAGACTGGGCACCGACGCGCTATGGAGCTCCTGCTCCACAGCGGGGCTGAACGTCTTGCCCACCCTGGGCACCGACGCAGAGATGGTTTCCAGCCCTGTGGTTGGGCTGGCTGTCGGCCCCAGACTGGGCACCGACGCGCTATGGAGCTCCTGCTCCACAGCGGGGCTGAACGTCGTGCCCACCCTGGGCACCGACGCAGAGATGGTCTCCAACCACAGAGCTGTGCTGTCGACCCTCGCTGTAGGCTCCGTGTGAGGAATGGGCACGGGGCATACTGGACTGGGTGAGCGCACCACTGGTCTGCTGCGAGGCGCAGGCACGGGCCGTACCGGGCTGGGGAAACGCACCGTTGGGTTGGTGCGTTTAGCTGGCACGGGTCGCACCGGGCTGGAGACACGCACCGTTGGGCTGGTGCGCGGAGCAGGCGCGGTCCGTGCCGGGCTGGGGAAACGCACCGTTGGGCTGGTGCGTCTAGCTGGCACGGGTCGCACCGGGCTGGAGACACGCACCATAGGGCTGGTGCGTGGAGCAGGCGCGGGCCGTACCGGGCTGGGGAAATGCACCGTTGGGTTGGTGCGTTTAGCTGGTACGGGACGCACCGGGCTAGTGTTGCGCACCGATGGTTTGGTGCGCAGAGTCGGTCTCCTCCTCCTCCGACTCTGGACCAGCGCTGGAGGCACCGGACTGGGAACTGGCGCTGGAGCACGACTGTCCCTGTCGTGCCTACTCCACCGCCAATCCCCATCCTGTGAGGGTTCCTCCGGGAACCCCCACGAGTGAGGGAACAGAAGCACATCGTCGTCGTCTTCCTCCGACTCCTCCCTGTACTCCTGCTCCCATGGCTGTAGGGGCTCCTCCTGGAACCCCCACGAGTGCAGTGGTTGGGGCTCTTCTCCCTCGATCCCCGACCACCCCCATAGCCCCCCCCCAAAATCAGTTTGAGGGGTTTTCTGGGCTCCAGGCTGGTCCTCAACTCTAGCCCGGTGACGTGTCCTCCGTCTCCGGCGCCTCGGCTGCTCCGGACCCCAGCCTTCCTCCACCGAGCGATAATAAGAGCGTTCCTCCTCGGTAAAATTACCGAGGAGGATATCTCCT
Organism: Thymallus thymallus; assembly: GCA_023634145.1. Taxonomy (NCBI): domain Eukaryota; kingdom Metazoa; phylum Chordata; class Actinopteri; order Salmoniformes; family Salmonidae; genus Thymallus; species Thymallus thymallus. Next base: position 15,076,823 of record CM042390.1, read on the forward strand.
AAAGTTATTCCCCGTTGCGTTCCAGTGTGGATCATTCTGTCACAGTGCGCATTAATGGGACGATACACGGAGCGCTGATAGAGTGTCATTCCTCTTTTATTTAATGAGATGTCCTCCCGAAGCATTAAATAAACAGACGGAGATGACTAAATGAACAAAAACCACGATTACAAAACAAAACACAGTGACTCACTTGCTTTCTGAAACACGAAGCAGACAAGCAGGAACAATGATCCACCCACAGGTGGATTTGTGTGGGGATTAAATACTATCCCCAATCAGAGACAACGCTAGACAGCTGTCTCTGATTGGGGATGATAATCTCCCTAGTTAGTGTGTGAGAACTTGGTTGTGTGCCTCTCTCCTCCCCTAGGTGGGAGTAGGAGGCCTTACCACAACCAAGCCCTCACAAACCTAGCCTATGAATTAAAGTTTACAACGTAGAGGCACAGGTCAAGAGAAATTTGAGTCATCAAGGTGACAGACTCATGCCTGAATCTAGCTGATCTAGGGTGTAATCATTAGTCCAACAGTTGCAAAGGAGAGTTTCTATTTGACAAATGCAGGTCTGTTAATCCCCATTTAGTTCCATTTGAATATGAATACACCCCTGATCACGAGCAAACACAGTTGCAGCCACATACAAATAGCATTATCCCTTTGATCGTTGTATAATTCCTTCTCGCACCTATGCGCTCTCCTCCTCTCCCCTTGGACATTAGACCAGTGGAAATCTGTCCTTTGGTCTGACGAGTCCAATTGTTGAGAAGGTGAACTTATTATCTCTGCATGTGTGATTCCCACCGTGAAGCATGGAGGAGGAGGTGTGATGTTGTGGGGGTGCTTTATTGGTGACACTGTCTGTGATTCACATAACCAGCAAGGATACCATAGCAATTTGCAGCGATACACCATCCCATCTGGTTTGTGCTTAGAGGGACTATCATTTGTTTTTCAACAGGACTATGACCTAACACACCTCCAGGCTGGGTAAGGGCTATTTGACCAAGAAGGAGAGTGATGGAGTGCTGCATAAGATGACCTGGCCTCCACAATCACCCAAAGCTGGTTGGTCAAGAGTGTGGTCAGAAGGTGTGGAGACCTTTAAAATGGCCATTTCCTCCTGCCTTCCTCTATTGCAGTAGCCTACATTTATAGCACAACTTTATAGCTGTATCAATAAGAGTACATTTTTATAATAAAGGATGTTAGCACAAAATAAACTTGAAAATATTAATCAATGGTGAAATAGAATGGTACAGTTCTGAAGTGCTGAATAATGGGGCAACATTAGCATTACGTGCTAAAATCTGTCATCAAGGCAAAGGGTGGGCAATTAGGCCTGGCTCGCAGTCGGCGTTCGATGAGGTTGAGGTTAGGTGTCTGTGCAGGCCAGTCAAGTTCTTCAATACCGACAAATAATTTCTGTATGGACCTTGTGCACAGGGGCATTGACATTCTGAAACAGGAAAGGGCCTTCCCCAAACTGTTGCCACAAAGTTGGAAGCACAGAATCATATAGAATACTATTGTATGCTGTAGCGTTAATATTTCCCTTCACTGGAACTAGGTGGCCTAGCCCAAAATATGAAAAACAGCACCACACCATTATTCCTCCTCCAGCAAACTTTACAGTTGTCACTATGCATTTGGGCTGGTAGCATTCTCCTGGCATCTGTCCAATCCAGATTTGTCCATCGGACTGCCAGATGTTGAAGCGTGATTCATCACTCCAGAGAACGTGTTTCCAAAAATCCAGAGTCCAGTGGCGGTGAGCTTTACACCACTCCAGCCGATGCTTGGCATTGCGCATAGTGATCTTAGACTTGTGTGTTGCTGTTCGGCCATAGAAACCCATTTCATGACGCTCCCGACGAACACTTCTTGTGCTGATGTTGCTTCCAGAGGAAGTTTGGAACTCAGCAGTGAGTATTGAAACCGAGGACAGACATTTTTTACACGATACGCACTTCAGCAGTCCCATTCTGTGAGCTTGTGTGGCCTACCAATTCACGGCTAAGCTGTTGTTGCTCCTAGACATTTGCACTTCACAACAGCACTTACAGTTGACCGGGGCAGCTCTAGCAGAGCAGACATTTGACTAACTGACTTGTTTGAAAGGTGGCAGTCACTGAGCTCTTCAGTAAGGCCATTTTACTGCTAGTGTTTGTCTATGGAGATTGCATGGCTGTGTGCTAGACTTTATAAACCTGTCAGCAACAGGTGTGGCTGAAATAGCAAAACTACTAATTTGAATGGGTATCCACATACTTTTGAATATAGTGTATATTGAATATAGGATGAAAACATTTCCAGGAGGAATGTTCAACGTTATTTCAATGTATACATAGTTCTGATGATTATGTTAAAATTACATCGATTTATAACCTGTTAGTCAGGTTAAGTCAATGTATTTAAGTTAAACTTTTACGCTAATGTCAATGTTACAACACTACTTGAAATTAGAAGAAACTAGTACTGTTTGCTTACTTTTTTTAAATCCACTATTTTCCACGTTGATTCCACATCATAATACGTTTATTCAACCAGTGTGTGCCCACTGGGTACATGCCTAATTGCATAATGGTGTCTGACGGATGCTAGCCACTTAGGAGTAGGCTAAGCTGGGAGAGATAACAAAAGATGAGGTCAAATTACGGAATTAAAATACTGTACATTCCACAGAGTACAGGAAGTTTTCATGTTCACTAAACTGTTCGAACTTCAACTCTAATTCCACTGATCTGCGGAATTAAGCGTCTGTATTAAAATTCAAATCAACCAACAAGCAACATTGTTCGTCTTGTCTCTTCATGTGTTTGATTTATTTCTTAAGCGTTTTAGTGAAGTCGGTCGTTTCTGCCTGTGGAATTTCATAGATGAGCCATTTCACTTTGGATTCCTCCGACTCAAGGTTACGCTGCTATTTAAGCCTGTTGTTCCACAAATCAGGGGATAATGTAATTGGCTGAGATCGAGGCATGGAGACTATCAATTCGCCCGGCTCCTCCAGAGGCACTTAAGGTGGCATTACTAACACTCCAAATGTATTATCTCAATCAGTTGACTTGCTGGAGCTAGCGTCTCACTGAAAAGGGGATAAATAACACAGGGAAGAGAGAGAGAGAGAGAGAGAGAGAGACACGCTGCGCATTCCATTGCATCCCTCTCTCTCCCTCCATTGCAGCCACATTAAAATGAGACAAATGCTTTTCTCTTGGCTACAAAGTACCATAAAGTATTTGGCTCTCGGAGAGGCCTCTAAACATAAACTGTGGTAATGTACACGTGAACTCGGGCAACCAAATCACTTCTCTCTGGGCGCCATTATTCACCTCAGCGTTGCTGGAACACAAACCCACAATGTAGAGGGGCTATTTCTCACCTCCACCATAATGTGGGGATATAATCTCAGCTCTGGAGCATGGTAAATAATGCCATCCCGATCCCAGCCTGCTTTTCTTCCCCGCCTTCCATTCTTCTCGCTCGGGACATAGAGCTGAAATAGGGAAAATGTGTGGTTAGAGAGAAAACTTCCGTCATGGTCAGAGAGTATAAATGCAAAGGCTGATAAACCTTCCTGTGGTGCTTGACACTTCCCTTTCCTGTCATTCATCCATCCATCAACAAAAACATAAAATACATTCTTCTCTGTATGTATCTGGAAGCAAATATCTGGAATTATTCTTATTATGCTGGCTAATAAATATTCTGTCCTCACTTTTTGCCATTTAACTTCTTGGTCTCAGTGATAGAGCAGAACAGATTTGGAAGGTTTGATGTATTAGAGGTAAACAAATTGTGGGGTAAATCCATCAGTATTAGCCAACTGCTAGACAGTATATACTGTACATATTTAAGCAGTTAAAGGCTGTAGGAAGTGATTTGAAAAAACATCTACAGTTCACTCTCTCAAACACAACAGAGCAATTTACACACCGTCAAGGGATTTTATAGCATTTTAATTTAATATCCCCTTACTCATTTCTCTTCATTTTATACTCTATGGCAGGAGTCCGTAGCAATTTTCCTTACCCAACATTTTATTTATCTTGCCTCTGCAGCATCACTGCCACCCCATAGCAAAGCAACAGTATAAGTACCAGTGCTGTAACAGTAAGGCTTTCCTCTTTGGTTTAGCGGTAGCCAATCGTAACAATGCATGACATCAATCTCGCTACCATGAGGGGTAGGAAAAGCTTCAGGATACAATTAATGAAAAAGTGGCCTGCTTTATCTGCTGGTTAATCCTCCCAAGTTTTCAGTTTAGTGACTTATGTCCACAGACACTAGAGAGAAGAAACATGTATGCAGCACATTAGCCTATACAATACTAATGTGTTAAATGTTCACACAGTAGTATAATTATGTATTTTTTGGGTTTAATCTTACAGTATGAGTTCAATCTGGAGTCCTCCTTCCAACTATGCCCCTTTGTTTATGCAAATTGCATAACTGTCCTTAAGATTGTCTCTGAGGCTGTTTACACAGGCAGCCCAATTCTGATTTGTTTTCCCTAATTGGTATTTTAACCAATCAGATCAGCTCTGAAAAATATCTGATGTAATTGGTCAAAAGATTAGAATTGAGCTGCCTATGTAAACACAGCCTAAGCGCTTCACTCACTCTGCAGCCAAGATCAGCTCCATACCGGGATTTTTGGCAGAGGTGAGGAATGGGAATTTGTCATTCCAAGTGGATATCATGAGAAAATAAATGAGTCATTGCTGGGGGCGTTGATTGAGGTTGTATAATCACACAGTGTTGTTGGAAGGGAGAGGGATCTGTGAACATCGGTTATAGAGTACATTGGGACCTGCATCCTCCCAGCGTAGTCATTAACAGTCAAGGCAAATGTCTTATTGCCGCGGGCAAAGTCCTCCACCTGAGGAAGGTACCAGTTGCCCCTAGCAACAATGAACATGACACCTGAAAGTAAACCTAGTACCTTAGAGACAAGTATTTCTTTCAGCCATAAACAAGGAGCATCAAATTAATTAGAATGTTTCTTCTTATCTCTATTTCTCAATTTCTCTCTCTGTAACCATGAAATGCAGATATTACTCTTTCATCTCTGTAATGGCCAACCATATTCCTGTCATCCTGAGCCATGTCTCACTTGGTGGAGGCCGCAGTCGGCTGAACCGTATTAATGGGCCACAGAGTAAACGTGTCTCTCTCGCTCTCAGCAAGTCCCTGTGATGGTTCAGACAAGACAGATGTCAGGGTGCCGATGGCATGGTCAGAGAGAGAGAGAGAGAGCTAGAGTGGCTGAAGATACGACTAAGATACAGGATATACTTTAAAAGGCTGTCATCAAAGGCTGGCTGGATTGCATACAGAAGACCTTAGCTGACCCTAGATGTTTCGTACAAGAAAGGCTTAGAAAAGCACAATTAATGAAATAGGGTTATTCCTTTTTGTCACACTTCAAAGATCCTATTTTACAGTATGGGAGACCCGGTTTGGTTGTCACACTTTTTACTAATTTGTATATTTCTCAGCAACAGTATATCTTACAATACTTTTTTCAATATTAGGAAAAATACCAATGCCATGGGTTGAAATGGGGACCCTTTGTAACCACATACAGCGGGTGAAACAAGTATTGAACACATCACCATTTTTCTCAGTAAATATATTTCCAAAGGTGCTATTGACAACATCACCAGATGTTGGTAACAACCCAAGTAATCCATACATACAAAGAAACCAAAACAAATACGTTCAGAAATTAAGTTATGTGTAATAATGTGAAATGACACAGGGAAAAAGTATTGAACACATGAAGAAAGGGAGGTGCAAAAAGGCATGGAAAGCCAAGACAACAGCTGAAAACTATCAGTAATTAAAAAGCAATCCAGCCCCCTGTCAGTGCAAATTAATATCAGCTGGTTCAGTCCCAACTGATGGCCTACAAAAAGGTCTCATTGTCAAGGTGTCACACAAGACACATCTCATGATGGGTAAAAGCAAAGAGCTGTCTCAAGACCTTCGCAACCTAATTGTTGCAAAACATAATGATGGCATTGGTTATAGGCCCATTTCTAAGCTTCTGAATGTTCCAGTGAGCACTGTTGGGGCCCTAATACGGAAGTGGAAAGACAATCATTTCACCATACATTTGCCTCGACCAGGTGCTCCTCGCAAGATCTCTGACAGAGGAGTGAAAAGAATAATCAGAAGAGTTGTCCAAGAGCCAAGGACCACTTGTGGAGAGCTTCAAAAAGACCTGCAATTAGCAGGTACTGTTGTCTCAAAGAAAACAGTAAGTAATGCACTCCACCGCCATGGTGGAGTGCATTACTTAAAAAAACACCATACCAACAGTGAAGTTTGGAGGTGGGAACATCATGGTGTGGGGCTGTTTTTCAGCAAATGGTACTGGCAAACTTCACATAATTGAAGGAAGGATGAATGGGCAAATTTACCGAGACATTCTTGACAAAATCTGCTGCCATCTACCAGGATGATGAAGATGAAACGAGGGTGGACATTTCAGCAAGACAATGATCCCAAACACACAGCGAAGGAAACTCAATTGGTTTCAAAGAAAGAAAATAAAGCTGCTAGAATGGCCCAGCCAATCACCTGACTTAAATCCCATTGAAAATCTATGGAAAGAACTGAAGATCAAGATTCATAGAAGAGGCACGGAACCTTCAATATTTGAAGACTGTTTGTGTGGAAGAATGGGCCAAAATCACACCAGATCAATGCATGCGACTAGTTTCTCCATACAGGAGGCGTCTTGAAGCTGTCATTACCAACAAAGGCTTTTGTACAAAGTATGAAATAAATATCAGTAAGTGTGTTCAATACTTTTTCCCTGTGTCATTTCACATTATTACACATAACTTAATTTCTGAACCTATTTGTTTTGGTTTCTTTGTTACCAACATTTCATGTCAATAGCACCTTTGGAAATATATTTACTGAGAAAAATGGTGACGTGTTCAATACTTATTTCACCCGCTGTATCTTATTCCATCATGGATATATAAGCTATTTAACACTCCACTTGTGACAACCAGCCCCATTTGAAACCCCCGACCTGACAAGGTAAAAATCTGTCGTTCTGCCCCTGAGCAAGGCAGTTAACCCACTAATAACCGGGCGCCGAAGACGTCGATTAAGGCAGCCCTCCGCACCTCTCTGATTCAGAGGGGTTGGGTTAAATGCAGAAGACACATTTCAGTTGAATGCATTCAGTTGTACAACTGAGTAGGTATCCGCCTTTCCTTTCCCGGGGTTGGTTGTCATGGTATTTGCCATTTGTTTTTCAGCAAAAATGTAACCAATTTACCAAGTTTTACAAAAAGTAAAGCCTTTATTGCGTTAAGCCTTTATTTATTTATTTATAAAAAAATTAATTCAACAGTTGAATATTTGCTTTGACATTGTAGTTCTTACTTCATTCAAATCGTCATGTCAATGCTTAATAATAAAACAAACAGTAACATCTGATATTGTGATAATGTAATATTTTGGTAACGTGAAACATTTGCGTTAATCATTTTTTGTTATTGAAAACATGGAATACTTTTTCAAATAGGAACAGGTGTGTGTGTGTGAATGTTGCTGACTCTACTGTAAGTTGGAGTCGCATGACTCACAGTTTTGACAAGCGAGTCCGGACCTGACCAAATCTGAACCAATCATAGACATCTGTGTTTCACAAGTTTGGACAGCACAGTATACAGTACAGTAGAACATAGCAGTACAGTACAGTAAAGAAAAGTAGTGTATTCAGTACAGTACAGTTGGAGGCTATAGTACATTAAAGTATAATTTACTCTATTGTATCCTACTGTACTGTACTTTGCTCCAGTTTTGGAAAAAGTCACCCAGTAAAATACTACTTGAGTAAAAGTCTAAAAGTATTTTGGTTTTAAATATTTTAAAGTATCAAAAGTAAACGTAATTGCCCAAATATACTTCAGTATCAAATGTCAAATTAAAAGTATAAATAATTTCAAATTGATAATATTAAGCAAACCAGACGGCACAATTGTAATGTTTTTTATGAATAGCCAAGGGCACACTTGGACACCATGAGTGTGCAAAGCTGTCATCAAGGCAAAGGGTGGCTACTTTGAAGAATCTCAAATTGAAAAATATATTTTGATTTTTTTTAACACATTTTGGGTTACTACACGATTCCATGTGTTATGTCATAGTTTTGATGTCTTCACTTTTATTCTACAATGTAAAAAAAATAGTGCAAATAAAGAAAAACCCTGGAATGAGTAATATTACAAACTTTTTGCCCCAGTGTAAATAGTAAAGTAAAGATACCGCAACATCAATGTTTAAGAGACAACCACCCCCCCATTGCTAATTAAGATGCTAACACATGGTTTGACCTAGGAACTCACAAATAAGACTTTAAATAAAGCTCTTTCCTCTTTTCAATAAAAGTAATTGTATAGTAGTAACTGCGAGAAACCGGTAAATTATAATAAATTATTTATGAACAGCATGGCGTGAATTTGTGGGGACAGACAGCCCATCTCAGTATGGAGCGTAAGGTAGGCCTGCATTTGCTGCTGTATAGTCTATGCTACAGTAATATAAAGACTGAATGCAAGTCTAATTTACCCATCTCCATCTGGCTTTCAGGGGTCACAACTGTAAAGATTTCGATTTTTTTTTATGCAGCTGCAGAGTTTTAAAACAGCCTATCACTCGAATATCGTTGCTTTAAATCAGTGCACTCACAAGCACTCTCTCAATCTCTATCAACTGTCTCCATTAATTTGCATCCAAAATAGATAATCCTTGTCACGTTCGGGTGTGTAGAGAGACCAAGGCGCAGCGTATCCATAGTTCGACATCTTTATTTAATTAATAAACTATACTGGTGCGAACTATACAAATATAACAACTGAATATAACAAACACACGTAGCACGAACACGGGACATAACATAACAATGAACCACGCCATAGCAATGGACATGGACACTTAAGTAGGATCCCTAATTAGAGGTAATGTATGGCAGCTGCCTCTAATTAGGGATCCCACACACAACACCACATAGACGTAGAAATCATAGATCTGCCAGACTCTGACCATAGAACTATAGAGAAGCAAAGCTTCTCTATGGCCAGAGCCTGACAATCCTGTTCTAGGTTTATAGATAGATGTCCTATCCTACCTCTTTCAGGTAATAAATTCAATGCAGTATTAGCCTTATTTTTTAGCTAACTAATGATGGGTTATGCATATTAAGCTTCTAACTTATAGCCTCTCTCTCTTGCACAATATGCACCCTGTGCTCTGCTGGCCTCTCTCCTTGAAAAATGCTCCTTAGCTCTTGGAGTCCCATGCAGGAATAGCTAGACTAGAATAGCGTGACATGATTTCTTATACCAATAGACTATTCAAAGAGGGACATAAGCTCTTGTTTGCTTAATGTTAAATACAGCAGCCAATAGAACTCATGGCTAATGCACGATGGCGGTAGACTATAGCAGTTATTTATTCAGACCCATAACAATTCAATCTTCATGAAGAGAAATTAAAGCCTTCTGTATCTACCACTAGTCCTATATTATTCAAGGATGTCATTACAATGATGAATATAAGGACAATGAAAACGTATTTCATTAAACTGTTGAAAGCGAGGAAGGAATGAAGCAACAATAGAAAGAGGAGGTAGGCTAATAACATTAGGGGAAATATTATGAAAGGTATCTATGTCAACCTACTAATTATACAAATAGTCCTTATTATATTTCAAAATTCAAGTAAAATTCGCTAGCCTATACTTGTAACTTTGTAGAACGCATGTGCTGCACATGTTCTCTCCTCGCTTTATCAGGGTTTGAACAATGTGCGTAAAATGTATATAATTTATGTCTCATCAGTCTCAGGTAACCTCAGGCTTGAATTTTCGATCAAAGCCTAATTATATGCTTTATCATGCTTTTGAATGACACTTCCGGTTTTGGAGGGAAATACAGGGTTACCCTGGGAGAAAAGGGATTCAAAGGTATGGAACATTTGTAAAATACCGGGAAAATATTCAACCATATTATGGAAACTCCCGTCAAACAACAATTTATTAAAGAAATAACAAACATAGGAATATTTACTTTCACCCATGAACAATTCTAATATTCCTCTCACCTCAATGTTTTATGATCCTGACCTGAATTGGCCACATGGATGACCTCTCCTATATAGAGGACATTTTTTATCTTGAAATTATTACACAGCATTTTGAGTAATAAGAATTGTGACAACCAACGCATGAGACAACCAACCCTGTCTCCCCTACAGGACAGAGTGGAAACTACCAGATCGATGATACATTTTTCAATGTTGGAGGAAGCCTATTAATGGAGAGAAATTGTGATGGAGAACAATATTATTTGTGGTAAGGAAATTAGTTTCATTTAATGTGAGGGTGATGATCATGTTGCCTCTAGGAATCACTAACGTCAGATGACGCAGATGCTAAGCTACAGGACTGTTTTGCTAGCACAGACTGGATTATGTTCCGGGATTCGTCCGATGACATTGAGGAGTACACCACATCAGTCACTAAGTGCATCGATGACGTCGTCCCCACAGTGACTGTACGTACATACCCCAACCAGAAGCCATAGATTACAGGCAACATCCGCATCAAGCTAAAGGGTAGAGCTGCCGCTTTCAAGGAGTGGGACTCTAACCCTGACGTTTATAAGAAATGCTGTTATGACCTCAGACGAACCATCAAACAAGCGAAGCGTCAATACAGGACTAAGAATGAATGAATTGAATTGTATGTCGGATGTGGCAGGGCTTGCAAACTATTACAGACTACAAAGGGAATCACAGCCGCGAGCTGCCCAGTGACATGAGCCTACCAGACGAGCTAAATCACTGTTCGCGTCGAGGCAGGCAACACTGAGGCATGCATGTGAGCATCAGCTGTTCCGGACGACTGTGTGATCACGCTCTCCATAGCTGATGTGAAAAAGACCTTTAAACAGGTCACAAGGCCGCAGGGCCATACGTATTACCAGGACGTGTACTCTGAGCATGTCATGACCAACTGGCAAGTGTCTTCAATTACATTTTCAACCTGCCCCTGACTGAGTCTCTAATACCAACATGTTTCAAGCAGACCACCATAGTCCCTGTGCCCAAGAACACTAAGGTAACCTGCCTAAATTACTACAGACCCGTAGCACTCACGTCTGTAGCCATGAAGTGCTTTGAAAGGCTGGTCATGTCTCACATCAACACCATTATCCCAGAAAGCCTAGACTCACTCCAATTTGCATACCGCTCCAACAGATGATGCAATCTCTATTGCGCTTCATACTGCCCTTTCCCACAGAGACAAAAGGAACACCTATGTGAGAATGCTATTCATTGACTACAGCTCAGCGTTCAACACCATAGTGCCCTCAAAGCTCATCACTAAGCTAAGGACCCTGGGACTAAACACCTCTCTCTGCAACTGGATCCTGGACTTCCTGACGGAACGCCCCAGGTGGTATGGGTAGGTAACAACACATCTGCCACGCTGATCCTCAATTACGTTTGCCGACGACACAACAGTGGTAGGCCTGATCACCGAAAACGATGAGACAGTCTATAGGGAGGAGGTAAGAGACCTGGCCGTGTCGTGCCAGGATAACAACCTCTCCCTAAACGTAATCAAGACAAAGGAGATGATTGTGGACTACAGGAAAAGGAGGACCGAACACGCCCCCATTCTCATCGACGGGGCTGTAGTGGAGCAAGTGGAAAGCTTCAAGTTCCTTGGTGTCCACATCACTAGCAAACTATCATGGTCCAAACACACCAAGTCGTGAAGAGGACACAACAAAGCCTATTCCCCCTCAGGAGACTGAAAAGATTTCGCATGGGTCCTCAGATCCTCAAAAAGTTATACAGCTGCACCATTGAGAGCATCCTGACTGGTTGCATCACTGCCTGGTATGGCAACTGCTCGGCCTTTGACCGCAGGCATTACAGAGGGTAGTGCATACGGCCCAGGGGCCAATCTTCCTGCCATCCAGGACCTAAGACACTGCATCTCAGTGCTAGAGGCGTCACTACAGACAACCTGGTTCGAATCCAGACTATCACAACCGGCCGTGATTGGGAGTCCCATAGGGAGGCGCACAATTGGCCTAGCTTCGTCCGAGTTTGTCCGGTGTAGGCCGTCATTGTAAATAAGAATTTGTTCACAACTGATTTGCCTGGTTAAATAAAAATAAAACATTTAATTACCAGGCGTGTCTGAGGAAGGCCCTAAAAATTGTCAACGACTTTCACTGTAAGGTCTACTACACCTGTTGTATTCGGCGCATGTGACAAATAAAATGTTGTTTTATTTGATGTGATGTCCTCTAGTCCATATTCACTTAATTGGTTCCTCTTTCAGCCAATCCCCAGCTCCTCAATGTCAGTTGGCTTCTGCCTGGAACCACGATAACGTTGTAATCCAGGTGAAGTGACATTACCCTGCCTTAATATGGCTGCCTCTCTTCCAACCCGCTAACTGCTCTCTCTGTTCACCGTGAAGGTAGTCGTAAATTAGATTCTCTGCCAAGGGTTTGACCTCCACACATGTGAATACGGGAGAGGGGGGATGGGGGCGGCAGGCTCACTTAATCACAGTCTACAGATGTAGGATCTTAATTTGATCACTATTTTGTTGCTTAGAATTTTCCTGCTTCGTGATTTACATATTCACTTAAAACCCACCAACACAGGTTTATATTAACAGTATTGCATTTTTCATGTCACCTACTTTTGGCCAGCTAATAGCCTAACCACCGATCATGCAACATTATGGACAGGATTATTTTGCTGTGACAATATAGGTCCAATTAAGATCCTACATCTGTAACTGCGTCCATGCAGCCATCTCTTAGAAAGATAAATAGAGAAACAGCTGATGACAACCTTGGGCTTTGAGAGTGGAGGGGCATAAATCCTACAGGGCTGGCTCTCTCACTTGGAAGAGTCAGCCACCATTCAGTGCATCATGTGAGGGGCGCCGAGTGGGAACCGACGTCCAGGACTGGGCTGCCATATTGACCGTAACCAGATGTTGAAGTGTCCTTGGTTTGAACTTGCCACCCTGTCTGCCTTATAGATCAATCAGGTCATTGTGGGTTATCTAGAAATAAAATGTGAGGCTATCAGTTCACCTGGGCAGGGTATTAACTTGGATGGATTAATTTGGTTTGAAATCTCCTCTCAGTGCAAGGGTGTAGGGGAGACAGGGGTTGGTTGTCACATGGATTGGTTGTCACAATGCTCATAACTGAACAATGTGTAGGGGAGACAGGGGTTGGTTGTCACATGGATTGGTTGTCACAATGCTCATAACTGAACAATGTATTTGGGAGATATGGGTTGGTTGTCACGCTCTGCCTACTTAACAACATCAACAAGGCAGGTCCTACAGGCCCTGGTTTTGTTGCACCTGGACTACAGTAGTATGGTCAGGTGCCATAAAGAGGGACTTGGGAAAATTGCAGTTGGTTCAGAACAGGGCAGGACGGCTGGCCCTTAAAATTACACGGAGAGCTAACATTAATAATAGGCATGTCAATCTCATGGCTCAAAGTGGAAGAGAGATTGACTTCATCATTACTTGTTTTGTAGAGGTGTTGACAAGCTGAAGGTACCGAGATGTCTGTTTAAAATACTAGCACACAGCTCGGACACCCATGCATACCCCACATGTGAAATCATGTGAAACAATGGGGTTTTGGAACACTTCACATGTGATGATGTTTCACATGGATTTTCACATGATCACAACCTTTACCATGTGAAATCATGTGGTTTTGGAACACTTCACATTACGTTTCACATATGGATTTTCATGTGATCACATAACCTTTCACATGTGGATTAACATTTTCCACGAGATTTCGCAAGTGATGCCCTGCAAACAAGAATTAGTAATTAGGTCTTGTACACTATTTTAGCTGAACAGTGTACCACTACCTTAAAACCTTAATTAATGCTCTTAAAAAAACAAAACATGATTTGCCGTATTTTCACATGTAGAATAGTAGTTTTCAAAAGAGACATGTGAGGTCAGTTGTTCACATGTGAAACCATATGTTCCCATGTATTACATTCTGAGTTCACATGTTAACACCACCTTGCCGTTTCACGTGAAAATCTAAATAGCATTTGACATGTGAAACCTAACTCTCACATGTGGGATTGGAAGTTCACATGTAAAAAACAAACATGTGAAAATCTATTTTTGCCATTTTACATACTGTATGAAAAACGTACAAATGTTGTCACAAGTTTAGTTTCATGGAATGGAATTTTGAATTTTTGCATCCCCATGTTGTCTAATTTATTTATTTAATTCATTTTCACATGCTCAAATGTCTTCACGTGTAGTTTCACGTTATCACATGTTGCTTTACATGTCACATTATCACATTAACTTCACATAAGATCACACGTGATCATGTGGTTTGTCCGTAAGGGAACATGGCTGATCACTAATGAAATGGGCACACAATTCTCACTTCACAGCACCCTCTATATTATGTTACCCCTTCATGTTCAAGGTGAATAGTTGTTTTTGGGGAAAGAAGCTCAGTTCGCTCTGTCGTAATTGATGCTTCACTTTATTTTAGCTAAAATATTTGATGTGTAAGCTACACCATGGTTGAGACGAAATTTAGATTAGCGTTGATTTGCATAACTTCTAATTTAAAAACATTTAAGGGTCAAGTTAATCATATCTCCTCAACAGCCTAAATAACGATGTTCAATTTAAGTCTGACATATTCATGAGTGACTGTTAGTTATGTACTATGCCCTGGAGTAAGTGGCTTGCTCTGGAGAATTGTTATTTTGAGGGAGAGAGAGTGTGTCTGCATATGACATGTGACTGACTGACTGACTGTATATGACTGTCAGTGGATGTGGCGATGGTGTTGTAAAACTTTTGTACAAGTGCCTTTAATTGGCATGTGAATGCGGGCCACAGCTGTGAGAGGAAGGGCTAATGAAGAGAGTGAACATGGGAAGAGAACGGGTTCAAGAGCATCTCGCTGAAGACGGAGTGACAGAGGGCTGGCGATGACAGGGATCTGGGTGATTAATTTGAGTGGCGGGTCTGGTGCTGTAGAGAGGGGTGGGACTATCAGGGAAGGTTGTGACAAGGTTCCTTTTTATTTCAACGAGACCTTCTCCCTCTGAGCATACTGAGTAGTAGCCGTA
The DNA here is from genome assembly GCA_023634145.1 of Thymallus thymallus. NCBI lineage: Eukaryota > Metazoa > Chordata > Actinopteri > Salmoniformes > Salmonidae > Thymallus > Thymallus thymallus. The sequence goes on from CM042390.1 coordinate 15,092,039, forward strand.
AAATACAGTCACCCGGAGATATATACAGCTTGAGGAAACATCCCTGGAAAGCAGTGGAGGCTGGTGACATGAAGAAATTACCCAGGGTATAGGCGGACCGCACAGAGATGACAAAACGTCCTTAAAACATCATCAAAGAGAAATGATTTTAACCTAAAACATTTAATAAAGACATGTATAGTAAAATATTATGGGGAATGGGAATGAAAGGGCCGCTAATACAGTGTTGGGAAGGGATTACAGCAGTGATTGAATAAGGGTATGAGGCATGAGTTGAGGTGTTCAGTCTTGACTTTAGTGCAGGACAGGGGTTGAGGTGTTCCGAGGCTTCAGTGCAGGACAGGCTAGTCATGGATGGATGGTGTTGCAGAAGAGCTCAACTCATTCACTGAGGGCAGAACAGGATTTGACTGGGAAGACAAAAATCAATGAGACAACAGTTAGACAAAATAGCTAAGAATGAGTTAATCCAAGCAAGGATTAAAATCACATTGATAAAGTGTAATAATGTGATTGTTTGTGTGAATGACTCCACGTACAGTAATGAGAGAAAATTGAGAGGGCTACTCACAGTGCTTTGAGAGGAATCATTCAATGCGCCAGTGGATGAGAGGGCATGAGACATGGCTTCAGTCCATATAAGAAGAGGGTTGACACTAGTAGTGGAGTGGTCATCCCATCTTAATCAGGGAACAGGAGGGGACTGTAAATACAAACATAAGATATATAAATACAAATACTCTCTCTCTCTCTTCTCTGGCCCTGCTTGCTGTTTGCCCTGCGTGGTGACACAGTGAGCCTGTATATACGAACTTCATATTTACCATTTAAGGGTTTTCTAGAATAAAATACATAGATGATTTAAACGGCGTAGTAATCCTTTTGTTCCAATACCAGATTTGAATTGATGCGACCTTAACACAAATCAGATACATTTTATTTGTCACATGCGCCGAATACTTGAAAAAGAAAAGGAGAGCTGCACACTCTAGGAGCTCAGATGCAATAAAAGACCTAATAACAAACGTTGACAGACAAGCTGTCTTCATCAGGGTATAAACATGCGCGGAATACAACAGGTGTAGACCATAACGTGAAATTCTTACTTAAAAGCCCTTAACCAACAATGCAATTCAAGAAATAGAGTTAAGAAAATATTTACTAAATAAACTAAAGTCAAAATAAAATAAAAAGTAACACAATAAAATAACGAACCGAGGCTATATACAGAGGGTATCGGTACTGAGTCAATGTGCAAGGGTACAGGTTAGTCAAGGTAATTTGTACATGTAAGTAGGGGTAAAGTGACTATGCATAGATAATAAACAGCGGGGGGCGGGGGGGTCAATGTCCGGGTGGCCATTTGATTAATTGTTCAGCAGTCTTATGGCTTGGGGGTAGAAGCTGTTAAGGAGCCTTTTGGACCTAGACTTGGCGCTCAGGTACCGCTTTCCGTGCGGAAGTGGAGAGATCAGTCCATGACTTGTGTGACTTTAGTCTTTGACAATTTTTTTGGGCCTTCCTCTGACACCGCCTTGTAAATAAGTCCTGAATGGCAGGAAGCTTGGCCCCAGTGATGTACTGGGCCGTACGCACTACCCTCTGTAGTGCCTTACCGTCAGATACCAAGCAGTTGCCATACCATGCCACCGGTCAGGAAGCTCTCGATGGTGCAACTGTAGAACCTTTTGAGGATCTGGGGAAAAGGTGTTGTCGTGCCCTCTTCATGACTGTCTTGGTGTGTTTGGACCATGATAGTTCATTGGTAATGTGGACACCAAGGAACTCTTGACCAGTTGGTCCGTGCATGCTTTGAGTACACGTTCTGGTAATCCATCTGGCCCTGCGGCTTTGTGAATGTTGACCTGTTTAAAAGGTCTTGCTCACATCGGCTACCGAGAGCGTTATCACACACTCGTCAAGAACAGCTGGTGCTCTCATGCACGCTTCAGTGTTGCTTGCCTCGAAGCGAGCATTAAAGGCATTGAGCTCGTCTGGTAGGCTCACGTCACTGGGTAGCGCCCCTAAACCTCCTGCGAAGGTCAGCGCCCCTAAACCTCCTGCGAAGGTCAGCGCCCCTAAACCTCCTGCGAAGGTCAGCGCCCCTGAACCTCCAGCGAAGGTCAGCGCCCCTGAACCTCCAGCGAAGGTCAGCGCCCCTAAACCTCCAGCGAAGGTCAGCGCCCCTGAACCTCCAGCGAAGGTCAGCGCCCCTAAACTTCCTGCGAAGGTCAGCGCCCCTAAACCTCCTGCGAAGGTCAGCGCCCCTGAACCTCTTGCGAAGGTCAGCGCCCCTGAACCTCCTGCGAAGGTCAGCGCCCCTGAACCTCCAGCGAAGGTCAGCGCCCCTGAACCTCCAGCGAAGGTCAGCGCCCCTGAACCTCCAGCGAAGGTCAGCGCCCCTGAACCTCCAGCGAAGGTCAGCGCCCCTAAACCTCCTGCGAAGGTCAGCGCCCCTAAACCTCCTACGAAGGTCAGCGCCCCTGAACCTCCTGCGAAGGTCAGCGCCCCTGAACCTCCAACGAAGGTCAGCGCCCCTGAACCTCCAGCGAAGGTCAGCGCCCCTGAACCTCCAGCGAAGGTCAGCGCCCCTGAACCTCCAGCGAAGGTCAGCGCCCCTAAACCTCCTGCGAAGGTCAGCGCCCCTAAACCTCCTACGAAGGTCAGCGCCCCTGAACCTCCTGCGAAGGTCAGCGCCCCTGAACCTCCAACGAAGGTCAGCGCCCCTGAACCTCCAGCGAAGGTCAGCGCCCCTGAACCTCCAGCGAAGGTCAGCGCCCCTGAACCTCCAGCGAGGGTCAGCGCCCCTGAACCTCCAGCGAGGGACAGCGCCCCGCCACCTCCTGCGAAGGTCAGCGCCCCGCCACCTCCTGCGAAGGTCAGCGCCCCGCCACCTCCAGCGAAGGTCAGCGTCCCGCCACCTCCACTGAAGGTCAGCATCCCGCCACCTCCACTGAAGGTCAGCGTCCCGCCACCTCCAGCGAAGGTCAGCAACCCGGAGCCTCCAGCCACAGCTCAAGGCCTGGAGCCTCCTCCACCGGTACCCAGTCCGGGTTCAGCCGCCTGCCCCGCCTCAGTGCCAGAGCAGTCCGCTCCACCGGTACCCAGTCCGGGTCCAGCCGTATGCTCCGCCTCAGTGCCAGAGCAGTCCGCTCCACCGGTACCCAATCCCGGTCCAGCCGTCTGCTCCGCCTCAGAGCCAGAGCAGTCCGCTCCACCGGTACCCAATCCGGGTCCAGCCGTCTGTCCGCCTCAGTGCCAGAGCAGCCCGCTCCGCCGGTACCCAGTCCGGGTCCAGCCGCCTGCTCCGCCTCAGTGCCAGAGCAGTCCGCTCCACCGGTGCCCAGTCCGGGCCCGGCTGTTTTCCCAGCTCCATGGCCGGAGCAGTTTGTCCCACCAGTGCCCAGTCCGGGCCCGGTTGTTTTCCCCGCTCCATGGCCGGAGCCGTTTGCCCCACCGGGGCCCAGTCCGGGCCCGGTTGTTTTCCCCGCTCCATGGCCGGAGCCGTTTGCCCCACCGGGGCCCAGTCCGGGTCCGGGTGTTTTCCCCGCTCCATGGCCGGAGCCGTTTGCCCCACCGGTGCCCAGTCCGGGCCCGGTTGTTTTCCCCGCTCCATGGCCGGAGCCGTTTGCCCCACCGGTGCCCAGTCCGGGCCCGGTTGTTTACCCTGCTCCATGGCCGGAGCCGTTTGCCCCACCGGTGCCCAGTCCGTGCCCGGTCAAATTTCCCGCTCCTTGGCCGGAGCCGTTTGCCCCACCGGTACCCAGCCCGGGACCGGTGATAAGAAAAGGGCATGGGACAAAACTGTCCAACTCACCGGAGCCAGAGCCGCCCCCGAGGGACTAGTCTTCCCTCCCATTAACCCCCCCTGTTTTGTGTGTTTTTTATTTTATTTTATTTTTTGTTTTTTTGGCGTCCGGGAGTCCGCTCCTTGGGGGGGGGGGGGGGTACTGTCAGGCTCTGGCCATAGAGAAGCCTATTTGCTTCTCTATGTAGCTATGGTCAGAGTCTGACAGTGTCTTTCTTTTCTGTTTCTGTGTCGGGTTGGGGTGGATCCCTAATTAGAGGCAGCTGCACCGCATTGTCTCTAATTAGGGATTCCATATATGTTGAGTCTGTCCCTCACTCGGGTGTGGGTTGTTATCGATGTATGTCGCAGTCACGGTGAAGTAAGTTTCCTTTTCATCTGTTCAGTAGTGTGTTTGTTGTTGAGAACGTGACGTTTCATCTTTCATTTTTGTTGTAGTGTGTTAGTTCGTTCAAGTGGAATATTATTTACATAGTATTTGAATAAAATCATGTCGAACTACTTTCCCTGCGCTGCGTCTTGGTCTCTCCACATCCCATGCCGTGACAGTTGCTGCATACCTGTCACACCTGTTTGCCACATACAGAAAAAAAGGTTTTGTGTAATCAGGAACTGCCAGAGCTGAGGCGGATTGCATAACTTTTTCAGTGTTTCAAAATCAATGAGGGCGTCAGTATTCTATTCAAGACTCGCCCTGAGGTTTAGCTGTCCTGCCTCTTTCATAATTTCTTGCAGAGGGGCTGTTATTACCACATACTCCTCTATCCAGTCTGAGCTAAATCCGGTCATTCCCAAAAATGTCAGCATCTGAGCCACCGTTTGAGGAAGTGCTCCTTTGCTAATCCCCTCTAGCTGTCCTGGTGATATTGCCTTGGTTCCATGTGCAATTGTTTGTCCTAGATATTCAACTTGGGGTTGGAAGTACTGGAGTTTTGTTTTTGAGACCTTGTGCCCCCCTTCTGCTAATTCTCTTAGCACTTTCATGAAATCAGCGTGACACTGTTCCCTGGTGGGGGCACAGATCAATAAGTCATCTACGTATTGAATCAATGTCCCGTCAAGTATCAAAATCTCAAAATCTGCCCTTAATACTTGATTAAATACGTGGGGTGAGTACTTAAATCCCTGGGGCATCCTGGTATATGTGTATTGTTTATCTTTGTAGATAAATGCAGCTGAGACAGGATGGCCCCCACAGCCACTGCTGACCACCAGCGTGGTGAGGAGGCGTGGGGAGGCGCAGGTCGGGGACGTGGTGAGGAGGCATTTCAGCTCTTCAATCGTGCCCTCAGGTCCGACAGAGCAAAAGTACTCGTAAAAAGTATTCCTTTTTCAGGAGGATGTACAAGAGATTTCCCTATCTTCCTCCAGTTCTACGTCTCCTTTTATTTTCACCATCCCTGATCGGAAATTGTTCATTGGTGTATTTTCCTCAATGTTAACCTAGTGACTGTTTGTGGTTTTAGTATTATTGCTCTTTTATTTGTTATCTACTCCACCTGTCGCAATACTACTGATATTTATATCTCTGACTCCTTTAGATGTTGTCCCGTAACTCATTCCCCTAACTCTCAAACCCTTCTTGTTCTCCTATATCTAGGTATGGTTCTACTGGGTATCTATGGGTACTACCACCACACCAAAGGCAGGTATTTAGTTTGGGCTAGTTTTTCAAGTGTTTGTCCTATCCTTTTTACAGTCCAATTTCTCCCAATTATATTTTCGCAGTCTATATATGGCCACTCTCTCCCTATTTCTTCTAGGTTTTGTATTTTTGTTAAGCTTCTCAGCAAGGAGTTCTTCTTTTCCTCTGTTAAACTATATCTTTGTCCAAGCAGATCTTTGTACACTGATTCTTTTCAAAAGTGTGTTTTTATCCCTTTAGCTTCTTGTAGTATGCACACTATTCTTTGTTCCCTTGTCTCATCTCCCATTAAGGAACCACTCCTGTTCTTAAATATTTCCCCAGTGGACCATTTAGTTTTGGGTTATTTGACCAAACCCTATTTTCTCCTATTAATATCCACGTTACTTCCCTTTGAAATAATCCTCCTTATTTAAAGCAATGGTCTATTTCTCCCGTATCTAGGTTTTTGTATCTCTTTCTGTCCATATGCATACTTCAAACGTTACCACTTTTATGTTTACTGTCCCTTGTTCTACATGTCCTTATTTTGTATCTAAATTCGCTTGGTTCACGTTGTAGTCGATGTCTTGCCATTTATTTCCCTATTCCAACCTAATCTATCATAAATTTTTCTAAGGATAATTTGTCCACACTTAATTTTCCCAGCCACACTTCAATTATTGTAAATCTGCGCGTCCATTTCTCTCGCATCACACTTATTTATCCTAGTCTCCACCACCTCCTGGTAGCTAGTCTCATAAACCACCTTTTTACTCTTCTTCTTATTTCTAGACCATTTGGCAGATTTCTATTTTTAACATTTCAATGGTCATCCGTGTATCATTCACACTCTCTCCCCCCTTCCCCACTAGTGCAAGAGTCTTTCACACTCACTTTCACACTTTCTCTAAGCGACGAGCAAATTCAGGCCTTTCTCTGATCCACTTTTTCTGTGTCGAGGAAGTGTTATTATACAGGATTTTTGCCTGTCTAAGCAGTCCTTTCTATTGGTTCACTTTAACACAATAAAAAGTGGTATTCACAGGACTTTTCTTGCCTACCCGTGCAGTCCCCTAGTGGTATATTTTCTCATTACACTAGGTCGGTATCTGTAGGTCTTTTCTATTGGTTTGGATTACCCTGGTGGGTTGCTACGTTCCCTGCAATCAGCCAGACCAGCCGCCCAAAAGAACCAGACAGAGTTGAACACCAGTGCCAGACAAAATGGACAAATCGGCCCAGGCAACTGACCCAACTCAGATCAATTAGACAGCCTGAACGGATCGTCTCTGCAACCCGAGCAGACAGACTCAAAAGAATCCGAAAAGGAGCCTTAAACTTACCCAGACCAATTGGACAAGCTAGCGAGATCACACTCGTAATTCAAGCAGCCTGACTCACAACCCAAGCGGTCTGACTCAAGAGTCCAGTGAGGGCTCCCTGACCCAACTCAAATCAATTGGACAAACTAAGTGGATTGCATTCACAACCCAATCAGCCTGACCCAAATGAATCCGGAAAGACAGAATACCCTGACCAATACTCCGACGTCAACCGGCTGAGCAACCTGCCCAATTACTGATTTACGAGCTACCCGAGTCCAGGCCAACCAGAGTCTACAGCTCCCTCACCCACAGTGGTCCTTCATAATCTATTGCAACCCTCAAAACTTTTCTTTCATTATTTTGCATGCAGTTTTGAATTTAAAAGCTCCCAAAAGTTTGGGGTCACTTAGAAATTTAGATGAAAACACACATGAAATGAGTTGCAAAATGAATAGGACGTTGACAAGGCTATAAATAATGATTTTTAATTGAAATAATAATTGTGTCCTTCAAACTTTGCTTTTGTCAAAGAATCTTCCATTTGCAGCAATTACAGCCTTGCAGACCTTTGGCATTCTACAGTAGTTGTCAATTTGTTGAGGTAATCTGAAGAGATTTCACCCCATGCTTCCTGAAGCACCTCCTACAAGTTGGATTGGCTTGATGGGCACTTCTTACGTACCATAAGGTCAAGCTGCTCCCACAACAGCTCAATAGGGTTGAGATCCAGTGACTGTGCTGGCCACTCCATTATAGACAGAATACCAGCTGACTGCTTCTTCCCTAAATAGTTCTTGCATAGTTTGGAGCTGTGCTTTGGGTCATTGTCCTGTTGTAGGAGGAAATTGGCTCCAATTAAGCACCGTCCACAGGGTATGGTATGGCGTTGAAAAATGGAGTGATAGCCTTCCTTCTTCAAGATCCCTTTTACCCTGTACAAATCTCCCACTTTACCACCACCAAAAGCACCCCCAACCTTAAAGGGTTTTAAACCCAATCTTGATGTATGAATGGATGGCCTGTTCTCTTATGTCTTGTAATGTCAGTACTTTTCCCCCTTCCAGTGTCTTGATTTACTTTGAGACTATATGCTGAACATGACTTGCATAACATAAAATCACTGCGCTATGCAACTTCCTGGAATGCCCAGCAGATACTTCTTAGAAAATGTAACTTTTGAGTCAGGCTGCTTGAATGTAACAAGATACCATTACACTTCAAGAGCAGAGGAGGGAGATCAATGCAACATTATTAATCATGAGAATTGCACCTGCATTTACATTAAATTTTTAAATAGCATCTCCCCATAAGGCAAGCCATTGTGTGACGTGCCTTTCAGGTCTTGTGTTGGGGTGCAGAAAGTGACATTTAAAAATGCCACCTTCCTTTAACTCAGCGTATCTGGAACAGTTGGTGAGGAACAGACGCTGAAAACTACAGACCAGGAATACTGATGTGTTCTTCTTATATGGCACTTTTACAGTGGGAAAGTTCAGCAAAAATGAGTTAAGAACGATTCACTTTTCATTTAATCCATCACAGTCTGGTAGCCAGATTACCTTAATTGGTGAAACTTCCTGTATTATTAACAGTTAATGATTAACACTATTGTAAAAGAACATTCATTAACATAAATTATGTTGATATGTTACACCTCTTCTCAAAATGAACCAACATCACTATTTGTTTCTATAAAGATTGAATCAATAGGTAAAATGTCCTACAAATAATTTGTCAGTGTCTTTACCGATTGCATACTTTTGATATCTTGGGTATACATAAACTGTATGGTGAATTACTGCAATATTGCTCAAATATTATCCATCCTTATCAAAATGTTATTTGATGAAAGTTTGAAATGATTAAGTGGTCCTGAATGTGTATAATTAAAATTGTATGAGTTATTTTCTTCCTTGACTCTGGTAATTATATAGAACATTACCCTACTAGTTCCACCAGAGGAAGCAAGAAAATGAAAGAATAGTTTTTCTTCCTCATGATTAAGTCAAGTCTGCCTGCTCCATGATCTCGCCATCACGGTTGAGAACTCCACTGTGTCCTCCTCCCAGAGTGCAAAGAACCTTGGTGTGACCCTGGACAACATCCTGTCATTCTCTGCTAACATCAAAGCGGTGACCTGATCCTGCAGGTTCATGCTCTACAACATTCGCAGAGTACGACCCTACCTTACACAGAAAGCGGCACATGTCATCTCCCATCTGGATTACTGCAACTAGCTGTTGGCTGGGCACCCTGCCTGCCCCATTAAACCCCTACAACTTACCCAGAACGCTGCAGCCCATCTGGTGTTCAACCTTCCTAAGTTCTCTCATGTCTCCCCGCTCCTCCGCACACTCCACTGGCTTCCAGCTGAAGCTCACATCTACTACAAAACCATGGTGCTTGCCTACGGAGCTGTGAGGGGAACGGCACCCCCTAACATTCAGGCTCTGATCACACCCAAACGAGGGCACTACGTTCATCCACCTCTGGCCTGCTAGCCCCCCTACCTCTACGGAAGCACAGTTCGGGCTCATCCCAGTCAAAGCTATTCGCTGCTTTGGCAGCCCAATGGTGGAGATGTGGTTGTCGCACTGGCTATCCTAAGTTGAATGAACCAATTTGTAAGTCGCTCTGGATAAGAGTGTCTGCTAAATGACTAAAATGTCAAAATGTAATAGGTAATTACGTTAAAAGATTAGGAGCAAAACGTGCTGGGGAGACAAATATATGGAACACTTTCTATAACGGCAACATTTAATAAACATGTGTTTATGAAATAGCACTAAGTACCTAAAATGCAGAGCTTTAAATGACATTTTGTAGTTGGCTGCACAACGTGTTCTCAGGGCAATTCGTATTATTCTGTACATAAATCTTTAACAGATACATAGAGTATGATATGTTACATTACATTATGAATGGAATAGCGGTCGTACAATGGCATACAAATTAGAAAACGTATAGCAACATTTCTTACCCGGATGAACAATAGCCTACGAATTAGAAGATATAACTTATCATACATCTTGGAAGACATATATTATGTATTTCTTTGAGACCAGGTTGCTTGTTGCATCATAACAAAAAAGGAGAATCAAGGGGAGATTGTTAGATAAACTAATGACAAAGGTTAGGGGAACTAAACAACAAAGCTCAGGTGAATTTAAGTAGCAGGTAAGGTGAATTGAGTTAAGTTTTGAATAAGGGTTAGCTAAAAGGCTACAGTTATTCCCTGACGTGACTTAAACACAGAAATTTTGGATTGCTAGATGGTTTTTATTTTATTTAACCTTTATTTAACTAGGCAAGTCAGTTAAGAACAAATACTTATTTACAATGACGGCCTACCCCGGCCAAACCCGGACGACGCTGGCCAATTGTGCGCCGCCCTATGGGATTCCCAATCACGGCTGAATTGTCATACAGCCTGGAATCGAACCAGAGTCTGTAGTGACACCTCTAGAACTGAGATGCTGCGCCACTCGGGAGCTGACATTTACATAATTATACAGACCCTCAGTACTTTGTTGAAGCACATTTGGCAGCGATTACAGCCTCGAGTCTTCTTGGGTAGGACGCTACAAGCTTAGCACACCTGTATTTGGGGAGTTACTCCTATTCTTCTCTGCAGATCCTCTCAAGCTGTTAGGTTGGATGGGGAGCGTTGCTGCACAGCTATTTTCAGGTCTATCCAGAGATGTTTGATTGGGTTTACAGTTTTTTACAATCGTTATGACAGTTTTTTCAATACATTTAACAAGTTTCCTAAACTCTTAACACGGTTAGCACAACATCAGTCTTTGTAGGCTATACAATTAACACATTTCTTGTTGCTTTGACACAAAATGCATACAGTTAACACAAATTTAAAATGCTTGAACTTCTTTTACACACAAGCTCAACCAATACCAAAACAATGTAATTTTACAGCCAAATTTACAAATGCTTTCACACTGTATGTCAGAACAGATAACATCATGTTCTAAACATAACTTATATAGGCTAAAGTCAAAGTGAACAGCTGGTCATATTGTGAATTGAAACAAAAATATATTCCCTGTATTTTATTCCATTGCTAATGAGAAACAGCTTATTGAAGTTTTGCAAATATATACATCACAGCTGATTCCCATCTAGAAAGCACACTCAGGTGTTGAGGTTCTTTCAATCGCATGACTATATGTTACAGTATAAAAGAGGTCTCTTTGGGCTGATCCTGTGTGGAAAAGGAACAATATAGAGCAACACAAAGAAAGAAAGAAAGAAAGAAAGAAAGAAAGAGAAAGAAAGAAAGAAAGAAAATGCCTGCACGAGGGAGAGGAAGACGAGTACCAGGACAAGGGAGAGGAGTGGGGCAAGGGCAAGAGAGAGGATTGGGGCAAGGGAGAGGAGTTGGGCAAGGGAGAGGAGTGGGGCAAGGTAGAGGGAGAGGAGTGGGGCAAGGTAGAGGGAGAGGAGTGGGGCAAGGTAGAGGGAGAGGAGTTCGAATGCGTGGTGGCGCTCAAAGAAGGACCAGAGCTAGGGTAACTGATCAAATAAGAGCTACTATCATTGACCATGTCATAAACCACGGGCTATCATACAGAGAGGCTGGTGAACGAGTACAGCCAAATATCAGCCGGGACACAGTCGCATCCATTGTCCGTATTTTCAGAGAAACCAACAGGTAGGATATTGCTTCTCCTAGCAAAGTGATAATACTGTAATTTGACCATTTACGTAGTAGAGTGACTGTATGCCTCCAGTCTCTAATATATATAACTGTATTTTGTCCCTCTAAGGATTCAACGTCTACCTCCCTCAGGGGGCAGAGGAAAGCTCCTAAATGAAGAACAGGAACTTGCTATTGTCAACATGGTGATTGCTGACAATGAAATAAAACTGAAGGACATTCAGTCCAGAGTTGTAGAGGACAACCTTGTCTTTGGGAACATTGCAGCAATCAGCATAACATCCATTTCTCGGACTCTAGCTAAACACAGAGTCCGAATGAAGCAACTATACAAAGTTCCATTTGAAAGGAACAGTGAGCGCATCAAAGAACTCCGTCACCAATATGTCCAGGTAAGGTTATGCAATACAGTCATTACTGTACTATACATTGTGTGTTTTGCAGTAAACTACTCTATAAACCTGGAGAACATTAGGACATACAGTAGATATACAGCACAGTATTTACATACACTGTGTAATTACTTTCATTGAGTCATGGAGTTGGAGGCCAATCAAGTCCCACATGAAATGATCTATGTTGACGAGGCTGGCTTCAACTTGGCGAAAAGGCGTCGCCGTGGGAGAAACATAATTGGCAAAAGGGCCACAGTCACCGTGCCGGGCCAGAGAGGAGCTAACATCACCATGTGCGCCGCAATCTCCAACAACGGTGCACTCCTGCATAAATGTGAGATTGGCCCCTACAACACCGACCGCCTTCTCCTGTTTTTAGAAGACCTGCACGAAAGACTGGTGCCAGAGGTAGAAAGGGGACAGGTGGGAGACCACTTGTCAATATATGTGATCACATGAGACAATGTGGCATTCCACCATTCCCGTGCAGTCACAGCCTGGTTTGATGCCCATCCAAGGATGATGTCCCATTTCCTTGCTCCTTACTCCCCTTTCCTCAACCCCATTGAGGAGTTTTTCTCAGCCTGGAGATGGAAGGTTTTTGACCATCGTCCACATGACCAAATGTCCCTCCTGGATGCAATGGATGCTGCATGCCAAGACATCACAGCTGAACACTGCCAGGGGTGGATAAGGCATGCCAAAAGATTCTTCCCAAGATGCCTTGCCAGAGAAGATATCAGGTGTGATGTGGACGAGAACATGTGGCCAAATGCAGAAGACCGAGCAGATTAGAAGATTACTTTTTTTATTATTATTATTATTATTCCGGTGCTTTTTCTGTTTGTATATCTTGCAGCAATGTCCTGTTTTCAAAGAAAGTCTTTACTGCAGCAATTCTGTCTCTGTCTTTTTTTTTTTTCATAAACTGTGCATTCTATAAAGCTACGCTGAGATGGTCATTCATTTTTTTATAAAATTTCTGCAGCAAAAGAAACAAAATGCATACATTTACTAAACCCAACAAAACAAAAATGTAGAGAGGCTTCAAAAGAAACTACAGTGCAAAACACAATCTATGATCAATACAATATACTGTCTATTGTATAAGGGCCGACCTGACACATAACATAATGCAGTTTCTGTAATTTCAGATGATGTTAGTGTTATTTTTGTCATTGTGTTATGATTGACTAAATGTTCCTGTTGGAAGAGAACATGTGTTAGTGTTTTGCATAATTAGTTGATTTTGAAACATGTTTGCAGTGTTTTGTTAGACATAGTGTATTGTGTTAGTGAATTATTGTATTTTGAAAAGTAGTTTTGGAGTTTAGTTTACAATGTGTGATTTTGAGCATGAAATTAACCGTTTTGCCAATTGTGTGTTTTAGGTGTGTTGGTGCGTTAAGAGTTTAGGAAAATTGTTAAATGTATTGAAAAAACTGTCATAACGATTGTAAAAAACTGTAAGTCCGGGCTCTGGCTGGGCCACTCAAGGACATTCAGAGACTTGTCCCGAAGCCACTCCTGCGTTCTCTTCAAAATCAAATCAAACTTTATTTGTCACATGCACCGAATACAACAGGTGTAGACCTTACAGTGAAATGCTTACTTACAGGCCCTTAACCAACAATGCAGTTCAAGAAAGAGTACAAATAAAATCAAATAATAAAAAGTAACATAATAAAAAAACAATAACAATAACGAGGCTATGTACAATGCATACCGGTACAGAGTCATTGTTCAGGGGTACAAGGTAGTTGAGGTAAATGAGGTAGTATGTACATAGGTAGGGGTAAAAGTGACTAGGCAATCAGGATAAATTATAACAGAGTAGCAGCTGCGTATGTGAAGAGTTGGAAAGAGTGTCTGTGTGTGAGTGTGTGTGGCGTCAATATGCTTGTGGGTGAGCGCATGTTGTGTGTGTGTGTGTGTGTGTGTGTTGGAGTGTCAGTGTAGTATGTATTAGTAGAGTCCAGTGAGTGTGTGGGTAGAGTACAGTGAGTGACTATGCATAGATAATAGACAGCGGGTAGCAGCAGTTTAAAAACAAATGGGGGGTTGGGGGGGGCTATTAGCTATGTCTATGTAAATAGTCCGGGGGGCCGTTTGATTAATTGTTCAGCAGTCTTATGGCTTGGGGGTAGAAGCTGTTGAGAAGCCTTTTGGTCCTAGACTTGGCACTCTGGTACTGTAGCAGAGAGAACAGTCTATGACTTGGGTGACTCAAGTCTTTGACAATTTTTTGGTCTTTCCTCTGATACCGCCTAGAACAGTATATACAGTAAGTCCTTAATGGCAGGAAGCTTGGCCCCAGTGATGTACTGGGCCGTACGCACTACCCTCTGTAGTGCCTGATGGTCAGATGCTGAGCAGTTGCCATACCAGGCGGTGATGCAACCGGTCAGGATGCTCTCGATGGTGCAGCTGTAGAACTTTGAGGATCTGGGGACCCATGCCAAATGTTTTCAGTCTACTGAGGGGGAAAAGGTGTTGTCGTGCCCTCATCACGACTGTCTTGGTATGTTTAAGCATGTTTAAGTATGATAGTTTGTTAGTGATGTGGACACCAAAGATCTTGAAACTCTTGACCCGCTCCACTACAACCCCGTCGATGTTAATGGGGGCCTGTTCGGCCCGCCTTTTCCTGTAGTCCACGTTCAGCTCCTTTGTCTTGCTCACATTGAGAAAGAGGTTGTTATCCCGGCACCAAACTGCCAGGTCTCTGACCTCCTCTCTATAGGCTGTCTCATCGTTGTCGGTGATCAGGCCTACCACTGTTGTGTCATCAGTAAACTTAATGATGGTGTTGGAGTCGTGTTTGGCCACACAGTCGTGGGTGAACAGGGAACACACACCCCTGAGGGGCCCCAGTGTTGAGGATCAGTGTGGCAGATGTGTTGTTGCCTACCCTTACCACCTGGGGGCGGCCCGTCAGGAAGTCCAGGATCCAGTTGCAGAGGGCGGTGTTTAGTCCCAGGGTCCTTAGATTAGTGATGAGCTTTGAGGGCACTATGGTGTTGAAGGCTGAGCTGTAGTCAATGAACACACATAGGTGTTCCTTTTGTCAAGGTGGGAAAGGGCAGTGTGGAGTGCGATTGAGATTGTGTCATCTGTGGATCTGTTGGGGTGGTATGCGAATTGGAGTGGGTTTAGGGAATCCGGGATGATGTTGTTGATGTGAGCCATGACCAGCCTTTCAAAGTACTTCATGGATACAGACGTGAGTGCTATGGGGCAGTAATCATTTAGGCAGGTTACCTTCGCTTCCTTGGGCACAGGGACTATGGTGGTCTGCTTGAAACATGTAGGTAATACAGACTCGTTCAGGGAGAGGTTGTAAATGTCAGTGAAGACACTTGCCAGTTGGTCTGCACATGCTTTGAGTACACGTCCTGGAAATCTGTCTGGCCCTGCGGCTTTGTGAATGTTGACCTGTTTTTAAAGGTCTTGCTCACATTGGCTACTGAGAGCGTTATCACACAGTCGTCTGGAACAATGTGAGGTATGTACGTACGGTCACTGTGGGGACGACGTCGTCGATGCATTTATTGATGAAGCCGATCACTGAGGTGTTATACTCCTCAATGTTATTGGATAAATTACAGGAACATATTCCAGTCTGTGCTAGCAAAACAGTCCTGTAGCGTAGCATCCGCGTCAGCTGATCACTTCCGTATAGAGAGAGTCACTGGTACTTCCTGCTTCAGTTTTTGCTTGTGTAATATACAGTACCAGTCAGAAGTTTGGGCACACCTATTCATTCAAGGGTTTTTTCTTTATTTTTACTATTTTCTAGAGCTCCTGTGTGGCGCAGTGGTCTAAGGCACTGCATTTCAGTCCATGAGGCGTTACTACAGTCCCTGGTTTGAATCCAGGCTGTATCACATCTGGCCGTGATTGGGAGAATGTGTTCTTAAGTGACTTGCCTAGTTAAATAAAACATTTAAAAATATGAAATAACACATGGAATCATGTAGTAACCAAAAAAGTGTTAAATAAAAATATATTTGAGCCACCCATTGCCTTGATGACACACACTCTTGGCATTCTCTCAACCAACTTCACCTGGAATGCTCTTCCAACAGTCTAAAGTATCTAGACAATTAGTGTCTTATGTCTTGGAGGTGCTCAGAAATACGTTAAGTATGTTTCGTATGGCTCTTAGGCCAGGCTGGGCTGCAATGTTACTTGAAACCTTTTGTTCAGTTTTGAGGATTGTGCTTCAACAAAACAGGATTAGTTTAGAATATGTATTTAGGCATTAGAGATATGGCACAGTAACTAAAGGCCTATATTTTAATTGGGGTAGACTATAAACGAGCACTAGCTGGGGCATTGCATGTCATTTTAATTTGCTGTCTAACAAAGCATTTTATAGTATTGCAGGGATTAAAACGTTGATCATGCACACTGCCAAAATTCTTGTTTAGTTTAATTGAGTTGTAAAAAAAGAAAGATATCGCCTTTTGTTAATGCCCCTTGGAATGGGCTTGGCGGGTATACAGTACATACTGTTGCATTGTGAATTACTGGTTTTGTTTGCCGTAATCTGATTACATACTTATGCATGGGCAATGACATTGGCAATTTAAATAGCATCAATATCACATTTAATTCTGCTTTACTGGCTCAATAAGAGACGTTCTCTTTAGTATTTGGTACCACAGATTCAGTTGTTTGGAAGACTGATTTGTAAATAAGTTGAGATGGAGTATTTCTTAATTGGTGTAGACCCAAATGAAGAAATAACATGTACAGTGCCTTCAAAGTATTCCAAACTTGACTTTTTCACAAAAGTTTGTGTTGCAGCCTGAATTGAAAACATTTATTAAAATGAGATAAAAAAAAAAAATGAACCTGAAATGTCTTCAGATAAGTATTCAACCCCTTTGTTATGGCAAGCCTAAATACGTTAAGGAGTACAAATTTGCTAAACAAGTCAGATAAGTTGCATGGACTCACTGTGTGCAATAGTGTTTAACATGATTTTTTAATGACTACCTCATCTCTGTATCCCACACATACAATTATCTGTAATGTCCCTCAGTCAAGCAGTGCATTTCAAACATTCAACCACAAAGACCAGGGAGGTTTTCAAATGCCTCACAAAGGGCACCTATTGGTAGATGGTAAGTTCCCCAGCAAGAAATTATGGGGTACTAAAGAGTCACTGACCAACAACCAAAACAAAAAGGTGGGGTTTTAGGAGGGGTTCTGAAAGACACTCAACAACAACTAGGACATAAAATACATCCACCATGAGCACCTACTAAATTTGCCCAAGAACGGGCAAACAAAATAAAAAACCCACACAAAACTTAAAGACGGGAAAAACGTTTGAGTAAAATAAAATCAGACAAAGGAATGTTTTTCTAGAAATCAAATCAGGCGCGCCAACTAAAGGTGTTGACCCTCCACATCTCTCAAGAAAACTGGAGCACTGGGCCAGCCACTCTTAAATAGAACCTGGGCCAGTACAGGTGAAACGCCTGTCCACTAACGAGATGGTAACCAGTGCAGTTGTAACAAATATGGACTAATGAGGTGCCACCAATCAGTGCGCCCTATGTGCTAAACGAGCTACACGTGCTAAAGTCCAACCTCAAAAACTAAATGGAAAAAAATAAACCTGAAACAATGTGTACAAATTTTAAAAAGCAGACACTGAATATCCCTTTGAGCATGTTGTTAATTGCTGGAGAGGAAGGAAACCGCTCAGGAATTTCACCATGAGGCCAATGGCGACTTTAAAACAGTTAGAGTTTAATGGCTGTAATAGGAGAAAACTGAGGATGGATCAACAACACTGTAGTTACTCCACAGTACTAACCTAATTAACAGAGTGAAAAGAAGGAATAGCCAGAGCCCTTTAATTAATAAATAAAAACATATTCCAAAACATGCATCCTGTTTACAAGGCACTAAATTAATAATGCAAAAAATGTGGCTAAGCAACTAAGTTTTTCTCCTGAATACGAAGTGTTATACAAATCCAATACAACACATTACTGTGTACCACTCCATATTTTCAAGCATACTAGTGACATGTTATTAGTATAATTGTAATCGTTAAAGACTGGGGAGTTTTCAGGATTCAAAATAAATGGAATGGAGCTAAGCACAGTTCAGTCTGCTTTCCACCAGTTACTGGGAGATTAATTCACTTTTCAGAAGAACAATACCTGAAACACAATGCCAAATATACACTGAAACTACTCACCAAGAAAACCGTGAATGGCCGAGTTACAGTTTTGACTTAAATCTACTTGAAAATCTATGGTAAGTCCTGAAAATTGTTATTTAGCAATGATCAACAACCAATTTGACAGAGCAAGAATTTTGAAAATAATAATGGGCAGATGTTGTACAATCCAGGTGTGGAAAGGTCTTAGAGACTTACCCAGAAAGACTCACAGCTGTAATTGCTGCCAAAGGTGCTTCTACAAGGTATTGACTGTGTGTGAATACTTATCTAAATTTGATATCTGTATTTAATTTAATACATTTGAGAATTTCTAAAACCATGTTTTCACTTTGTCATTATGGGATATTGTGTGCAGTGGCGTTTCTAGAACATTTTACATGGGGTGGCAGAAGGGTGGCAAGTTGAAATTCAAGGGTGGCATATAATTCTATTGTTGGTTATGTCCACATTATTTATACAAATCCAGCTACTGAAAACAGTGTGATGTCTTGCTAATAAATATCATACGTTCTACACTTTGATGTTTATGTGTTCAAAGTTTGGTACAAATCTTTACAGTGTACAAAATCCCTATGAGTGTTGGGAGTTCCCTAAGTATTATATATGCAACTTAAGCATTGAGGGAAAAGATGCAGTGTTTTACTTTGAGACATTGTTTATATTATTCTGAATAGTGCAGAGTCAGAAATCAATTAATCCTGAACATGAATGCCTTATATTGCTTGAAATACACAAACACTGAATATACTGAGGTTATAAATAGAGTAGGAACAAGGGAAATATTAGGAACAAAGGCAGAGCATTTGTATGAAATATAATTTACTGGAATTGGCCAGAAGGTGTAATAACTTAGCCTAATACAAACCTTAATACAAATACTAAACAAAGAGATCATCAGAACTTGCCTCACATAACAAAAAAAACATAACAGCAAAATAACAATAACAATCTGAATAATTATTTCATTAACATGTATGTAGTGGTAACAAGTTAATATTATAATAATTCTAGAAAATGACAAAAAAAATCACATTCAAATTTAATAATAAAAAAGGAAATTTCTTTAAAAGGGGGGGGGGAATTATACAAAACAGGGTTTGTGCAAAAACTAGTCACAGTTGTGTTTCTCATGTATTCATATAAAACTGAAAATATCCTCCTTTAAAACAGTGCACACCATTCCAGCCCTACTATAGATAGAGGCTATGATATGTTTAGGCTGCAGCATAGGAAATTTATCAGCAGGTCATGGAGCTACAAAATAACAATGTGGCGATTGCCATGTTGGACAGCAAATTGTCTCACAAACTCATCCAGATCAAGACACTTAGCACGTTTTGACTCTATACTGTACTTAGTATAGCTATACTTGTTAATCTATTCTCAACCATTGTAGAACGCAAGTGATTCTTGACTAGCTTTAGAGTTGAGAAACTCCGCTCACATGAAGCACTGCTGATGGGCAATACTGCAGCTATTTTACATAAACGATACAGCTCAAAGAAAAATGTGGATCCCAAAAATTCAATAGTTTCATGAGACTAGTGGGACTCTATTTTTTTGTTTTTCTATCTAGTAGTCTCCAAGTCTGATGCAGTTCATGCTTAACATCTTCCAAATTTGCCCCATAGTCATTTGCCAACATGAGAATAGCCTCCTCATTGAGAAAGCTAGGATTTGATGGATTTAATGCCTGTATGCCTTTCATGATCTGTCAGTTAAATAGGGAGGAACACCTTTCCATTTCACCTATCATGCAATCTATGATGGAGCAATAGACTAACTCGGAAAGACACTTTGCTATCTGGTTCTGTGTGCTGTCCAAGAGTGGATGTAACAACACTACTGTGTAGTTTACTTGCTACTTGTCTTGCTCTTTTAGAGGTGTGCTGTGATGTAGGAATAACTGCTACTTTCACATACGTTGAGTATTTCACCCCGGAGAGCCTCTAAAGAGGGCTCACTACGATAATCTCAGAGTCTGTTGGAGTGTTTCTGCCAACTCAACGGCTTTAGTAAGGTCAACTTTTGTTGATTGGAGCATGTCTGACAAAAACTTAGATTCACACAAAATATTTCTGAACACTACAAGACATCCATTGAAATTCAGATCAATCTGAATCAGAATCCCTCTGGCTTCCACAGCTCTATCTGGGTTGTCTTCATGTGAAATGTCTTCAAGAACGCGCACAATAGCAGACAACCTATCCATCACATTGCGACAAGCTACATACAGTGGGGAGTATTTGATACACTGCCGATTTGGCAGGTTTTCCCACTTACAAAGCATGTAGAAGTCTGTAATTTTTATCATAGGTACTCTTCAACTGTGAGTGACGGAATCTAAAACAAAAATCCAGAAAATCACATTGTATGATTTTTAAGTAATTAATTTGCATTTTATTGCATGACATAAGTATTTGATACATCAGAAAAGCAGAACTTAATATTTGGTACAGAAACCTTTGTTTGCAATTACAGAGATACGTTTCCTGTAGTTCTTGACCAGGTTTGCACACACTGCAGCAGGGATTTTGGCTCACTCCTCCATACAGACCTTCTCCAGATCCTTCAGGTTTCGGGGCTGTCGCTGGGCAATACAGACTTTCAGCTCCCTCCAAAGATTTTCTATTGGGTTCAGGTCTGGAGACTGGCTAGGCCACTCCAGGACCTTGAGATGCTTCTTACGGAGCCACTCCTTAGTTGCCCTGGCTGTGTGTTTCGGGTCGTTGTCATGCTGGAAGACCCAGCCACGACGCATCTTCAATGCTCTTACTGAGGGAAGGAGGTTGTTGGCCAAGATCTCGCGATACATGGCCCCATCCATCCTCCCCTCAATACGGTGCAGTCGTCCTGTCCCCTTTGCAGAAAAACATCCCCAAAGAATGATGTTTCCACCTCCATGCTTCACGGTTGGGATGG
This sequence comes from Thymallus thymallus, assembly GCA_023634145.1. Lineage (NCBI taxonomy): Eukaryota > Metazoa > Chordata > Actinopteri > Salmoniformes > Salmonidae > Thymallus > Thymallus thymallus. The sequence continues at coordinate 15,112,999 of CM042390.1, forward strand.
TGTTCTTGGGGTTGTACTCATCCTTCTTCTTCCTCCAAACACGGCGAGTGGAGTTTAGACCAAAAAGCTCTATTTTTGTCTCATCAGACCACATGACCTTCTCCCATTCCTCCTCTGGATCATCCAGATGGTCATTGGCAAACTTCAGACGGGCCTGGACATGCGCTGGCTTGCGTGCGCTGCAGGATTTTAATCCATGACGGCGTAGTGTGTTACTAATGGTTTTCTTTGAGACTGTGGTCCCAGCTCTCTTCAGGTCATTGACCAGGTCCTGCCGTGTAGTTCTGGGCTGATCCCTCACCTTCCTCATGATCATTGATGCCCCACGAGGTGAGATCTTGCATGGTGCCCCAGACCGAGGGAGATTGACCGTCATCTTGAACTTCTTCCATTTTCGAATAATTGCGCCAACAGTTGTTGCCTTCTCACCAAGCTGCTTGCCTATTGTCCTGTAGCCCATCCCAGCCTTGTGCAGGTCTACAATTTTATCCCTGATGTCCTTACACAGCTCTCTGGTCTTGGCCATTGTGGAGAGGTTGGAGTCTGTTTGATTGAGTGTGTGGACAGGTGTCTTTTATACAGGTAACGAGTTCAAACAGGTGCAGTTAATACAGGTAATGAGTGGAGAACAGGAGAGCTACAGGTCTGTGAGAGCCGGAATTCTTACTGGTTGGTAGGTGATCAAATAAAATGCAAATTAATTATAAAAAAATCATACGATGTTATTTTCTGGATTTTTGTTTTAGATTCCGTCTCTCACAGTTGAAGTGTACCTATGATAAAAATTACAGACCTTTACATGCTTTTTAAGTTGGAAAACCTGCAAAATCGGCAGTGTATAAAATACTTGTTCTCCCCACTGTACCTGCACGCCCATCTTGTATCACTAAGACACTGGAGCTCCCTTGGTCCACCACCTTCAAACATCTCTTTTTGCACCTCCAGCCATTTATTATGAACATAAGAGCCTGACATAAATACATACAGTCGTTCCAACATAGAAAATAACATTCCTGCCTCAGGCACAGATTTCACACTGTCCACTATCACCAAGTTTAAACAGTGTGCACTGCAGTGTACATAAAAAGCATGACTGGCTACCTCTCTAATTCTGGCTTGTACACCTGAGTGTCTCCCGCTCATAACGGCTGCTCCATCATAGCCTAGCCCAACTAAGTTCTTTGTAATTCAAGCCATGCCTCTCTAGACAGTCTATGATTTTTTTCTGTTAAACCTGCAGCATCCAGCCTTTCTGCCTCTTGAAACTAAAAAAGATATTGTGCACAGTGCCGTTATAATAGTACCTAAGAACAAAATACATTTGTTCTTCTTTGGTTTCATCGTCACTTTCTTTGACCTCTTTAATGATCTCATCTCTGACCATCCGTGCTAAAATACTGATCATTTCATTTTGTATAAGGCTGCAGGTGTATTTGGATTTTTTGGCTTGATCTTCTAATCCCGTCTTCACTAAATGGTCATGTTTGCTTACGAGATCTAAAATCTCAAGAAATTTGCCCGTTTTCTGAATCAGAACACTCCCTATTACCCCGCTGGGCAATATTCTGGGTTGCTGTAAGACACAGTATTTCACCTAATGTTTTGATGTATTTTTGATTTTCAATTACCCTTTTCCTATTTTCTGCTTCCATCAAACCTACCATTGATGTGTTTTTCTCCTTCATTATTATATTCTCTTCCCATGCAAGCATTGCATTGACATGCTCAGATTTTGCATGACGACAAAATCCACTATCCTTAAATGTTGCTTTTTTCCAATTTGAGTAACCATCCAATGATCCTTACTACTCATTAGCTTTTTAGTGCAACCATATACATGTAACAGTATTATCTGATCTGAGACATACCATGTGGACCTGCTGGACTGGGTGTCAGCTGGGGGCTTTGGGCTGTCTTTCCGTGGCTCTACCTCCACACTCTGACTGTCTGAGCCTTGTAGTCTTCAGGGCTCTCTTCCTCTCCCTGTGACTGTCTGGCTGACGCTCCATAATGAATTTCATCTCTCTTTTGCTCTCTAAAAATTTCCTTTTGTTCTGCTGTCTCCCTCTGCTCATTGCTACAACTGGTGGCTGACCTTTTCACCAAAAAACGTCTGATGTCACCTTTCCTCTTCATTTTCTGGGACCTGAAACTGCAACATTGCTGGTGGTTTAGCTTTACAGAGGATCTGAACAGTGCCATCAGGTGTTCTCACGAAGCATACAATATGAAAGGAGAGTGAAACAAAAGTACTGGCTCAAGGCCGACATGCACAAACACGAACAATGATCCCCACACAGGTGGATGTGTGGGGAGCCTAAATACAATCCCCAATCAGAGACAACCCTGTACAGTCTCTGATTGAGGATCATTGCTCCCCTAGTTAGGGTGTGAGGGCTTGATTGTGGCACTTCCACTCCCCCTGGTGGGAGTAAGAGGCTATGACCACAATCAAACCCTCACAACTTACAGTAAACTGATTTAATGCTAACTGGTGATTGGATGGTATGTTATGTAGGCTATGATCTTATTGAACCCAATTAAATGTGTGTGTGTGTGTGTGTGTGTGTGTGTGTGTGTGTGTGTGTAAAAAACAAGCAGTTTAAAAACGCCAAACAGTCCAACAATGAGTTCTCTAAAAAGGAGAAATGCAAACTGCATTCAGAACCCACAGCACAAAATGTTCAGGTGATATTACACTTCATAATGCATTTTTTAAAATGTAGGCTATTACATGCAAAATCATTTATGCCAAAGCTATCTAGCTAGCTAACTCGCTAAAGACGGTTGGTTAACATTTAGCTACAAGCAAGCTATAGCTAGGTAGCTAGGCTAACAATGTTTGCAAGCTAGCTAGCAATTAAATAGACTAACACAATTTAAATTACAACTGTCTATCACATGAGCACACACATTTTGTTTATGTTATAGAGATGTAGATAAACCTTAACTTTCTCCACTATTTAATTATCCATAGCAAGCTACATCAACATTGTTCAATGCCCCTTTGCTAGCTAGCTATCAGGACAATCATCACATGGCAATGATGGCTGCTAGTTACACGCTACTTAATCTGCAAATTTGCTAGCTAGTTAACTTTACCAATAATATTGACAATTGCATTACATTAGCTAGTAGACAATATCAGACATACAGCGGGTGAAATAAGTATTGAACACGTCACCATTTTTCTCAGTAAATATATTACCAAAGGTGCTATTGACATGACATTTTCACCAGATGTTGGTAACAACCCAAGTAATCCCAACATACAAAGAAACCAAAACAAATACGTTCAGAAATTAAGTTATGTGTAATAATGTGAAATGACACAGGGAAAAAGTATTGAACACATGAAGAAAGGGAGGTGCAAAAAAAAAGCCAAGACAACAGCTGAAAACTATCAGTAATTAAAAAGCAATCCAGCCCCCTGTCAGTGCAAATTAATATCAGCTGGTTCTGTCCCAACTGATGGCCTACAAAAAGGTCTCATTGCCAAGGTGTCACACAAGACACATCTCATGATGGGTAAAAGCAAAGAGCTGTCTCAAGACCTTCGCAACCTAATTGTTACAAAACATAATGATGGCATTGGTTATAGGCGCATTTCTAAGCTTCTGAATGTTCCAGTGAGCACTGTTGGGGCCATAATACGGAAGTGGAAAGACAATCATTTCACCATAAATTTGCCTCGACCAGGTGCTCCTCGCAAGATTTCTGACAGAGGAGTGAAAAGAATAATCAGAAGAGTTATCCAAGAGCCAAGGACCACTTGTGGAGAGCTTCAAAAAGACCTGCAATTAGCAGGTACTGTTGTCTCAAAGAAAACAGTAAGTAATGCACTCCACCGCCATGGCCTGTATGCACGCTCACCACGCAAGACTCCATTGCTGAAAAAAAAGCATGTTGAACTTTAGGAGACGGTCCTGGCGCTTGCTGGACTTCCCTGACGCCTTCTTCACAACAATTGAACCTCTCTCCTTGAAGTTCTTGATGATCCGATAAATGGTTGATTTAGGTGCAATCTTACCAGCAGCAATATCCTTGCCTGTGAAGACCTTTTTGTGCAAAGCAATGATGACGGCACGTGTTTCCTTGCACGTAACCATGGTTGACAGAGGAAGAACAATGATTTCAAGCACCACCCTCCTTTTAAAGCTTCCAGTCTGTTATTCTGACTCAATCAGCAAGACAGAGTGATCTCCAGCCTTGTCCTCGTCAACACTGTCACCTGTGTTAACGAGACAATCACTGACATGATGGCAGCTGGTCCTTTTGTGGCAGGGCTTATATTACGCAAACCAGACAGCACCATTTTCTTGTTTTTTAATTTACGGATAGCCAGTGGCACACTCCAACACTAAGATATAATTTACAAATGAAGCATGTGTGTTTAGTGAGTCTGCCAGATGAGGCAGTAGGGATGACCAGGGATGTTCTCATGATAAGTGTGTGAATTGGACAATTTAACCTGTCCTGCTTAACATTTTAAATATATTGAGTACTTTTGGGTGTCAAGGAAAATGTATAGAGTAAAAAGTAAAAAATATTTTCTTAAGGAATGTAGTGAAGTAAAAGTAGTCAAAAATATAAATAGTAAAGTACAGATACCCCCCAAAACCACTTAAGTAGTACATTGAAGTATTTTTACTTAAGTAATTTATACCACTGTAGAGGAGTTAAAGTACAGATGACAAACAAACAAAAAAGTTTACTTGAAGATGCGCCCTCAAACTTTTGCATAATTTCAGCCAGTAGTTTTGAAAGCGGTGCTCATGAGCCAAAAGGTCAAATGGTCCCCATTTATTTGTGTACTACGTAATCAAATGGTGTACTGTCATCTATTTCCTATGTTGTCTTGTTATGCTTAAGATACTGGAGTGCATCTTTAAGTACTGGTACTTTAGTTTACACCACTGCATTACAACCAGTGGGGAACCATCAGAGCCCTCTACGCCCTCAGAGAGGGCCTAAGGATAGATACAAATCTGTATATATTATAATTAGTAATTTTGTTTTCATTGATTTAATCTTTTGTCTTAATTGTAATGATATTCCTATTGAATTTCTTCAGTTTGTGTTGGAAAAAGAATGGTTAATATCCAAGAGAGAAATATATCCAATCAGAATTTTTCTTTGGTAGTCTCTTGGTAGAAGTAATCTAGCTGGGCTCAACGCTCATTGGCTAGGCCCTCAGGCTTTGAATAGAAGGCACCAGCCAACGTCATTGACATTGACTTCAATTAGAGCAGCATTTTGGAATGACAGTAGAATCAACCAATCACAATGGTCTTGTAATAGGTGGGACAATTGTATGATGCCCCAAGGCTCTCTGGAGGGCCTAAGAATACGTCACTAATTCAGAGCCAATATCGAGCCTTATCTAGTTTTCTCACGCTTGAGCCTAGCTAGCTGGCTAGCTTTTTGCAGTGAGCGTATATGGCGATGGCAACTGCAGACAGTAATCGAGGACGATGTGGTGGCTAAATTGTTAGCATCGCCCTTTTCAAGACTAACTTTTAATGAAAAGTTCAATCTTGTACAGACCGGGAGACCAACTCCTGCACTGCCTGACTTGGTGCAACGAGGAAAGAGTTTTGAAAGGCATTTTCAAGTTAATAATTATGAGCACTATCCGTGGATAACCGGCTGTGAGCTGACAAAAAAGGAAACACCAAACTTTCCAAATGCTGCATTCTCAAGTCTTGATGAAAGCTATGGCCCTAATTTTGATTTGCTGGGGCTTAAAACAGAACTCACCGTAATGTACTCAATGTCTGACTTCGAAGGTAAGAGCCCGGCTGATCTGCTCTGCTTTCTCCAGCAGAAGAGACTAATTGATAGTATGCACCAATTGTATCTGCTTACCTGTCTAGTTTTGACCATTCCAGTGTCCACTGCATCAGTCGAAAGAACATTTTCTGCACTAAAAAGGATCAAGACATATTCCAGGAACACCACAGGACAGGCCTGACTGTCAGCCCTGGCTTTGATCTCAATCGAAAAATAACTTTTCAGATTTAAAATCAAAAGACAAGCTACAGTATATGAACCTGCCATTGCCCATTTAACAAAGAAGGACAGGAGAATGGGACTTCGTTTTCATCTACAGCTTGCCTTTTGTTTCTATCTCGTTCATATCATTTTGAATACAATGTGTAAAATATTATTATAACTGTAGATCACTGGTTGTGTTGTTAAAACAAAGATAATGACATTTCATTTGGAATTACTGGGTATATAACATTGAGTTGTGGTGCTTTTTTTATTGTTACATGCTGGAGAATACAGCGCAACTTTTTTCTCTCTGACAACATATACTGTCCGTGGTCTTGAAACAATGTGAGTAGTTGTGTGGTTGAATTTATTCCGCCACTATTTGAGTGACTGTTTGTTTTGGCAAATGTTCCTTTGAAACGACGCAACCGTATTTTCTTCTAACGTAGTTCCTGCTATCGATATTTGCAACAGTTGTGTACGTGTGCTGCTCCTACATAGGTCTGCAAAAGAAAGGTCTCAAGTCATGCTCTGTATACACAGGCATCTGAGTTCTCTATCTACCGACGATCACTTCTTTGACAGAACTCTGAAAGAGCTCTGTAGTCTTAGGCCCAGGTCAAGCTTTTGTTTCAAATTAATGGAAGCTTATGAGCGCAATGGCAAAAATGGGCGCCAATCTCTGGTTGGACCGTGAGATGGAGTTATGTTGGGAGGCTACCAGGTCACGTGGCGGGATTAAGAGGTCTAAAGAGAATGAGGAAAGCAGAGGGTGGATTTGAATTTGAGGAAGATAGTCTCCATTTTTATCACTGTCGTAGAAGATTGGTGGCAAGTGCAAACAGAGCAAGTGGTGCGCCAGACAAAGTTCTAGAGGTGAAATGGAAATTGATGAGCGTGAGGTGGAAGGTGTAGTGTAGCGCTTAGAGCCCGAGCCTGGCATCGATGGACATCTGTTCCATTATGGGAGAAAGTGGATCCTTGTCTTTTGGCAAATCCATTTGTGGTTTCAAGGGGGGTGGGAAAGGAGTTGGGTGCAGTTGAATCAATGAAGGTAACCTCTAGTGGACTGATATGTGTTTGTTTCTTCTTCCCAGAGGGAGTGGGTGCTCCATGTCACGCAAATTGGGACAAAATCTGTTTCTTTCTTTGCGCTTAAGAATAGGGAACAATAGGGTAATGTTAAGTGTAGAGGTAGAGCAATTGAAGTTGAAGATTTCTGGTGTTTGTGACTCCCACCGTTATGGTATGGCGCAGACCCTGTGGCGAGCGTGGTGAAACAGGAGTTACTGTCAATATTTGTTTTTGTTTTGAGACTTTACCTGACTAGTCACGTTAGGGTATATCAGTTATTCTGTTAGCTCTGTTTCAGGTGCTACGTATATATGGTCGTATTGCAGCAGTGTGTAGGAGGGAGATTCAAATATGTGGGAAGTGTGCAGGAGGGCTTGGGACAGGATTGTGTAGTTTTGGTGGATAACATTGTGTCAACTGTAGGGGTGCCCATGTTGTTAGGGATCGGGAGAGGCAGGTTTAGGTGGCCAGAGTCAAAATAGTGCAGAAGGTGTCATATGCTAAGGCAGTAAAGAAAGTAGAGGAGGATGGGTCAAGTGACCTCTATGAGTAGTACATCTGTGCCAGAGGGATAGGCCAATGAGTGAAAGCTTCAAGTTCCTTTGCATACACTTCACTGACAAACTGAAATGGACCACGCACACAGACAGTGTGGTGAAGAAGGCGCAACAGAGCCTCTTCAACCTCAGGATGCACAATTGAGAGAATCCTGTCGGCTGTATCACTGCCTGGTACGGCAACTGCACCACCCGCAACCGCAAGGCTCTCCAGAGGGAGGTGAGGTCTGCCCAACGCATTACTGGGCAAACTACCCGCCCTCCAGGACACCTACAGCACCCGATGTCACAGGAAGGCCAAAAGGATCATCAAGGACAGCAACCACCCGAGCCACTTCCTGTTCACTCTGCTATCATCCAGAAGGCGAGGTCAGTACAGGTGCATCAAAGATGGGACCGAGAGACTAAAAAACTGCTTCTATTTCAAGGCCATCAGATTGTTAAACAGCCATCACTAGCACATTAGAGACTGCTGCCTATAGACATATATTATAAATCAAAGGCCACTTTAAGAAATGGAACAGTCACTATAATAATGTTTACATATCTTGCATTACTCATGTCTACTGTATCTTAGTCCATGCCGCTCTGACATCGCTCGTCCATATATACAGTGAAGAGGCGTCTCCGGAATGCTGTCCTTCTACGCAGAGTTGCAAATAAAAATACATATCTCAGACTGACCAATAAAAAGAAAAGATTAAGGGCAAAAGAACACAGACACTGGACAGAGGAAGATATGGCTTTTTCTTTGCAACTCTGCCTGGAAGGCCAGCATCCCAGAGTCGCCTCTTCACTGTTGACGTTGAGACTGGTGTTTTGCGGTACTATTTAAGGAAGCTCCCAGTTGATGACTTGTGAGGCGTCTGTTTCTCAAACTAGACAATCTAATGTACTTGTCCTCTTGCTCAGTTGTGCACCGAGGCCATCCACTCCTTTCCAATCTGGTTAGAGACAGTTTGTGCTGTTCTGTGAAGGGAGTAGTACACAGCGTTGTACGAGATCTTCAGTTTCTTGACAATTTCTCGCATGGAATAGCCTTCATTTCTCAGAACATCTGCTAAACACGTGTATGTGACCAATAACATTTTATTTGATTTCAATGTATACAGTGCCTTCAGAAAGTATTAACACCCCTTGTCTTTTTCCACATTTTGTGTTAGCCTGAATTTAAAATAGATTAAATTGAGTTTTTTTTATGTCAATACCCCATAATATCAAAGTGGAATTATGTTTTTCAAAATGTTTTCAAATGAATAAAAATTGAAAAGCTGAAATGTCTTGAGTCATTATGTATTCAACCCCTTTGTTATGGAAAGTCTAAATAAGTTGAGGATAAAACATTTGCTTAACAAATCACACAAGTTTCAAGGACTCTGTGTGCAATAGTGGTCTTTAACATGATTCTTTTAATGACTACCTCATCTCTGTACCCGACACATATAACGTCCCTCACTTGATCAGTGAATTTCAAACACAGATTCAACCACAAAGATCAGGGAGGTTTTCCAATGCCTTGCATAGAAGGGCACCTATTGGTAGATGGGTAAAAATAAAAAAAGCAGACATTGAATATCCGTTTGAGTCACTACAAAGATACAGGCGTGATTTTGAAACCGCTACAGAGTTTAATGGCTGTGATGTGGAAAAGCAATTAACTTTTTGTCCTGAATACAAAGTTTTATGTTTGGGGCATAGTGGTGTCTGCATCATGTTATGGGTATGCTTTTAATCATTAAGGGCTGGGGAGTTACAAAAATAAACGTAATGGCGCTAAGCACAGGCAAAATCCTAGAGGAAAACCTGGTTCAGTCTGCTTTCCACCAGACCCTGGGAGATGATTTCACTATTCACCAGAATCTCGCAGTGTCCCTTTCAGTTGTCGCTTTGCGGACGGGCTGGCTCTGTTGTTTTCCCCATGTTGCAATATTGCAATGTTGCAACTGCACCTCCATATGATAATCAGCCTCAAATTAGATCAGTACTCTCCTGTGCATCATGTGTGATCTATGGGAGGTGACTCCGTGATGTGGCCCTCCAGGCCTGTGTGTGTATTGGAAATGACAGTGTGCTGAAGCCCTCCAGAGTGTTGGGCTGAGTTATTCATGTCGACTACTATATAACTGGATGGTCTCATTAGGGCAACACAGTCAACACCACAGGTCCCCTGTCAGAGTAGCCTTCATCCAGTATACCAAAGACCCTGTTGAGCTGTGTTCTGTTTTCTTTTTCTCTATTTTTCTCTCTTCTCTTCATTGCCCACTCTCTGTTTCTCTGTCTTTCTCCCCCTTCTCTATATATCTGTTCTCTCTTTCATTCTCTCTTAGCATGTATTGTTTTTAATGCATCAGCCCCCCTTCCTCAATCTGATTTGATCAGCCCCCCTTCCTCAATCTGATTTGTGAGGGTACATTTCAACAGAATAGACACAGCAATTAATAATGTACTGTTTTGAATGCAGCCCCATTCACCCTCAATACTGGTGAATCTGCAGACTAATTGCCTCCTAAACATATAAATATGTTGCATAATTAATCAGAAGAAACCTGGGAAGCATTAGACAAGTGAAATGTCTAGCTACCAAATTACTGTTTAGTTTGACAGATTTGTTAGGAAATAAAGAAACTGCAACAACAAAACCTTGTAGATTGAGCTCTTAGATTATTTATATAGCTGTGGTTTTGTGTGTATAAGTGTGTGTATATGTGGTAGTGCATGTGTGTGTTTAATTCATGGTACTCCACCTTACTTTCTACAATGACAGATGTCCCATCAGACCCAGACCTCCAGCCTACAGGACATGTGTGATTAACTGATAGGCCCCCTGTAGTCCCAGCATGGTCCTCTCGTCGACCTAACCGCACCACACAACCATGCCTCCTGCTCCAAACAGTTTTACTCATAGTTGATGTCCCAGAACACAAACTCCCACCCTATAGAGCCCCTGCTGTCCTGATGAAGAGCAGATCAAGGTGGAATAGAGGCATGTGCTTGGGAAGGGCCAATCCCTCATTTCTTCTGACATGCCATAGTGGTACTGACCAGCCGGCTGAGAAGGGGGTGGACAGGCTGTTCATATAGGCACAAAGTCATATATATAACACCTGTCAGTTCGTGTTCCACGTCTGCCTTAGCCACAGTACTGATAGGATCAGGCAGCATACGATGCATCTGCTCATGGTCTAAAGTAGAAGACAATGACCTTGTTTAGCTAGAGTGAACTATATTTTATTGTGTTGGTAAACTGAAGTATTTTAGGTGCAATACTACATTTGATTCAAGGTCCATTCCATTCAATGTAATTTCATACCAACTCTGAACTGAGCTCAATGGAGACTATCCTTTGCCTAAGTGAATTAATCAATAAACTAAAAACCCACATAGTTTGATCTATCACCTCTGCATATGTCCTGCAATTAAGTGTCATAATCAAAGTGCCAGCCCAATAGATTTGCCCATGTACTTTAATTCCTCCGACACTGTAATTCACTTTCTTTTATTCAGCCTCACCCATAGCCTGCCATGTCAAACCCAAATACTATTATACTTGAAATAATTCATTATTATTTTAATGAGAGAGGTCTTGCTCTGAAGGTGACTTCATTACAATATAGGTTATTGCCTCATATATCAAATCTGGGTGGCCCCAATTTTAGGCAGGGGTCTGTGCCTGACTGTGAAATTGACTGCTCTATCATAAAGTAATTAGACTAGCCCACTGGTTATATATAAAACAGTGCAGAGTGGGTGGGGTTGTCTCCTGGGGCTGCTGGCAGAGGATGGATGGCTCCTGTTGATGAGGGAGAGGCTTGGACAGATTTGGTATTTTAAGGAAGAGTGTACATGATGTATAGGATGGAAGGGGAGAAGGAGGAATCAATGTAGTAGTTTGAGGTTTTTGGGCTGTCTTGTTTGTTTTGATATAGGCTAAATTGCATCAAAATAGTGTATATAAAATAGTGATATATTTGAAAGCAATGTATCTTACCTTCATTTGCTCAAATGTGCATTCGGAAAGTATAAAGACCCCTTGACTTTTTCCACAAAAAAACAAAAAAAATAAAAATATTTACGTAAGTATTCAAACACATCACTCAGTACTTTGTTGAAGCACCTATTGGCAGCGATTACAGCCTTGAGTCTTCTTGGGTATGACGCTACAAGCTTGGGACACCTGTATTCGGGGAGTTTCTCACATTCTTATCTGCAGATCCTCTCAAGCTCTGTCAGGTTGGATGGGGAGCGTTGCTGCACAGCTATTTTCAGGTCTCCAGAGATGTTCAAACAGGTTCAAGTCCGGGCTCTGGCTCTTGGCAAACTCCAAGCGGCCTGTCGTGCTTTTTACTGAGGAGTGGCTTCCGTCTGGCCAATCTACCATAAAGGCCTGATTGGTGGAGTGCTGCAGAGATGGTGGTCCTTCTGGAAGGTTCTCTCATCTCCACAGAGGAACTCTAGAGCTCAGGTTCATGGTCACCTCCCCGACCAAGGCCCTTCTCCCCCGATTGCTCAGTTTGGCCTGGCGGCCAGCTCTCGGAAGTGCCTTAGTGGTTCCAAACATCTTCGTTTAAGAATGATGGAGGCCACTGTGTTCTTGGGGACCTTCAATGCTGCTGACATTTTTTGGTACCCTTCCGCAGATCTGTGCCTCGACACATTCCGGTCTCGGAGCTCTACGGACAATTCCTTATTCCTCATGGCTGGCTTGATTTTTGATCTGACATGCACTGTCAACTGTGGGACCTTATATACAGGTGTGTGCATTTCCAAATCATGTCCAGTCATTTGAATTTAACACAGGTGGACTCCAATCAAGTTGTAGAAACATCTCAAGGATGATCAAAGGAAACAGAATGCTCCTGAGATCAATTTCGAGTCTCTTAGCAAAGGGTCTGAATACTTATTCACACACACAAATAAATATATATATATATATATATATATATATATATATATAGAGAGAGAGAGAGAGAGAGAGAGAGAGAGAGACTTAAAAAAAAATCCATTTTAGAATATGGCTGTAATGTAACAAATTGTGGAAAAAGTCAAGGGGTCTGAATATTTCCGAATGCACTGTATGTGTGCTCAGGAGGACAGGTATGCTTCGATCAGTACCCAATATATTCTATGCGAACCTGTCCTGCGTCTTCACTGTCAGAAAATGCTTAGGATCCACATTCTATGTAAAGGTCACAGCAAGAATAGTTTCTCTCTTGGTTACAAACTTAACAAACACATTCCTTATATGAGGCCACCTAGAAACACGTAATATCAGTTCCCCCACTTTTTTTCTTATATTTGTGTAAGCATGCCCAATAATTAAATTAAACATAGTTTCCAAAATACAAATAGATTCTCCAAGAGTGGTATACATATATCATTGGAGTCTAAATTTTCCATCTGCCTAAGAAATCACACCCCTCTATTCGTCTATTTCTGAATTCAATCCGGATTCTCAATATACTTATCAAAAAGGTATGAGTTCTCAGTCATCTGGCTCATACATGACTAAACATCTCTTTCTTCAATTTATTAGGTCAGAGTAAAAGATCGATGCATGATTAATTTATCTATATTCACTATAAATATCTATGTAGGCAAAACCTCAATTATAATCAAGGAAAAAACCCCACATCATCAACAACACATTTGAATAGATAATTTTCAATTATATCCATCCTTTTCCAATAACACCTCCTCAGTAGACAAACATCAACACTCTTTCCATGATACAGAATGTACATTGATATTAACATACATTATAATCGTCCTATAATCCTCATCAACCTTCTTATCCTGATTTTATAATTACAGATCCATATCTTAATGCATTTTTTTACTATAAATGTACTATAAATTTAGCAGTGTATAGACCCATAATCAACCTTATACCCAAATACATCTATATCAGGTACAGTTGATCAACCTTTCTATCCCGGCACTCGTCCTCTTTTTTCTTATTTTTTCCTTCTTCACCAGATACTTTCACAGTTCAAAGTTGACCCAAGATAATGTCCCAATTTCAATGTTCCATCTGCGCATCCTTTAACACACATCATGTTTTGTCCATTTTCCAACCATTCTAACATCAACGTGAGACGAGTTTAAAACAGATCTCTCTTCATGCTCACTCCACGTGGACTCCTGTCACACTCCTCAGATAAACATGAAGAAAACATTTGACACCTTTAATTGAACTCAGCCACGTTGCTGACTCAGATTCAGGTAGAAGTGATTCAGTACATTATTGAACTCCATTTCTTCAGCCAGTTAGAGGGTTTCAGGTCCACAACATTTTTTCCAAATCGTCCCTGCATGAAGATATCATCTGAAGTAACCTTGAGAAAGAAGACAGATCAGAACAACATTTTAGTTGACTTTACTCCTGATTCAGTAAAACCATCATCCAAATTGTATAAGAATCCAGACACATTATGTACTGTATGATGAATAATTACTACTACCAATTATTAAATGACCAATTCCTAAGACAAATCTAAAAAAAAAAAGAACACATTCTCCAGTTGAAACAATATTTTCCTAATTGGCTTCTACTCCCCTCAGCTGGACTGTGAACGTCATCACGGACCCACAGCATCCAGAATTTAGAAGACCCATCCCTTCAAATCAGAATTATAAATTGACCTTCAATTTATCATCCAAATGGCTTTCCATTGAGGGAGATCACTCTCCACTGGAAAGTCAGTACAGAGGTCAAAGTTCATACATCCTTCAAATATATGTTCCTTACTATATTAAACCCATGAAAGAAAAACAGTGAAACATGTCATACATTCCTTATACCTGGTTTACAATAAGTTTCCCATACATTTCTAATAAAAAAAATCCCATGAGTGTAATTAAACTTCAAAAAGTTCCATGTGTGTGCCCCTTTTAAAATTCCATGGCACTAAGACACATTGAAAGCTTCACTAAACTCAAATGAAAATAGAACCTCACAATAAACAAACCCAGTATGTATTTTTTTTAAAAATAAACACCAAGCGTATTGTGTGTGGGTACGTGCCCACCTATGGTAAAAAATAAACAACAATGGCCAGGCCTTCTTCCATGTCGTTGCTGGCATCTCAGCTGAATCCAGACACTGCTGAATGACACTCATAGCTCTCCCAAAATAATAACCTCTGAAACATTTCACAAAGATAATGAAACACCCCTTTCCTGTAACAGAAAGTATCAATTCCGTTAGCATTTATTATACCAATATCATAATCAGCAATCCCAAAGTTTATTTTCAATTCCCAGCAAAACATGATGATGCTGATTCTACTTTTCTCCCTCAAATCATGAATTACTTGTTTTAATGTACACAAACATTTATGTTTACTTAAATTACCATTCGCAACCCTTATACATGTCAACATGTATCTCGCCACCAAGTAACAATACACCCTCATATTATATTATGAGTTCAATCTGATTTCCCCTAGTGTAAAGTTAAAACACATCAGATAATACCAGCGTCCCTTTAAACATAACAAACACCTTCTAAAATAAACAAACCCAATACCTCTTACCAGTAATGTTATAATTCCAACCCTTTTGCATTGATTGTAGTCAAAATAGAAACCTGGTTGTTTCAGAAAATGAAGGCCCCCCGATATCTCATCAGCGTAATAGTCAACACTAAACTATAATCCACTTTAATTACTAGACACTGTTCCACATTATGTACCTAGAATACCACTGTAACGTCAATTACCTCCCTGCTCATATTAACTAGTGATACCTAAACTATAACCAAGCAACAGTAATAAGAAACACTCAAAGAATGTTTCCAATCGACCTCTGCCAACATCCACTTCAAAAAACCTACTAGAAATTCCCTTGCTTCTCAATATAGCCCAGCGAACATGATTCGCTTTCACCC
The DNA here is from genome assembly GCA_023634145.1 of Thymallus thymallus. Taxonomy (NCBI): domain Eukaryota; kingdom Metazoa; phylum Chordata; class Actinopteri; order Salmoniformes; family Salmonidae; genus Thymallus; species Thymallus thymallus. The sequence continues at coordinate 15,128,515 of CM042390.1, forward strand.
TAATATTAGTAGAGTCTTATCTCAAAACTACCAATAACATATTTCCTTTCACATTGCTATAAGACATAGTTTTCATTTCAATCTACCCAAACAATATTACTCTATATTTTTTATATGTCCAAGACTTTAAAAGTAACATGTAATGCGCCAAATTTCGATGGACAAAATACCACATCCCCTTGCTACCCACGACTTCACTGAATCGCTGTTATAACCTTGTATTTATAACCTTGTTAACTAACACCCATGTTTTATTTATCAATTTTGATCATAGTCACATCTCTATCGCTATAATTAGAATGTAGTAGATATCGGAAACATACACTTCTTAGTGGACCACAGTTCATAAAACAAAACACATTTACTTCAGTTTAGCAGACACTTGTATCCCAAGCTACTTATATACATTTTCATACTAGAATCCCCTTGGAACGAACCCACAACACGGACGTTGCAAGCACCATGCTCTACTAACTTGACTGCAAACACTTGCGTTTGTAGTCACCGTCATATATTCCCTTAAAGTCCATACTATTCCTATTTCATTAAGTGATTGATTACGTGTGCGCATTGCTGCACTTATAATGGGAAGAAATAGCCTAATAGTTTATCAACATTTTAAGATAAACGTTCTGATCTGTTGTATCAGCCTCATTGCGTAATAATAATTGATGCTACTGGTTGTATTAATTTGGGATCTATCAAATCCCACAACTGTCCCAGACTATGTTTTGGAGTATTTATTTCTTGCACAGAATAGGTCAACTTTTGTACTATGGGGGAGTTTTGGTGAAAAGTAAATGTGGAAGTTCTTCCAATATCTTCAACATGAACCTTAGAATTGGATAAGGACTCGCACAGTTGCGTCCTTGATGTGTCTGTCTTCACTTGTAGCATGTGAGAGAGACCCGATCACATGATGGAGAACAGTGTGAGTGAGATGAGAGGTGCTTAGCGGGCAGCATTTAGGGAGAAGGGCTGTAAAGGGCATGGCTTTTTCTAGGGTGCATAATGACCACACAAGGGGGATGCCGCCGGGAAATTCGAGACATTTACAAGTGCTTCTCAAATTGTGAATCAGAGACTGACAAAGTGTGTACAGCCTGCGCAAAAAAAACTAAGCAGACCTTTTCCAAAAAATTATTAGTTGCATCTGAAGACAGGCGCACGGCAAGCGGTACCAGAGTGCCAAGTCTAGGACCAAAAGGCTCCATAAGCCATAAGTCTGCTGAACAATTAATCAAATGGCATCCCGGACTATTTACAGTGTGAGTGAGATGAGAGGTGGCGCCGATGACTGAGATTGCAGCCTCGCAACTAGCTCTTAGGAAACTTTCCGGGATTGTGTTTAAGTTTGCAGACGACACAACAGTAGTAGGCTTGATTACCAACAATGACGAGACAGCCTACAAAGAGGAGGTGAGGGTTCTGGGAGTGTGGTGCCAGGAAAATAACCTCTCGCTCAACGTCAACAAAACAAAAGAGATCATTGAGGACTTAAGGAAACAGCAGAGAGTGCACACCCCATCCACATCGACAGGACCGTAGTGGAGGAAGTGAAATGGTCCACCCACACAGACAGTGTGGTGAAGGCGCAACAGCGCCTCTTCAACCTCAAGAGGCTGAAGAAATTCGGCTTGGCCCCTAAGACCCTCACAAACTTTTACAGATGCACCATTGAAAGTATCCTGTCGGGCTGTATCACCACCTGGTTCTGCAACTGCACCACCCGCAACCGCAGGGCTCTCCAGTGGGTGGTGTGGTCTGGTCTTCCCAACGCATCACTGGGGGCACGCTGCCTGCCCTCCAGGACACCAACGGCACCCGATGTCACAGGAAGTACAAAAAAAATCATCAAGGATATCAACCACCCGAGCCACGTCCTGTTCACCCCGCTACCATCCAGAAGGCGAGGTCAGTACAGGTGCATCAAAGCTGGTACCGAAATACAGCTTCTATCTCAAGGCCATCAGACTGTAAAATAGCCATCACTAGCCGGCTACCACCCGGTTACTCAACCCTGCACCTTGGAGGCTGCTTCGAATGCTTTGCCGGAAGTATCGCAATGTTGCGCCTCTGGGCTTAGAAACTGTGAACAACTTTCTCCATCCAGAACTAAATTTGCTTGCTATTGTGACATCATGGTGATATATCGTATGGATCTAATTTTGGATATCATAGTAAAAGAAGGGTAATACTTTACTTGACATCTAGCATCATAACATGTTATGACATGGTCATAACCATGTCATAACAGGTGACAACTTGTCATAACCTGTCATAATCAGGTCATAACACTGTCATGGCACATATATTTAGACCTGTTGTGACATATATTGCATTATTTTATGGCTGGTTATCACACTTACTTAAGAGTGTCAAAACACACAAAACCTACCACACAAGGCAAAACATTCCATTACACCATAGCCTACTTGTCAAGAGTATTTTTATGTTATGTAAAGTTTTCTGAAATTGACCATGTCAGACATGCACCTACCCCAGTGCTCTGTTACTGATGACTGGGATGAATGCAGGAGCAGATTTCACGAGCAGGACAAGACACCCTCTTTTTGACTTATGACTGATATAAGGCCATGTAAGTGATAGGTCTATCTGGCTTACATGATTCTGATGGTTATAAAGTGACACAGTATGGTCATAATGCTTCTTGACAGTGTCATACAGTTTATTTTCCACAAGTTCTTTAAAGATGCACTATGCAGAAATCGCTCCCCCATTTCCTGGTTGAATAGTTCTCCTAATTTCAGTTTGTGACAAAACAAGCAAGTATAGTGTAGACATTCATTACCATCTAAATCACAGTGAAATATATTTTCCATTAACCAAAATATTGTATTTTCAGCTGTTTGAAGCTGGTATAAAAAAACGAAAATAAAATACGCAAAAACTAAACTTAAGAACAGGAAGCATAGAAATAGCACACCTAGAACATATCTACCGCTTTTTAGACTTGCTTTCAATGAGAATGACAGATCTATAACATAATGTTTATGTGAATTTGGTCAGGTCACCTAAAATGACATATTGCAGCTTTAAAATATGATGGAGAAAAAAAGACTAAAGAATTCATTACAACAACAACAACAAAGGATTTAAGAAAAACACGATCCAATTAAACATTTTACACTTATGTAGGTGTCATAACCAGCCATACAATAAATGTCACTACAGGTGTAAATATATTGGTAACAATTTTGCTAAAAGTATTATTATATTATTGACCGACTGACTATGACTTTTCAGATCACCCAGTAGTGCTATCTACATATGGACAATACCAAAACAAATGATCTATTGATTCTGTCTCTTCGCAGCAAAATCTGCACAGCTGGGAAGGCTGTGTGTGTGTGTGTGTGTGTGTGTGTGTGTGTGTGTGTGTGAGTGTGTATATACAGCGGGTTAAATAAGTATACAGGCCATGGCGGTGGAGTGCATTACTTACTGTTTTCTTTGAGACAACAGTACCTGCTGTAATTGCAGATCTTTTTGAAGCTCTCCACAAGTGGTCCTTGGCTCTTGGACAACTCTTCTGATTATTCTTTTCACTCCTCTGTCAGAAATCTTGCGAGGAGCACCTGGTCGAGGCAAATTTATGGTGCATTGATTGTCTTTCCACTTCCGTATTATGGCCCCAACAGTGCTCACTGGAACATTCAGAAGCTTAGAAATGCGCCTATAACCAATGCCATCATTATGTTTTGCAACAATTAGGTTGTGAAGGTCTTGAGACAGCTCTTTGCTTTTACCCATCATGAGATGTGTCTTGTGTGACACCTTGGCAATGAGACCTTTTTGTAGGCCATCAGTTGGGACTGAACCAGCTGATATTAGTTTGCACTGACAGGGGGCTGGATTGCTTTTTAATTACTGATAGTTTTCAGCTGTTGTCTTGGCTTTCCATGCCTTTTTGCACCTCCCTTTCTTCACCTCCCTTTCTTCATGTGTTCAATACTTTTTCCCTGTGTCATTTCACATTATTACACATAACTTAATTTCTGAACTTATTTGTTTTGGTTTCTTTGTATGTATGGATTACTTGGGTGGTTACCAACATCCGGTGAACATTTAATGTCAATAGCACCTTTGGAAATATATTTACTGAGAAAAATGGTGACGTGTTCAATACTTATTTCACCCGGTGTGTATATATATATATATATATATATATATATATATATATGTATATGTGTAAATGACATTTATCTGAATATTCCAAACTTTTGACCGGGCGTGTATGCACATCAAAAACATAAAGAAAGACCCATTTATAATTGTCTGTGTTGTCAGGAAGCCACGAATATTACTTGGTCAAAATGTACAGCGCACAGGTCGAACCAGAACCGATAATTAAAAACACAACATTTGAATAATCAAATCATTATTCAGTTTCTCATCATTTTAGAAATAAAACTGTTTGTTTTTTGATTTCAGATTCAAATCAAATAATCGAGGGACAACCCTTCAATTGCCCAAAAAATACACAGACCTATAATCCTCAGTGTGTATTTAACTGTAAGGGATGTGTAGACTTACCCATACCAGGAAGACTACAATGTCTGGAACAGGAGATTAGGTTATTTTGGGCACAGGACTTGTTGCAAGGTTGGCATTGCTTTGCATCAACTCTTTGTATTCACTCTCAAACCCTCCAGTTCATGAATAAACTTAAAAATACACAATTAGGGAGCAGTCTTAGTTTTGTATTCTTCTCAAGAGTGTGTAATCAAGAGTGAGCTAGTAATTTGTAGTACTATGTTTGTACTTATGCATCGCCAAGTAGCATGATAGACATGAGTACACGTGTGTGTGTGTGGGAGTTTGAGAGTGGAGAGGTGCTCTGCATAGTTAGATTGGAGCATATTGACGAGGGGTCACCCCACATCAGCGACGTCACACGCTTGCCCGTTTCCTGAGCTCTCATTAACAGCATGCCAGCCTTTCGTTATGCTTTCTCTCCTACTCTCCTCCCTCCAGTCTGATGGTACTCTGGAGCCACAGGCCTGGAGGGGACAGAGGGAGAGAGAAAACGAGAACAACAGCTGGTTCATGTCAGGCTGAGGACATGAGGAGTGAAGGATGGTGTAGAGGTACCAAAGAGGCTGTAGAGCAGGGCTAGGCAACTAGATTCAGCTGCGGGCTGATTTTTGTGGAACACAGTTATAATCATTTGTAGACTGCAAATTGACCACAACTAAGCCCCAAAATAGGTTCTATTTGAAAATAACAATAAATCCATACATTTATTACATTTATTCTTGGGATTACTTTGGAACACAATTTCTAAATTCAACTTTTTTTTTTATATCACTCGTGGCCCGGTTTTGGTCCGGCTGTTGCTGAATTTGGGAAATCCTGCTGTAGAGGATGGTTAGATGTTGTGCTGCGGTCGAAAATAACTCTTCTTGGTCACTCCTCCAGGTGTCGCCCATCTTCCTCATTATCCCCAGTGTACAGTCGTATGAAAAAGTTTGGGCACCCCTGATAATTTCCATGATTTCCATTTATAAATAATTGGCTGTTTGGATCAGCAATTTCATTTTGATCTATCAAATAACTGATGGACACAGTAATATTTCAGTAGTGAAATGAGGTTTATTGGATTAACAGAAAATGTGCAATATGCATCAAAACGAAATTAGACAGGTGCATAAATTTGGGCACCCCAACAGAAAAATCACATCAATATTTAGTAGAACCTCCTATTGCTAAAATAACATCCTCTAGACGCTTCCTATAGCCTCTAATGAGTTTCTGGATTCTGGATGAAGGTATTTTGGACCATTCCTCCTTACAAAACATCTCCAGTTCAGTTAGGTTTGATGGTTGCCGAGCATGGACAGCCCGCTTCAAATCATCCCACAGATTCTCAATGATATTCAGGTCTGGGATGGCCATTCCAGAACATTGTACTTGTTCCTCTGCATAAATGCCCGGGTAGATTTTGAGCAGTATTTTGGGTCGTTGAAATATCCAGCCCCGGCGTAACTTCAACTTTGTGACTGATTCTTCAACATTATTCCCAAGAATCTGCTGATATTGAGTGGAATCCATGCGACCCTCAACTTTAACAAGATTCCCAGTGCCGGCACTGGCCACACAGCCCCACAGCATGATGGAACCCCCACCAAATTTTACTGTGGGTAGCAAGTGTTTTTCTTGGAACGCTGTGTTCTTTTGCCGCCATGCATAACGCCCCTTGTTATGACCAAATAACTCAATCTATCCACAGCACCTTATTCCAAAATGAATCTTGCTTGTCCAGATGTGCGTTTGCATACCTCAAGCGACTCTGTTTGTGGCGTGTGTGCAGAAAAGGCTTCTTCCGCATCACTCTCCCGTACAGCTTCTCCTTGTGCAAAGTGTGCTGAATTGTTGAACGATGCACAGTGACACCATCTGCAGCAAGATGATGTTGTAGGTCTTTGGAGGTGGTCTGTGGGCTGTTTTTGACCGTTCTCACCATCCTTCGCCTTTGCCTCTCCGATATTTTACTTGGCCTGCCACTTCTGGCCTTAACAAGAACTGTGCCTGTGGTCTTCCATTTCCTCACTATGTTCCTCACAGTGGACACTGACAGCGTACATCTCTGCGATAGCTTTTTGTAGCCTTCCCCTAAACCATAATGTTGAACAATCTTTGTTTTCAGGTCATTTGAGAGTTGTTTTGAGGCCCCCATGTTGCCACTCTTCAGAGGAGAGTCAAAGAGAACAACAACTTTCAATTGGCCACCTTAAATAACTTTTCTCATGATTGGATGCACTTGTCTATGAAGTTCAAGGCTTAATGAGCTCACCAAACCAATTGTGTGTTCCAATTAATCAGTGCTTACTAATTAATTGTAACTACTAACTAAAGTAGTTACAAGTATTCAAATCAACAGAATGACAAGGGTGCCCAAATTTTTGCATAGCCTATTTTTCACATCTGATTTAATTTCATACAACTTAATATTGCTACACTAAAAATCTTTGTCTGGACAATACCCCAGTACTCAGCTTTTATTAGAAAATGAATGGCATGCCACTGTGATCATTTTCTGTGACGACAGAGTAAATTATTATGCAGCCTCAGAGGGGTGCCCAAACTTTTTCATACAACTGTATTTATCCCTGTGTTCTATGTTTGGCTGTTGCCAGTTCGTTTTATTCATCAAGCCTACCAGTGTTTTCCCCCTTTACTCCCGTCTCTAAAGTGCCTGTTTTCTTGGTTTCCCGGTTTTGACCTTTACTCTGCCTGCCCTGACCCTGAGCCTGCCGTCTTGTACCTTTGCCCCACTACTCTGGATTACCGAATTCTGCTGCCCCTGACCTGTCTTTTGCCTGCCCCTGTTGGTATAATAAACATTTGTTATTCCGCTGAGAGTTCTACCCTTTTGTTTGTTCAGTCTTTCTTTTTTGGGGGAGAGAAATCATATTTCTCTTTCTTGCCTCAATGTTATGTGGTCCTCCTAAAAAAAAAAAAAAACTTTAGCTCAGAGTGCAAGTCATTGAAATAGGTAGTTTTGTAACTCCTTTGAACAGACATTGACTTTTTGACTGTCAAATGGCCTTCATCATCGGAGCTGATCAAAGTTCACTGCTCTTCCTCACATTTGGCTGTGGACTGTATGGTGGAATATTGACACCACCAGACAAAATCGTCAGAGGTGCTAAGAACTCGGTAACTACAGCAGAGAAGTATTCTGAAGGCTACTTTCCACAGGTGAATACAAAATAAGACTACATAATCTATCCTACCAAAACAGTGCCAGAAACCTTTGCTCCGAACTCAAAATATATTCATAGAGTCATGAAAAACAGGATGAAATTCTAGGAGGTGAACATCTCAGGTGAAATATGACTGTGAATGTGCTAATGAATTATGGGCAGTTTCAGTTTTTTTTCTCTCTATTTATCGTGCTGTACTGTAGGACATAATACTTTCTTTTGTACCCTGTCATTATCAGTATCCTGCTGATGTAACCTAATGAAAAAATAAAGAAAATAAATAATTTCCACCGATGGCTGTTTTTCAACCCATACAGAAAGAAAATACATTTCAATATATTGAACTTCGCGTAAAATGTATTTCAAATACATGTACAGCTGTAGATACATTTTCATCTTTGCTAAAATGCATGTGATGCCTTACAGCTATGGAGGACCAAACCTGCCATAATTAGAAATAAATAAATGCACAAATAAATAGAAAATAAATGATTCAATAAATAAATCCACATATAATTAAATGAGGCCGAAAATACAAAGATACTGACTAAAATGAATTCTCTACATATTTGTATGTATTTAATTATAAAAAATGTAAATGCAAAAAAATGCCAGAAGTTTCCCATACGCAGTAATTAAATGTGGTGCACAAATTAATTTACATCCCTGTTAGTGAGCATTTCTCCTTTGCCAAGATAATCCATCCACCTGCTAGGTGTGGCATATCAAGAAGCTGATTTAAACAGCATGATCATTACACAGGTGCACCTTGTGCTAGGGAAAATAAAAGGCCACTCTAAAATGTGCAGTTTTGTCACATAACACAATGCCACAGATGGCTCAAGTTTTGAGGAAGTGTGCAATTGGTATGCTGACTGCAAGAATGTCCACCAGAGCTGTTGCCAGATAATTGTATGTTAATTTCTCTACCATAAGCCGCCTCAAGTCGTTTTAGAGAATTTGGCAGTACGTCTAACTGGCCTCACAACCTCAGACCATGTGTGACCACACCAGCCCAGGACCTTCACATCTGGCTTCTTCACCTGCGGGATTGTCTGAGACCAGCCACCCAGACAGCTGATGAAACTGAGGAAGCCCTTTTCAAATAAAATCTAAGTTTATTTGTCAAATGCGCCCGACTACGACCTTACAGTGAAATACTTACTTACAAGCCCTTAACCAACAATGCAGTTTTAAGAAAAAGAAGTGTTAAGTAGAAAGAAAAAATTAACTAATAATTTAAGAGCAGGAGTAAAATAAAAGTAGCGGGGCTATATACAAGGGATACCGGTACAGAGTCAATGTGCGGGGGCACAGGTTAATTGAGGTAATACAGTGGGGAGAACAAGTATTTGATACACTGCCGATTTTGCAGGTTTTCCTACTTACAAAGCATGTAGAAGTCTGTAATGTTTATCATAGGTACACTTCAACTGTGAGAGACGGAATCTAAAACAAAAATCCAGAAAATCACATTGTATGATTTTTAAATAATTAATTTGCATTTTATTGCATGCCATAAGTATTTGATCACCTAACAACCAGTAAGAATTCCGGCTCTCACAGACCTGTTAGTTATTCTTTAAGAAGCCCTCCTGTTCTCCACTCATTACCTGTATTAACTGCACCTGTTTGAACTCGTTACCTGTATAAAAGACACCTGTCCACACACTCAATCAAACAGACTTCAACCTCTCCACAATGGCCAAGACCAGAGAGCTGTGTAAGGACATCAGGGATAAAATTGTAGACCTGCACAAGGCTGGGATGGGCTACAGGACAATAGGCAAGCAGCTTGGTGAGAAGGCAACAACTGTTGGCGCAATTATTAGAAAATGGAAGAAGTTCAATATGACGTTCAATCTCCCTCGGTCTGGGGCATCAATGATCATGAGGAAGGTGAGGGATCAGACCAGAACTACACAGCAGGACCTGGTCAATGACCTGAAGAGAGCTGGGACCACAGTCTCAAAGAAAACCATTAGTTACACACTACGCCGTCATGGATTAAAATCCTGCAGCGCACGCAAGGTCCCCCTGCTCAAGCCAGCGCATGTCCAGGCCCGTCTGAAGTTTGCCAATGACCATCTGGATGATCCAGAGGAGGAATGGGAGAAGGTCATGTGGTCTAATGAGACAAAAATAGAGCTTTTTGGTCTAAACTCCACTCGCCGTGTTTGGAGGAAGAAGAAGGATAAGTACAACCCCAAGAACACCATCCCAACCGTGAAGCATGGAGGTGGAAACATCATTCTTTGGGGATGCTTTTCTGCAAAGGGGACAGGACGACTGCACCGTATTGAGGGGAGGATGGATGGGGCCATGTATCGCGAGATCTTGGCCAACAACCTCCTTCCCTCAATAAGAGCATTGAAGATGGGTCGTGGCTGGGTCTTCCAGCATGAGGAGTGGCTCCGTAAGAAGCATCTCAAGGTCCTGGAGTGGCCTAGCCAGTCTCCAGACCTGAACCCAATAGAAAATCTTTGGAGGGAGCTGAAAGTCCGTATTGCCCAGCGACAGCCCCGAAACCTGAAGGATCTGTATGGAGGAGTGGGCCAAAATCCCTGCTGCAGTGTGTGCAAACCTGGTCAAGAACTACAGGAAACGTATGATCTCTGTAATTGCAAACAGGTTTCTGTACCAAATATTAAGTTCTGCTTTTCTGATGTATCAAATACTTATGTCATGCAATAAAATGCAAATTAATTACTTAAAAATCATACAATGTGATTTTCTGGATTTTTGTTTTAGATTCCGTCACTCACAGTTGAAGAGTACCTATGATAAAAATTAGACTTCTACATGCGGCAGTGTATCAAATACTTGTTCTCCCCACTGTATATAGGAAACAGGAGTAGAGAAATATGATTTCTTTCTTTCAGCATCTTTTGAGAAAATGCAAATGCGAGTGTAATGCGTTATCTTTGACACTGTGATGCAAGCAGACAGTATTTCAACAACATAAAATATGCAGCCAAGACGAACTGGAAATGTGTTGAGTCATTTTCTCAGCTTCTCATTTCCTTAAAACCGGTCAAACTGATGACATTTGGACATTTTGATATGTCCAACTTTGGTATGGTTAGATTACTAATGCATTAATTCTATCGATGTAAGACATTCTGGTGAGCACTACTTTATTTAGTCTTCTGGGGCAACACATTTTGCCAGAAGAGAAGCTGCATGGATCAAACTATAATTGAAAAACAAATGGCCTACCAAATGAAGGAAATTATAATATGGCCTATCAAATGTTGGAAATTATAAGCAGAAACTTGTCTAAATTATGGGTAAAAGTAGCCAGTAGTAAATTATGGTAAATTAATTATACTAGGCTAAATTATTATGGTGGATAGAACTGCGCAGGTAGCCTACTTTTTGAAGTGATTTGTTTGACAATCAGATGACAACATCAAACAACACCCATGATTTGTGAAACTGAGCCTGTGCACACTGCAACAAAAAAAACAACAGTAAACGGGATAACATTTTTTACATGCCACAGTATCCCATCTTAGATCTGTGAGTGTTTGGTTGTGGTAAGGCCTCTTACTCCCACCAGGGGAAGTGAAAGGCACACAATCAAGTCCTCACACACTAACTGGGGAAATTAATGATCCCCAATCAGAGACAGCTGTCTAGAGTTCTCTGATTGGGGATAGTATTTAGGCCCCACACACATCCACCTGTGTGTGGATCATTGCTTGTGTTTCTGTTCATGTGTGTGCAACACAACGGTATTCGTACGTTTATTGTTTTGTTTGTGTTTTATTTATATAATAAAACATGTTCTCAACGTCCTCTCGCTCTGCGCCTCGTTCCCTCTACACTCACCGTGACAAGATCAGCATATACCAGGCTTCTTATCCGGGTTTCTCATAACCAGGATACAAGCTTTTTTGGGCTATTGTAAACGGGATATGATGTATATATGCGTCAACTCAAAAAAATAATACTTGAGTATCTGAATAATAACGGGATATTGGTGTTCATGTAAATGTGGTCTTTGTTTCCCTCATTTACTGAGGGACAGTGTTTCCATTGTTTTGGCATTTACCTGTATTTTTATCTAACACGTTGCACCTTTCTGAATAAACTCTAGAATAAACCTCAAGAACAAGGAGATTTCCCTGGTGTTCAGGAGGTCCCTAAAGTTATAAATCTGTATGAGTGTATGTGCTTCAGTCTTTAAAATATAACTAGCAAATATCAAATCAAATCAAATTTTACATACACGTGTTTAGCAGATGTTATTGCGGGTGTTGTGAAATGGTTGTGCTTCTAGCTCCGACAGTGTAGTAATATCTAACACGTAATATCTAACAGTTTCACAACATACCCACATACACAATACACATGAATCAAGTAAGGAATGAGTTAGGAATATATACATATATGGACGAGTGATATCAGAGCGGCATTGGACTAAGATACAGTGGCATAGTATAGAATACAGTATATACACATATGAGATGAGTAATGAAAGATACAAAAACATAATTAAAATTACTAAGATACTGTAGAATAGTAGAGTACAGTTTGTACATATGAGATGAGTAATGCAGGATACGGAAACATTACAGTGGCTAGTGTTCCATTTCTTAAAGTGGCAAGTGATTTCAAATCTATGTCTATAGGCAGCAGCCTCTGATGTGCTATTTATGGCTGTTTAGCAGTCTGATGGCCTTGAGATAGAAGCTGTTTTTCAGTCTCCCAGTCCCAGCTTTGATGCACCTGTACTGACCTCGCCTTTTGGATGATAGCGGGGTGAACAGGCAGCGGCTCGGGTGGTTGATGTCCTTGATGATCTTTTTGGCCTTCCTATGGCATCGGGTGCTGTTGGTGTCCAGGAGTTAGTTTCTTCTAACTCCTTGACACCTACAGCACCTATCATTAGCTATACTGATTAACTCAGCTGATGGTGGGAGTTAGTTATCTAGCTCTTCCCCAGGAGTTTCAACCTACCTAGCTACCTATCTAATGGCCTTTTTTATCATCTTTATAGATAATTTAAAAAAATAATTTTCACTCTCGCATCTAGAGCTGGCTAATATAACATTCAAGTTGATAGTACAGTAGCTGAATGAAAAGTGTGACAGTAGATACAGTATATGGGCAACATTATCTAGATAATTGAGTGATGAAATCCGAAAGAATGACATCGCTTCAGAAAAAGGTTCATAGCTAATTTACTGAGTCTACCATTGCAGCTATCCACTGGAAAATCTTTACATTGATCAGATCATTAAAAACATGTTAAAATAGCATTAGGCTGAATTAGATAGCTAGCTTTCTTACCTGAGAAGAAACGGCTTGCTGGGAGTCTGCCATGTTGCAATGTGTTTACTGTCTTGGTACCAACCTGGAGATGTTAAGATCACATTGTATGGGTTCCGCCTTCCATTTAGCTAGCCAATTAATGGCATTATAACAAAAAGGAGTGCTATGATTGGTCAAAAAGGCTGCCAATCATATTTGAGTAACATATTGTAGATTTGTGAGCACACAGAGGTCATATCGCGCAAGCACAGGTGAATTTGAGAGAGCGCAGGCAAGAATGCCATGAGCAGGGAGATGCGTGCTCAACACTTACTTTCTTGGACTCAATTACACTTCTCGGCACACAACATTTTTCTCTGAGCTCTCAACTATCTCAGCTCCTCAACATTTTTTATCCAAACTCTCTCCACGGACGTACAACATTATCCTCCGCGTTCTCAACATTCCTCTCTGCCTCTTTGAATTATGAGACGGAAATGATGCCATAGATGATGTCGAGATTTATCCTAGGGAGATAGCTAGCTTGCTAAATGACAAACATACTAATGAAGTATCTATTCTATTGAAAAGTGATCTAGCTAACGAACTAGCCAACATACATTGCTTCTGACACATGCCACGTTCCTGCTTGCTTGACATCTGACCGATATTTAGCTACTGTAGCTAACTAGATAATAGTTTATGATCATTTCAATGCAACTAGCTAGCCAGGCAACTCGACTATCAGTTGTAGCCAAGTTAGCTATCTTGATGCTCACTCAGTAACGTTAGTTTGCCATGATTTTCTAGGCAATCCGGGGGTTGTGCCGAAAAAAACTCCCCTGCCAGAATCCCCCCCCCCCTCGTGTGAACGCGCACACACTGAATTCTTCATTGCTGTGACTTGCTTGATAGTTGAGATTTCTGCTCTTCATTCCGTTGTCAGTTTGCCAAAATTCGTCATCTCTCCCATGTCTTATTCGACAAGTATTTTTAATTCAGCCATAGTTGTTCTGAAATGTTTATTGCTTCCCTACATTTTACTCCCTCCTCTATGTTTAATATAACACACATACAGTAGTGTGTGCCAGAAAGTATTTGACTCTAGCCACAAAATATATGAAATTAGAAGGGGGGATTTTGGCAAGGCCATTTGCCCCCCCCCCCCCCCCCCCTTATATCCCTTATTTCCTTAATTTTGTGGCTAGAGTCAAATACTTTCCGTGGCACACACTACTGGGAAACATGAGCTACCAAAATGATTCTGAAGTGTGCCAGGCCTTGCCTTCTATTTTCCTTAATTTTGTCACTAGAGTCAAATACTTTCTATTGAAAAAACTTCACGTCAGGATATGCAACCAAAATGAATAATTAATGTACAGTGGGGAAAACAAGTATTTGATACACTGCCGATTTTGCAGGTTTTCCTACTTACAAAGCATGTAGAGGTCTGTAATTTTTATCATAGGTACTCTTCAATTGTGAGTGACGGGATCTAAAAATCCAGAAAATCACATTGTATGATTTTTAAATAATTCATTTGCATTTTATTGCATGACATAAGTATTTGATCACCTACCAACCAGTAAGAATTCCGGCTCTCACAGACCTGTTAGTTTTTCTTTAAGAAGCCCTCCTGTTCTCCACTCATTACCTGTATTAACTGCACCTGTTTGAACTCGTTACCTGTATAAAAGACACCTGTCCACACACTCAGTCAAACAGACTCCAACCTCTCCACAATGGCCAAGGCCAGAGAGCTGTGTAAGGACATCAGGGATAAAATTGTAGACCTGCACAAGGCTGGGATGGGCTACAGGACAATAGGCAAGCAGCTTGGTGAGAAGGCAACAACTGTTGGCGCAATTATTAGAAAATGGAAGAAGTTCAAGATGACGGTCAATGTCCCTCGGTCTGGGGCACCATGCAAGATCTCACCTCGTGGGGCATCAATGATCATGAGGAAGGTGAGGGATCAGCCCAGAACTACACCATTAGTAACACACTACGCCGTCATGGATTAAAATCCTGCAGCGCACGCAAGGTACCCCTGCTCAAGCCAGCGCAGGTCCAGGCCCGTCTAAAGTTTGCCAATGACCATCTGGATGATCCAGAGGAGGAATGGGAGAAGGTCATGTGGTCTGAAGAGACAAAAATAGAGCATTTTGGTCTAAACTCCACTGGCCGTGTTTGGAGGAAGAAGAAGGATGAGTACAACCCCAAGAACACCATCCCAACCGTGAAGCATGGAGGTGGAAACATCATTCTTTGGGGATGCTTTTCTGCAAAGGGGATAGGACGACTGCACCGTATTGAGGGGAGGATGGATGGGGCCATGTATCGCGAGATCTTGGCCAACAACCTCCTTCCCTCAGTAAGAGCATTGAAGATGGGTCGTGGCTGGGTCTTCCAGCATGACAACGACCCGAAACACACAGCCAGGGCAACTAAGGAGTGGCTACGTAAGAAGCATCTCAAGGTCCTGGAGTGGCCTAGCCAGTCTCCAGACCTAAACCCAATAGAAAATATTTGGAGGGAGCTGAAAGTCCGTATTGCCCAGCGACAGCCCCGAAACCTGAAGGATCTGTATGGAGGAGTGGGCCAAAATCCCTGCTGCAGTGTGTGCAAACCTGGTCAAGACCTACAGGAAACGTATGATCTCTGTAATTGCTAACAAAGGTTTCTGTACCAAATATTATGTTCTGCTTTTCTGATGTATCAAATACTTATGTCATGCAATAAAATGCAAATTAATTACTTAAAAATCATACAATGTGATTTTCTGGATTTTTGTTTTAGATTCCGTCACTCACAGTTGAAGAGTACCTATGAAAATTACAGACTTCTACATGCTTTGTAAGTAGGAAAACCTGCAAAATCGGCAGTGTATCAAATACTTGTTCTCCCCACTGTATGTGTGTGTTATATTAAACATAGAGGGAATAAAATGTAAGCAAACAATAAAACATTTCAGAACTAACTATGGCTGAATTATTATCCTTACACTTTCAAAAATACTAGTCAAATAAGACATGATAGAGATGACCATTTTTGGCAAAGAGATTTCTGTCAGGTGGGAGACACCTGTTGACTCCTTCTTGCCTACTCCGGTCTCTTGGTCTTGTTCTAGCTTCAAAACTATATGGCTTTAGTCTTATTGCCTTATTGTCCAAAGCAACCCACTCATAACACAGCCACCTGGTGCAGTCAATGGCTCAGTGTTCCAAAACTGTTCACCTGCTTCTACGTCAAGCAAGGACAATGTTATTTGTGTGTGTTTTTATGGTGCGCAGCATATAATGTTCACCAATTTCTTTATTTCTGATTACGGCAGATTTAGTCCTCCATATAACCTTTTTTGAGTCGGGATCACTTTCTGAGTCAAAATGCAAGCCGAGCTCTACTGTTGAAGTTTATTTTTACCTGTGCAATATTAAACTATTAAAACCAGTACTGCTGTAATGGGATTTGTGCAGTAGGCTATATGGCCAAAACGTTATCAAGACTTTTCTATTTCTTTCTTTTACACATGCTACGTTACTGCAGACATGGTAATCTGAGGCATCCGATTGGCCAGTGGTAGGCCTATAGCGCACTTGATTTGCTCCACTGGGACGCCAGGAAGGCCGTTTGTACCTTCAGAAATATGAAATTGTTCAAAATGTGAACATGTTGCCTACCCGGCACACCAGAAAATTGTCAAAAAGAGTAGAACCAGCTAACCTGCTTTTACACTATGATTGGACTATTACATGTCCAATGTTTATTTTGAAATACATATTTTAAAAGGAATAATAGTTTCACCATATTAAAACAAGAGTTTAGTTCACATACCAGGGTTGACCTTTAAAGGAGGGATAGACGTAAATTAATCAAATCACATTAAATAAATAATAATACAACAAAATAACTAGAGCTTTACAATGATGGTGAAGACTTGGAGCATTGTCTTTTTAGGTTAGTGGGTTAAAATCTTCCTATAAGTTACGGAGGGACATTATATTAAAGGGCACTTCATTTCATAAAACAGCAGTTTAAAATTTTAAATTGGAGCTTCATTTCTACTTAACATATCAAAGGGACGCAAAAGGCACTCATTTGGTGGAACGGCACAGTATACGTTAAGTTCTGCCAGTTGGACGTTGGTTGCATTACTCTCATCAAGTTTGTTTATTTGTCATTTGCTCATGAAGGAGATGGAGTCACTACATGACCGATAATGTCTAATTTTTTGTAGTTATTTTTGTAGTAATTTAAATGCATAATTTCAGCATGCTTTTGGTATGTCAAGTACAATAAAAATGCATTTTGACAAAATATATTGTAGTGGTGGCAACTTAATCGGAAACTTGGAGGCGTGGCTTGTTGAGGGCTTGGCTTTGTCTTAGTGCTTTTTGGCCTCCCATGAGGCGGATTGTAATGCCAGTTAATGTGTTATGTTGTGTTCAGTTTGTAGACTGCCAGTACCTCAGTCTTAATGAGACTTAATGTGATACCATAGAGCCTGCCAAAGTTAATTGTTTATTACTTATACATCTTAAATCATGTTGGAATTTGTTACAAAACATTCCAAAATATGTACCAAATATATTAATAAAAACATTCTTTAATTTATTTTGAAAATACATTAGACACTTTATGATGCATTTACCATATATTGTGATATACATTTTACATACATTCCTTAATATAATGCTGGGATGTATTTGTGTTTATTTTTTTAATACTGTACATTATGTGGCCAAATTAAGATAAATGCATCCTAAACAACTTTTAAAAAAATTGTAGTTAACTTATATTTATTCAGGGGACCTCATTGAGACTACAGTCTCATTTACAATGGTGCCCTGAGGTCAACAATACAACAAATTCAAAATGATCAATTCACCCCGAATACAATTATGTATATTTAATCCAAACAGTTGCAATTGTCATTAAATTCATTCAACATTAAAGTCTTAAACTGCCCTTGAGGCACCAGAGAGTCAAGATGTAGGGAGATTTGTAGGCTATTCCAAAAATGGGGAGCACTAAAACTGAAGGCGGAGATACCTAGCTCGGACGTAATAGTGGAACCTCGATAGTTAACCATCCCTGTGAACAGGTTTGGTGTCTCATATTTTAAAATGTTAACAGTGAAGTGAGATAGGTCGAAAGCTTGTTTAGTAGAACTTTGTAAACAAAAAGGGAGTAATGAAGGGATCTACGGGACTTTAATGACGATCAGCAAACCTTTTGATACAAGATGAATTGATGCGTATTAAAACTGTCGCCTGAGATAAAGCGAAGGGCGCTATGGAAGACGGCATCCAAAGGCTTAAGAGTAGTGGCTGCTGCATTCCCAACTGGAGTCCAGCAAAAGCTCCTGTTATTGACGGGGATGCTTACTGGAGCAAAACAAGGCCAGGTACACAGAGAAAGCCTCTTGCCTGTATTTATGAACTGGCCCAGTGCTGCGTTATCTAAAAACGTATTGATAAAGGCCTAACATGCAAGGCAATAGAAAAGTCTCAGCAAAACGCTCTGGAAGAAACTGAAAAAATTGACTTTCCGTGCTGCATTTGGATATCAAAGGGAGATGAGCGGTGGGCAGGAGACAAGAAGGCATCCTGTCAGAATCTTTTTATTACTCATCCATGACTCTTCTAATCCGCCTTACCATTACCGCTGACTGCCAATTGCCCTGTGGGCAAGCGCTGGGCACCCCACATCAGGCTCCATTTGGGAAAGAGTAGCGATAGCATGATATTATACTCCTCTCTTCTATTTAATCAGGGAAGAGCCGCTGCAGATGTTCTCAAGCTGGCTTCCTCAATACAGTAAACCCACCATTAGCCAGTAAATAAGAAGGAAAGGAGGAAGTGGGCTGCACTGAGGATAGAAATCTGTATGTGCTGGGGGAGGGAGCTAACAATATTCTCTCCTTGAATTGCCTGGGCTCATCATAGGTTGCATTGTGTGTGTGATGTGACAGTAAACAGTAGCTTCCTTCTCTCACTCCCACCCTCTCCACTTCACCTTCATCCTAAGGCCTGTATCTCTATTGCAGTAAGACTGAAATCTTCTGGCCTCGTATGTCAGTAATGCCCAGGCACACATGCTGTTTCAGTGATTATATTAGGTAACTCCCACCTAAAGTATGTACTTTTGTCAGGCTCTGGCCATAGAGAAGCTTTGCTTCTCTATAGTTCTATGGTCAGAGTCTGGCAGATCTAGTATTTCTACTTCTGTGGTGTTGTGTGTGGGATCCCTAATTAGAGGCAGCTGCATTGCATTACCTCTAATTAGGGATCCTACTTATATGTCTGTGTTCCACTCGTAATGCGTGGTTCATTGTTGTATATTGTCTCGTGTCGTGCTACGTGTGTGATCTTTATTATTATCATTTGTTATTTTGTATAGTTCGTCATTTCAGTTAAATAAACATGTCGAACTATCGATACGCTGCGCCTTGGTCTCTCTACACACCCGAACGTGACAGAATGAACCACCACCCGACCAAGCAGCGTTATACGGGAGCAACAGAGAGGAAGAAAGGAAGACAGCGGCGTTCTAGAGGTAATGGAGCCCGTAGTCAACCCCAGGAAAATTTCGGGGGGGGGGCTATGGGGGTGGTCTGGTAACGAAGAGGACGCACCAGTACCACTTTCCATGTGGGATGCACTGTGCCCGACATATAAATGGGGGGCGCAAAGTGAAGAGGAGGAGGATTATTTGGAGAGAAATTTTGGAGACGTCTTGGAGGAGATGTGGGAGATAGCGGAGGAAGTTGAACGGGAAATGTCGGAGTGGAATAATCCGTGCCCAGTCGCCTACTCCACTCCCGTGAAAGAGCAGTCCGCTTTACCGGTACCCAGTCGGGGTCCGGCCGTCTACTCTACTCCAGTGCCAGAGCAGTCCGCTCCATCGGTGCCCAGTCTGGGTCCGGCCGTCTGCTACACTCCAGTGAGCCTCTCCAGTCCGGTACGTCATGTGCCTGCTCCTCGCACTCGCCCTGAGGTGCGTGTCACCAGTCCGGCGCCATCAGTGCCGACTCCACGCACCAGGCCTCCAGTGCGCCTTTCCAGTTCGGTACGTCATGTGCCTGCTCCCCGCACTAGCCCTGAGGTGCGTGTTATTAGTCCTGTGCCACATGTGCCGACTTCACGCACCAGGCTTCCAGTGCGCCTTCCCAGTCAGGTACGTCCTGTGCCTGCTCCCCGCACTCGCCCTGAAGTGCGTGTTATTAGTCATGTGCCACCAGTGCCGACTTCACGCACCAGGCTTCCAGTGCGCCTCCCCAGTCCGGTACGTCCCGTGCCGACTCCCCGCACTCGACCTCCAGTGCGTGTGCATAGCCAGGTTCCTCCAGTTCCGGCTTCACGCACCAGGCCTCCAGTGCGCCTCCCCAGTCCGGTACGTCCCGTGCCGACTCCCCGCACTCGACCTCCAGTGCGTGTGCCCAGCCAGGTACCTCCAGTGCCAGCTCCACGCACCAGGCCTCCAGTGCGCCTCTCCAGTCTGGTACGTCCCGTGCCGACTCCCCGCACTCGACCTCCAGTGTGTGTGCCCAGCCAGGTTCCTCCAGTGCCGGCTCCACGCACCAGGCCTCCAGTGCGCTTCTCCAGTCCGGTACGTCCCGTGCCGACTCCCCGCACTCGACCTCCAGTGCGTGTGCCCAGCCAGGTTCCTCCAGTACCGGCTCCACGCACCAAGCCTCCAGTGCGCCTCTCCAGTCTGGTACGTCCCGTGCCGACTCCCCGCACTCGACCTCCAGTGCGTGTGCCCAGCCAGGTACCTCCAGTGCCGGCTACACGCACCAGACCGTCGGTGCGCCTCATCAGCCCGGAGACTCCCGTGATAGTCGACAGCCCGGAGACTCCCGTGATGGTCGACAGCCCGGAGCCTCCCGTGATGGTCGACAGCCCGGAGCCTCCCGTGATGGTCGACAGCCCGGAGCCTCCCGTGATGGTCGACAGCCCGGAGCCTCCCGTGATGGTCGACAGCCCGGAACCTTCCGTGACGATCGACAGCCCGGAACCTTCCGTGACGATCGACAGCCCGGAGCCTCCCGTGACGCTCGACAGCCCGGAGCCTCCCGTGACGCTCGACAGCCCGGAGCCTCCCGTGACGCTCGACAGCCCGGAGCCTCCCGTGACGCTCGACAGCCCGGAGCCTCCCGTGACGCTCGACAGCCCGGAGCCTCCCGTGACGCTCGACAGCCCGGAGCCTCCCGTGACGCTCGACAGCCCGGAGCCTCCCGTGACGCTCGACAGCCCGGAGCCTCCCGTGACGCTCGACAGCCCGGAGCCTCCCGTGACGCTCGACAGCCCGGAACCTTCCGTGACGATCGACAGCCCGGAACCTTCCGTGACTATCGACAGCCCGGAACCTTCCGTGACGATCGACAGCCCGGAGCCTCCCGTGACGATCGACAGCCCGGAGCCTCCCGTGACGCTCGACAGCCCGGAGCCTCCCGTGACGCTCGACAGCCCGGAGCCTCCCGTGACGCTCGACAGCCCGGAGCCTCCCGTGACGCTCGACAGCCCGGAGCCTCCCGTGACGCTCGACAGCCCGGAGCCTCCCGTGACGCTCGACAGCCCGGAGCCTCCCGTGACGCTCGACAGCCCGGAGCCTCCCGTGACGCTCGACAGCCCGGAGCCTCCCGTGACGCTCGACAGCCCGGAACCTTCCGTGACGATCGACAGCCCGGAACCTTCCGTGACTATCGACAGCCCGGAACCTTCCGTGACGATCGACAGCCCGGAACCTTCCGTGACGATCGACAGCCCGGAACCTTCCGTGACGATCGACAGCCCGGAACCTTCCGTGACGATCGACAGCCCGGAACCTTCCGTGACGATCGACAGCCCGGAACCTTCCGTGACGATCGACAGCCCGGAACCTTCCGTGACGATCGACAGCCCGGAACCTTCCGTGACGATCGACAGCCCGGAACCTTCCG
This sequence comes from Thymallus thymallus, assembly GCA_023634145.1. Taxonomy (NCBI): domain Eukaryota; kingdom Metazoa; phylum Chordata; class Actinopteri; order Salmoniformes; family Salmonidae; genus Thymallus; species Thymallus thymallus. The sequence goes on from CM042390.1 coordinate 15,150,448, forward strand.
TGACGATTGACAGCCCGGAGCCTCCCGTGACGATTATATGGCCGGAGTCGCCTGCCACACCGGTGCTCAGTCCTGGCCCGGTTATTTGCCCCGCTCCATGGCCTGAACTTATTTCCCCACCATTGTTGTTTCCAGGACCGGTGGGTTGCCCCTTTATATGGCCGGAGTCGCCTGCCACACCGGTGCCCAGTCCTGGCCCGGTTATTTGCCCCGCTCCATGGCCTGAGCCTTTTCCCCCACCATGGTCATTTCTAGGACCGGTGGGTTGCCCCTGTATATGGCCGGAGTCGCCTGTTACACCGGTGCCCAGTCCTGGCCCGGTTATTTGCCCCGCTCCATGGCCTGAGCCTTTTGCCCCACCATGGTCATTTCCTGGACTAGTGGTTGCCCCTTTAAATGGCCTGAGTCGCCTACCACACCAGTGCCCAGTCCGGGCCAAGTAGAAATGAGGAGGAAGACATCCACTTCGCCTGGGCCGGAACCGCCACCGGCGATGGATTATGTTTGATGTTTTTCCCTCCCTGACCCTTCCCTCATGTTTATGTGTTTGTTTTTCTTGCGGTCGGGAGTCCGCGCCTTTGGGGGGGGGTACTCTCAGGCTCTGGCCATAGAGAAGCTTTGCTTCTCTATAGTTCTATGGTCAGAGTCTGGCAGATCTAGTATTTCTACTTCTGTGGTGTTGTTTGTGGGATCCCTAATTAGAGGCAGCTGCATTGCATTACCTCTAATTAGGGATCCTACTTATATGTCTGTGTTCCACTCGTAATGCGTGGTTCATTGTTGTATATTGTCTCGTGTCGTGCTACGTGTGTGATCTTTATTATTATCATTTGTTATTTTGTATAGTTCGTCATTTCAGTTAAATAAACATGTCGAACTATCGATACGCTGCGCCTTGGTCTCTCTACACACCCGAACGTGACAACTTTGGTGGCAATTTGATTAGTCAAATGAATATAATGTGAAAAACCATGGTGTTCTGGTACAATGAGTGGTAGGGGAGAGTGGGATATGTTGAGCAATGTTTTTACATTCAGTATCACTACGTCAAGGGAAATATAGATTTTCTTCTAACACATATATCTACATATATAGGTTGTGGGCTGAAGCAAGATGATTGGTCCCTGGTGAGGGAGGAGCAGTTTTTGTTTTACATATTGTGCATATTTATTTATTCTGAACACATTTCTGTTTGTTGGCAATGTCAAGTCTGGCACATATTCTTTAATACATATTTTTATGTTCGCTAGCTGGACAGGCAAACTCTGCCAAGTACTAAACAGCAAACCAATCAAAACTTGTGTACTATTTAGGTACCATCTCTGCTGATCACGTCTGCCAATCCCGTTCTCCATATACTGTATATAAGGTACTAAACACAGCTAGTGACATATCTAGAGAGATCTCCGTCTGACAAACTGCTATAGGTTAATGGGTAAAGTATTTTTTTATTTGTAATCTGCTATTTAGTTATATTTTGCTCATGTTCCTTTCCCCAAGAAAGGTTTTAGCTGTGTTTAGCTGAGTAAGATCAAGATTTAATGGTCATAAGAATTATTTAATGAATGGATTCACATACAAGGTATGAAGCATAACCCATAAGTCTAAACCCTGTCTAAGCTTGGGGAGGGTTCTACTAAGCTATATTGAATTGTTTTAAGAACGTCATACCAAGAATAATTTAGCTATTTGATTTAGAATTTTAAGACCTCTTGAAGTATCAAAAATATATATAATTTGTTTTTATAAAAAAAAAAAAAAAAAAACTTATTTACATACACTACCGTTCAAAAGTTTGGGGTCACTTAGAAATGTCCTTGTTTTTGAAAGAAAAGCAATTTTTTTGTCCATTAAAATAACATCAAATTGATCAGAAATACAGTGTAGACATTGTTAATGCTGTAAATGACTATTGTAGCTGGAAACGGCTGATTTTTAATGGAATATCTACATACTAGTACAGAGGCCCATTATCAGCAACCATCACTCCTGTGTTCCAATGGAACATTGTGTTAGCTAATCCAAGTTTATCATTTTAAAAGTCTAATTGATCATTAGAAAACCCTTTTGCAATTATCTTAGCACAGCTGAAAACTGTCCCCCAATGTCCAATGCACTCAACTTGATCAACAACCCTTGTGGCTGTGGTAACTAGTGACGACAAGCTTATGATACCATGTGGAGGGAAGGGTTGAGTGCATTGGACATTGAGGGACGTCTGTATGGATCACAGACTTCGATCAAGTCATATGGGTGAGGGTGGGATCAGAATTGTCAATGCGGTTTGAAATGGACAATGGTACTCCTCAGGGAAGTTTAAAAAAAATATATATCTATTTTGCCCTACCAACTTTTTATTTTTATTTAACCTTTAACCTGAAAGGCCGCTCAACACGGAAGAAGCCACTGCTCCAAAACCGCCATAAAAAAGACTACAGTTTGCAACTGCGCATGGGGACAAAGATCGTACTTTTTGGAGAAATGTCCTCTCGTCTGATGAAACAAAAATAGAACTGTTTGGACATAATGACCATTGTTATATTTGAAAAAGGTGGAGGCTTGCAAGTCGAAGAACACCATCCCAACCGTGAAGCATGGGGGTGGCAGCATCATGTTGTGGAGGTGCTTTGCTGCAGGAGGGACTGGAGCACTTCACAAAATAGATGGCATCATGAGGAAGGAAAATTATGTGGATATATTGAAGCAACATCTCAAGACATCAGTCAGGAAGTTAAAGCTTGGTCGCAAATGAGTCTTCCAATTGGACAATGACCCCAAGCATACTTCCAAAAGTTGTGGCAAAATGGCTTAAGGACAACAAAGTCAAGGTATCGGAGTGGCTATCACAAAGCCCTGACCTAAAGGCAATGATACCAAATACTAATTGATGTAAAGTTCTGACCCACCGGGAATGTGATGAAAGAAATAAAAACTGAAATAAATCACTCTACTGTTATTCGGACTTTTCACATTCTTAAAATAAAGTGGTGATCCTAACTGACCTAAGACAGGGAATTTCACTAGGATTAAATGTCAGGAATTGTGAAATACTGAGTTTAAATGTATTTGGCTAAGGTGTATGTAAACATCCGACTTCAACTGTACATTTAGAATCTTTCCTACAACAAAATAATTATACATTTAAACATTTAAGAGGTATTAAAGTGTAGTATTGGGTGAAAATAATATATATGATTTATATAAATGTTTAGTAAAAAAACACGAGGTATAGTTCCATATTGCATAGTACACTTTTTAATTATTGTAATATGTAGGCATTTAGCCTTCATAAAAAAAACATGTCAATGAAAACAATTAATAGATATAATTCTTAAATATTATATACAGTGTATCTATATACAAACATCACATTGAATATTCAACTCACCTTCAAAAAGCTCCATGAGGAAAGGAAAGATTCCCAGATTATCTTTTAGATGTTCTGTTTTCATGTTGTTCTGGGCTGATGGCTGTTAGAGAGGGGAGGGGTTGTTGAGTGAGCTGGGGGCCTTTTATGGCCCTGCCTCTGGGAGCCTGTCCGCTTGTGACATGATGAGAGAGTGAAAGAGGGCTTACCTGTAAGATATTTTGTGCTACAAAACTTATATTTGAAAAGGTTTTTGACCATTAAGGGACCTATTATCAAACAGTCATGAAATCATAAACAAATGATTGTTTACATTAAGAATGTGAATTTGTTCATAAAAATGCTTTTTGACAAGTTACAGTGGGGAGAACAAGTATTTGATACACTGCCGATTTTGCAGGTATTCCTACTTACAAAGCATGTAGAGGTCTGTAATTTTTATCATAGGCACACTTCAACTGTGAGAGAAGGAATCTAAAACAAAAATCCAGAAAATCACATTGTATGATTTTTAAATAATTAATTTGCATTTCATTGCATGACATAAGTATTTGATCACCTACCAACCAGTAACAATTCTGGCTCTCACAGACCTGTTAGTTTTTCTTTAAGAAGCCCTCCTGTTCTCCACTCATTACCTGTATTAACTGCACCTGTTTGAACTCAATACCTGTATAAAAGACACCTGTCCACACACTCAATCAAACAGACTCCAACCACTCCATAATGGCCAAGACCAGAGAGCTGTGTAAGGACATCAGGGATACAATTGTAGACCTGCACAAGGCTGGGATGGGCTACAGGACAATAGGCAAGCAGCTTGGTGAGAAGGCAACAACTGTTGGCGCAATTATTAGAAAATGGAAGAAGTTCAAGATGACGGTCAATCTCCCTCGGTCTGGGGCACTATGCAAGATCTCACCTCGTGGGGCATCAATGATCATGAGGAAGGTGAGGGATCAGCCCAGAACTACACGGCAGGACCTGGTCAATGACCTGAAGAGAGCTGGGACCACAGTCTCCAAGAAAACCATTAGTAACACACTACGCCGTCATGGATTAAAATCCTGCAGCGCACGCAAGGTCCCCCTGCTCAAGGCAGCGCATGTCCAGGCCCGTCTGAAGTTTGCCAATGACCATCTGGATGATCCAGAGGAGGAATGGGAGAAGGTCATGTGGTCTGATGAGACAAAAAAAATGTTTTTTTGGTCTAAACTCCACTCGCCGTGTTTGGAGGAAGAAGAAGGATGAGTACAACCCCAAGAACACCATCCCAACCGTGAAGCATGGAGGTGGAAATATAATTCTTTGGGGATGCTTTTCTGCAAAGGGGACAGGACGACTGCACCGTATTGAGGGGAGGATGGATGGGGCCATGTATCGCGAGATCTTGGCCAACAACCTCCTTCCCTCAGTAAGAGCATTGAAGATGGGTCGTGGCTGGGTCTTCCAGCATGACAACGACCCGAAACACACAGCCATGGCAACTAAGGAGTGGCTCCGTAAGAAGCATCTCAAGGTCCTGGAGTGGCCTAGCCAGTCTCCAGACCTGAACCCAATAGAAAATCTTTGGAGGGAGCTGAAAGTGCGTATTGCCCAGTGACAGCCCCGAAACCTGAAGGATCTGGAGAAGGTCTGTATGGAGGAGTGGGCCAAAATCCCTGCTGCAGTGTGTGCAAACCTGGTCAAGAACTACAGGAAACGTATGATCTCTGTAATTGCAAACAAAGGTTTCTCTACCAAATATTAAGTTCTGCTTTTCTGATGTATCAAATACTTATGTCATGCAATAAAATGCAAATTAATTACTTAAAAATCATACAATGTGATTTTCTGCATTTTTGTTTTAGATTCCGTCACTCACAGTTGAAGAGTACCTATGATAAAAATTACAGACTTCTACATGCTTTGTAAGTGGGAAAACCTGCAAAATCGGCAGTGTATCAAATACTTGTTCTCCCCACTGTATATGCATGAAAATAAAGATGCTTAAAACATTTGACATTTTGGAGAGATTTTTGGACACTATAGGGGCCGCTAATGGTTTGGGTGTAGGGAACGAGGCGAAGAGTGAGTGGTGTTCGACATCGTGTTTATTAACAACAAAACTCGCCAACAAAACAAGAAAGCAGGAGTACACTGATGTCGACTGCGGACTTAACTATAGCACAGCTATAGCCGTGAACTGATGTGAAAGTGTCAAAGCAATACACAATCACACACAAGAAACCACAACGCAGGTGGAAGCACACGGAACATAAATAGAATCCCCAATTAGAGACAACTCAAGACAGCTGCCTCTAATTGGGGATCAACCAAACTGACAATAGAGTTTGCTAGAACTCTGTTGTCAGGTCCTCCATAGAGGATTCAAGAGGCCTGCCCTCAGTCAGGACCTGACAGCCGCCTAGGCCATGTTATGGATAAAAGTCTATAAAGATAGATTGGTATAAGATATATGCTCCATTTTTGGGGCCCATGTTAACAAGATGTTGTGGAATCACTGGAGGGGAATATTGACTAACTGAGCATCTGAGTGTTCAGCTCAAACACAATAGGCGTTTTGTTACATTTCAGTCTTCTGTGATGCATTTATGTCATCGATGTCATACTATCCAGGTCTGTGCCCAAACAGTTTGAGCATCTACTAAAGATCTACCTTTCCAGAAATAAGTCTCTCACTGTTGCCGCTTGTTACAGACCCCCTCAGCCCCTAGCTGTGCCCTGGACACCATATGTGAATTGATTGCCCCTCATCTATCTTCATAGTTTGTACTGTTAGGTGACCTAAACTGGGATATACTTAACACCCCTGCCGTCCTACAATCTAAGCTAGATGCCCTCAATCTCACACAAATTATCAAGGAACCTACCAGGTACAACCCTAAATCCGTAAACATGGGCACCCTCATAGATATCATTCTGATTAACTTGCCCTCCAAATACACCTCCACTGTCTTCAACCAGGATCTCAGTGATCACTGCCTCATTGCCTGCGTCCGTAATGGGTCCGCGGTCAAACGACCACCCCTTATCACTGTCAAACGCTCCCTAAAACACTTCAGCGAGCAGGCCTTTCTAATCGATCTGGCACGGGTATCCTGGAAGGATATTGACCTCATCCCGTAGATTATGCTTAGTTGTTTTTTATACTAAGAACAGGTATAGCCCTTGGTTCACTCCAGACTTGACTGCCCTTGACCAGCTCAAAAACATCCTGTGGCGTACTGCATTAGCAACGAATAGCTCCCACAATATGCAACTTTTTAGGGAAGTCAGGAACCAATATACACAGTCAGTTAGAAAAGCAAAGGCTAGCTTTTTCAAACATTAATTTGCATCCTGTAGCACTAATTCCAGAAAGTTCTGGGACACTGTAAAGGACATGGAGAATAAGAGCACCTCCTCCCAGCTGCCTACATATTACATATATTAAAAAGTGTACTATGCAATATGAAACTATACCTCTGTTTTTTTACATTTATATAAATCATATATATTATTATCACACATTACTTCACTTTAATACCCATTAAATGTTTATATGTAGAAATATTTTGTTGTAGGAAAAACTGTTTTTTAAATGTATTCTTAGAGAAAAATAAGTATTTTGATCCTTTTCAGGGGGTCTCTCTCTCTATACCTCTCTGCATGTAACCTGACACCCTGTCTCTCTCACACTCACACACACACACACACACACACACACACACACACACCAAGGGAGAGAGAGGAAGAGAGCCTGATATTCAATGTAAATTACATTTTCCTTTAACAACTTTAGTACCTAATTGCATACATATCACAATTATAAAACAATACTACACTTCACTACACAGTACATGTTTATATGCATAATTATTTTTTTATTCCGTTCCTTTTTTTATAATTCCTTTCTATTGTAACCCAACACCCCCATCAGTCTCCGAATCGCAGTCTTCAAGCTGTGAGGGCCTCAGACAATGTCTCTTCCACGCTGGATCTCCAGGGCCTTCCAGGTTTTGTATGTTTTATTTTCCATTATAGATCAACCTTTTTGCCGTTAAACCCAAGTAAATGTTCACGATGTTGGAAAAGATTTTCCACTTGTTTCATCATAAGAAGCACTTAAATAATCGCCATCTGAAGCTGAAGACAGGCACAAAGTAGTTGACCTCTGTGCATGCTTTGGAAAAGACATAGCTCACTCTAAGTTCACTACAAAAATTCCCAACTGTTTAAACTTTTCAAACTCAGGCTTCCCCCATTCACTACATAAATTCACAACTGTTTCAAATGTTCAAACACATTCAACATGCAGACAGGATGACCATAAAAAGGCATAACAAAGGACACTAAAAATAGACCATCAATCATTTTTTGACAGCAACTGTCTACTCTATTCTCTCTCACACAAACAATTATACGTTTTCATGTCTTTATTGAACACACCCTGTAAACATTCACAGTGCAGGACGGAAAAAGTATGTGAACCCTTGGATTTAACTGGTTGACCCTCCTTTGGCAGCAATCAATTCAACCAAACATTTTTTGTAGTTGCGGATCAGACCTGCTGTCACGAGAGGGTGCATACACAGACCAAGACGCAGCGCAGGGATTATAGTTCGACATTTATTGTTTACTAATACTATGTATAATTCCCTACAAAACACGAACTACAGAAACAAAAAACACGAATCGACTAAACGTCACGTTCACCAACACAAACAATGAACGGACGTAGAAGGCACACTTACTTTCCCAGTGACTGCGACGTGAAGGACAGATTCAACATATATAGGATCCCTAATTAGAGATAATGCGGTGCAGCTGCCTCTAATTAGGGATCCAACCCAAACCCCACACAGAAACAGAAAAGAACGACACTGTCAGACTATGACCATAGCTACATAGAAAAGCAAATAGGCTTCTCTATGGCCAGAGCCTGACAGTACCCCCCCCCCCAAGGCGGGGGGTACTGTCATACAAGGGGGGGTTAATGGGAGGGAAGACTAGTCCATCGGGGGCGGCTCTGGCTCCGGCGAAGTGGACAGTTTTGTCCCATGCCCCTTCCTGATAACCGGTCCCGGGCTGGGTACCGGTGGGGCAAACGGCTCCGGCCATGGATCGGGGAAAACAACCGGTCCCGGACTGGGCACCGGTGGGGCAAACGGCTCCGGCCATGGAGCGGAGCAGACGGCTGAACCCGGACTGGGTACCGGTGGAGCGGACTGCTCTGGCGCTGAGGCTGAGCAGACGGCTGAACCCGGAATGGGCTCCGCTGGAGGTTGCGGGCTGCGGACCTTCGCTGGAGGTTCCGGGCTGCGGACCTTTGCTGGAGGTTCCTGGCTGTGGAGGGCCGGCACATGACGTACCGGACTGGGGAGGCGCACCGGAGGTCTGATGCGTGGAGCTGGCACAGGACGCACCTGGCTAGGCGCACGTCCTGGAGGTCTGGTGCGGGGAGCCGGCACGGGTCATACCGGACTGGGGAGGCGCACCGGAGGTCGGATGCGTGGAGCTGGCACTGGAAGCACCTGGCTGGGCGCATGCACTGGAGGTCGGGTGCGGGGAGTAGGGCAGAGGTCCGGACCCGGACTGGACATCGGTGAAGCGGATTGCTCTGGCCTGGGAGTGGAGACGACGACCGGACCCGGACTCGGCACCGGTGCAGCGGACTGCTCCGGCCTGGGAGTGGAGTAGACAACCGGACCTGGACTGGACCACTCCGCCATCTCCCTCTCGACCTCTTCCTCTCTCTCCACCAACTCCTCCAGAACCTCACCAAAATGCTCCTCCAGATACTCTTCCTCCACCTTGCTCTGAGCCCCCCATCTGTACTTCGGCCTCTCCATGCTCCATATGGGGAGTGGTACTGGCTCGTCTTCTTCGCGGCCAGACCACCCCCATAGCCCCTCCCCGAAATTTTCTTGGGGTTGTTTGCGGGCGTTTCCCCGCGTCGCGCATAACGCGGCAGCACCTCCTCTCTCTCCGTCTCTCCCCAGTTACGCTGCTTGGTCTGGTAGTGGTGGGTCGTTCTGTCACGATGTGGGTGTGGGAATGACCAAAGCGCAGCGCAGGGATAGTAGTTCGACATTTTAATGATATACTATGTATAACCACAAAACAAATGACGAACTACAAAACAAACAAACAATGTACAAAACGTCACGTTCTCGAAACAAAACACGAATGAACAGACGTAAACAGAGCACACTTACTTTCACCGTGACTGCGACATACAACGACAACGACCCACACCAGAGTGAATTACAGACTTAACATATATAGGATCCCTAATTAGAGACAATGCGGTGCAGCTGCCTCTAATTAGGGATCCAACCCAAAACCCACACAGAAACAGAAAAGAAAGACACTGTCAGACTCTGACCATAGCTACATAGAGAAGCAAATAGGCTTCTCTATGGCCAGAGCCTGACACATTCCACACTTCTCTCACCTGGCTCTGCCTCAGCTTGTCCTCCATCTTCTCCTTATACAGTACACTCTCTTCCCCTCAGCAATCCGCAACTTCAGCTCCCTCTGGACCCCTCCTTGAAGGCCATCTTCTCATTCAGCAGGGCCTTCAGGTCGCTGGTGACCCAGGGTTTATTATTTGTAAAACAGTGTACCTTCCTGGTGGGTACGGTGTTGTCTACACAAAAATGTATATTGTCCATTACGCAGTCTGTAAGTCCATCAATGTCCTCCCCATGAGCCTCACAGAGCACATCCCAGTCTGTTGTCTCAAAGTAGTCCTGTAGGACCTCATTCGCCTCCGGGGACATCTCCTAATGGTCCTAGTGGTCGCTGGTTGCTGTTGGACCATAGGCCTGTAGAGTGGGGTGAGGTGGACAAGGTTGTGATCCGATCTACCGAGTGGAGGGAGCGCAGTGGAGTTGTATGCATCCTTCACATTAGCATATAACAAGTCCAGAGTTTTGAGTTTTGGTTGAGCACTTCACAAACTGTTTGAACGTGGGCAGCGTTGAAGAGAGAGATGCATGGTTAAAATCCCCAGAAATTGCAAAGAAGGCACTGGGATGCGCTGTCTGTAACCTCGCGATAACAGAGTGGATGACGTCAGACACTGTGTTTGCTTCAGCGGAGGGTGGGATGTAAACAATACCAGCAATGGCAGACCGTGAATTACCTCTGTAAATAGTAGGGTCGGCAACAGCTCAATGTCCGGGCTACAAACTGTTCCTTAACGGTAATATGGCTCGGATTACACCATCTGTTGTTAACTAATATAGCCAACCCCCCCCCCCCCCCTTACTCTTAACGGAAGAAGCGCTATCCCTGTCCACTCTAATGGTCTGGAAACTGCCGATAGTGACGTTCCCTATGGGGATTTTATCATTCAGCCACGTCTCGGTCAGACATAATAGAGTAGCTTCTCTGTAATTCCTCTATCCACGGACTAGACCCTCGAGCATCTACTGAAGAGCTCTTCTTTGTCTACACCCATTCAGCATTGTTCACACCCTCTTAAGCTTTAGCCCCACCCATCTCTTTTCGCTCTCAGAGCGTTCAGAGCACACACTTGACGCTCTGGACGATGAGTAGGCTTAATCCGAGCGTTTTAACCTCATATAGGAAAGAACCCAAGCTAACTGGCTAACATTGGCTAGCTTGCTATTTACTCCCAGACACAAAATTGGGATTATGTTTAATTGTTTACCTCTGGATAACATGCTAACACAGCTTAACCAGCTCTGCTGGCAACAATTTAATTATGCTTTTTTGCCGACGTTTACTGACACTGGCAATATTCAACGGGTGTTGTGTGTTCGTAAATTCATCAGTGAATCAGCGCTCTGGCATACTCAGACTGAATTTATGAACACACCCGAAATGGTTACTTGCATTGTTAAGACATGTAGCTAGCTAGGCGTATGTAGCTAACAGGTGTTGTGTGTTGATTTAAAAAAAAAGTTTACTCTAGTGAAGTAGTGACCAGCGACATACGCCTATTTTCCTGAAACAAGTCACATATTGCAATGCATCCAACATTATGCATGCCCACCATGGTATTGGGCAGCTGCTGACATTTGAGAACTCATCTAGTTTAGAATTATTATTATTATTGCAGAGCATATTGTATTCATTTTGCCCAGCTGTTTTTAGAGAATATTGTATTGAAAGGTATGCTATATGTGTAGGATATGCTGTGTTGGCTAATATGCATACGTTTCTATGCAAAGTATATGATTTAATGTTTATTTAAGCCTGTAGCTCCTTATTTAAAATGAGACATGATTCAAAAATTGAGTTCACTAACAGTGAGATGACTGATGAAACACTAGCCTCCTGACCAGGCAAATTGACATTTACAGTAGCTGGCTAGGCTAGTCAAACTGTAACATTGGCTAGATTTGAATAAATTAGCTAAATGGTCAACAGAGTTACCGCTTCATACGATCGAGACAATTCGTATTGCATGCTGCATATTTCAAGTGCACTCAAAAACAGTCTTTGGGAGCTCATCACACACATACAGAAAGCAGCTCAAGTTTTAATTTGAGGTTTCTTTCTTCACAGACTCCATTTAATGGTGACCACTTCCTAAATATTTCGTCCCATGATTCATTTTGTTTTTGGTTTCCTAGAAACAAAGGGTAGCTCAACTAACACTTTGGCTCAACTTACCCCACTCTCCCATTTTAAGGTTGCTGTGTAGTATCCATCAAACCTCTAAAGATAATATCTTTCTTTGTGATGAGACCAAATACTTCCAAACCAGATACTTTTAGTGCTTGAGTCAACATTGAAATGGTTGGAGAATATGCAACACCCTGAGAATAACATTCTTCACATTCTCTAAAGAAATACTCTGTCCAACCCACCAGTAGATGACTTGGACTCGACTGCGAGAAAAATAAATACAGTTTACAGATTTGTTTTTAATGCGGTAAACACGTCTGTCAGCAAATGTTTCTGACCCTCATTTGGCCCCTCAGTGTGAAGCAGCTACATTTAATTTGCACAAATGTGAGCTGAACTATTCCCAAATGTCCACAACTCTGTTGGATGAAAAGCACCACAGGAGCTCAGCCCACAGGACCTCAGCCTGGGAGACACACGCACATTCACTGGGCTCAGCCAGTGTCTACCACAGCAGAGCCTGTCTGCCTCAGACAATACAACAGATAAATAAAAGTACATTAAACAGAGCCCTCCCTTGCTGATACTAAACACTAGCTAAACCTCCCCAGATCAGCATTTAGCAACAGTATCGAAGTGGTTGTGTGGCAGTTAAGACTCTGCGTGTGAGAATACTTTCTCTGCCACCATGTTCACTCCTAGAACCCAGTCCACAAGGTTATCCAGAGGGGAGTGGATGGTGCTTGACTTGGCCTCCTCAATGGGAGGGAGGAATGAGGGATTGAGGGTCAGGGAGGAGTCAGCGTGGAGGCACCGTGGAAGGGCATGAGCTGTGTGTACACCGGGGTATGGTGGCTGGCGATCAATCCATAATCAAAGGGTGTGATGGATCTTAGCGGGCCCTTGAAGAGGTGAACCGCGGTCCGCTGGCAGGCCGTTAAAGGTAAAGATAAAAGAGTGGCTCATTGTCAGGGCTCAACCTCGGCATATATCACCCAGGCGTCTCGCTCATTACCATCCTGCAGAATTACAGATGGCCCCGTCCAACCCAGGGCCACATCGCTTTCTCAGACGAGTTATGGTGCTAATGATCTTTGATCTCCCCCCTGCTAATTTCTCTGTCTAAACATGGACCATCTCCACCCACAGAATGGATGGGGTCAAAGACATGTCACCATATACTATACTGTACTAATGCTTTCTGGATCTATACTGAACAAAAATATAAGTGCAACATGTAAATTGTTGGTCCCATGTTTCATGAGCTGAAATAAAAGCTTCTTTCTCTCAAATGTTTTACACATTTGTTTACATCCCTGTTAGTGTGCATTTCTCCTTTGCAAAGATAATCCATCCACCTGACAAGGTCTTGACCTGACTGCAGTTTGGCGTCGTAACCGACTTCAGTGGGCAAATCCTCACCTTCGATGGCCACTGGCACGCTGGAGAAGTGTGCTCTTCATGGATTAATCCCGGGTAAATTAAAATCTTTGAAATTGTTTCATGTTGCGTTTATATTTTTGTTCGGTGTGTGTATGGAACATAGCTTTCACTTAATTTCCAATAATTGTCAGATTTGGCTATGAATTGTGAGTGTAAAGTCAGCTAATTATATAATTGGCAGTCTTAAGGACTCTAGTACAGAAACTGCAAAAGGAGGCTGGAACTAACCAGGTTTCCATCAAACCATTTCATGCCGTTTAATTTTCCTGATGCTGAAAAAAACTCAAGACAGGCCTGACGGAAACAGGAAATGTGTTGGTAAAACAAAATATGCTAGACAAGGATGGATAATTTTTTTGTCTGTGAAATAGAACTAGACAAGTAAACTTGGAGTCACGCAATGATTAGTTACGTTGCAGGCCTAACACCACAACATGGAAAGCATGAGGAGTTTATAGGCAGATTAAATAAGTGATGATGCACTTCTTGGTGTTTCTAACTGCACGTTAATGCTGCCAATTAACAAATAAAAATGATATTGCTCTTATTCATGGGCGCCAGACTTTGTCTGAAAGTGGGGGAGCAAAAGCTTGTGAGGGGATGGGGTTAGAACAAGAATAGACTGACGAGTTTCAGAAGAAAGTGCTTTGTTTCTGGCAATTTTGAGCCTGTAATCAAACCCACAAATGCTGACGCTCCAGATACTCAACTAGTCTAAAGAAGGCCAGTTTTATAGCGTCTTTAATCAGCACAACAGTTTTCAGCTGTGCTAACATGATTGAAAAAGGGTTTTCTAATGACCAATTAGCCTTTTAAAATGATAAACTTGGATTAGCTAACACAACGTGCCATTGGAACAGGAGTGATGGTTGTTGATAATGGGCCTCCGTACGCCTATGTAGATATTCCATATTTTAATGGACAAAAAATCCATTAAATACATAAATTGCCCGCTAAATCTGCTATAAAATGATCAAATGTAGCTCCGGTAATATGGGTCATATTTGAACGGTTTGGGCAATTACAATTACAAATTAGGATTTTGATTTATCTTTTATCAATATGGCAGTGCTATCAGGTAGGGCATTGCATAAGACCTGTCAACTTTAAAATGCAAACTGGAGTTTTGCATTGTAATTTGGTCATAGATTATGTTCACACAAAAATATTATTGCAAACGTATTATTCATTTATTATTATCATTATCAAATGTGCATTTTTCTGGCCACTATATACACAAATTGCACCCCAAATCTGGAATGAAAATAACAAAATGTAGCTTCGGTAATATGGGTCATATTTGAACGATTTGGGCTAGATCAGGGGTCTCCAACCTTTTCTTTTATAAGAGCTACTTCGTACAACACATTTTTTTGTGAGCTACTGAAATAAAATACAAATAAAATGTAATTGTCACATGCTTCGTAAACAACAGGTGTAGACTAATAGTGAAATGCATACTTAAGGGCCCTTCCCAACAAAGCAAAATACAATAAATAAATAAATAATATAATATAAAAAAAAAGATATTAACACAAGGAATAAATACACAATGAGCAATGCTAGCGTGGTATCAGTACCGAGTCGATGTGCAGGGGTATGAGGAAATTGAGGTAGGTATGGGTAAAGTGACTAGGCAACAGGATAGATAATAGACAGTAGCAGCAGCGTAGGTGATGAGTGTGGAAGTGTGTATGTCTGTGTGTGGCAAATGTGTGCCTGTGTGTACGTGTTATGTGTGAGTGAGTGTATGTGTTAAATGTCTGTAAATATGTGTGAGTGTGTGAGCAGAGTCCAGTGTGTGTGCATAGAGTCAAAAAGAGTTACTGCAAGAAGGGTCAATGCAGATAGTCGAGCTAGATAGCATGACGTTGTAAGTTACAAGAACAATTCCAAGGACATAGACATATCTTATATGGGCAGAAAGCTTAAATTCTTGTTAATCTAACTGCACTGTCCAATTTACAGTACCTATTACAGGGAAAAAATACCATGATATTGTTTGAGGAGAGTGCACAGTTTTGTACTTGAAAATGTATCAATAAACCAATAGGCAGATTTGGGCAGACTTGATACAACATTTTGAACAGTAATGCAATGGTTCATTGCCTATGTCAAACTTTGCACATACACTGCCACCATCTAGTGGCCAAAATGTAAATTGCGCCTGGAGTCGTAAGTAATATTATGTCCTTTCTCTTGCATTTCAAAGATGTGACAAAAAAAACCTGCATGTTTTTTTCCTTTGTATTATCTTTTACCAGATCTAATGTGCTATTCTCCTACATTAATTTCACATTTCCACAAACTTCAAAATGTTTCCTTTCAAATGGTATCAAGAATATGCATATCCTTGCTTCAGGTCCTGAGCTACAGGCAGTTAGATTTGGGTATGTAACTTTTGGCGAAATTAAAAAAACAAAAAAAAAAAGGGTCCGATCCTTAGTGTGTTATGTCTTGGGGGTAGAACATTTTCAGGAGCCTTTTGATTCAAGACTTAGCACTCCGGTACTATTTGCTGTGCGAAAGCAGAGAGAACAGTCTATGACAATTTGTAGGGCCTTCCTCTGACACCGTTTGGTATAGAGGTCCTGGATGGCAGGGAGTCCAACCCTGGGATTTACTGGGCCGTACGCACTAGCCTCTGTAGCGCCTTGCAGTCGGATGTCGCCCAGTTGGAGAGCAGCTGTAGATCTTTTGGAGGATCTGAGGGCCAATGCAAAATCTTTTCAGCCTACTAATGTGTAAGAGGCATTGTCATCGTACCCTCTTCACAACTCTGTTGGTGTTTGGACCATGATAGGTACTTAACGATGACCTTCTCCTCTACTTCCCCATCAATGTGAATGGGGGCGTGTTTGGGCCATGTTAGGCCCCAGCATGCATATTTTTTTATTGTGTAGGCTTAATTTGATAAATAAAAACAAATTGCATACATAATGTATTTGCATTTTGGTTCTCAAAACCACACATTTTGAAAAAAATATATTCTACTGTAGCCTACAGTTACAAGAATAGGCTACTATTAATTATTTTCCAATTATTGTTTAATTGTCATTCTGTTTAATAGTGCTAGATATTTGACAACCAATCGTGACGAATAATCATGAAAAGTATGAGGAATAACAAAAGTGTAGTCTTATAAAGTACATTGCTTGACCATTCCGCTTTTCCTCTGACATATACTTTATTGGGGCGCCTTTGTTTGAAGCGCTGTCATAGTGTCACCATGGATAAGTTTCAAATTAACTTGTCTCAACAGCATACATATTTGATGCAACGATGGTAGAAATGGCTTATTTGGTAGATAATACCTACCAAAGCCAAGAAGAGCTGTTTTATCAATATGCAAATATCATGTACTTTTTGATATTGTGTTAAACAAATCAATATATATTTTAGATTCTTTAAATAACCACCCTTTGCCTTGATGACAGCTTTGCACACCCTTGGCATTCTCTCAAGCAGCTTTACCTGGAATGCTTTTCCATCAGTCTTGAAGGAGTTCCCACATATGCTGAGCACTTGTTGGCTGCTTTTTGACCGGGGGTGTATGCTCACTAACAGGAATGTAAACACATTTGTGCCAAACATTTTGGAGAAATAAGCTTTTTGTGCATATTATGGAACTTTTCTGGGATCTGTTATTTCAGCTCATGGAACATGGGACACTTTACATTTTCCGTTTATATTTTTTTCGGTGTACTTGTAGCCCTGGTTGTCCTGAATAGAACATGGTAAAACACTTAATTGTGTTTTACCATGTAAGGGCTGGACATGGAGATAAATGAAAAGCAGATTTTTGCTGGGGTCTCGGGACTTACATGGTTAAACACCAGTCATGCAATCTCCATAGACAAACATTGTCAGTAGAATGACCTTTCTGAAGAGATCAGTGACTTTCATCGTGGCACCTTCATAGGATGCAACCTTTCCAACAAGTCAGTCCGTCAAATTTCTGCCCTGCTAGAAATGTATAATCTAGACATTTTACTACGACTCCTAGACTCTACTACGACTCTGCTGGCTAACGTTAGCAATTAGCAAGCCCAGCTTAAGTCTAAATATACATGCTATTCCACATATATTTAGGATTATAATCATATTATAATGCTTGCATTAATATAATTCTGAATCCAGGTGCGCAATACAGTCTGTCCAGGTGCGCTATACAGTCCATCCCTGTCCACCTCAGAGTTATAGCTGCCTCTCCACTTCTGATCACTAAGCAGCCAGTCCTCTGTAGCAGTGCTCTGATGGCTTTGTCTGCTCAGGCTGCCATGTGCTGTGAATAGAAAACACTGGTGAGGAGGAGATTGGCTTTTAGCTCCGGTCCCATATCGCCTGTAAATCAACTAAACTTCCAAAAACATCTGGACTGACATGCAAATAATATGATCAATATTCTATACGGCGTGCCACGGCCGCTACAACGCCTTGTGGGATAATCAATATCAACCAACCCCTCAAAATATGACATGTCTTTCTAGCCCTGTCCCTACCGAAGCATGCTGTATAAAACCTGCAAAATATTGCTGTAGAGAAGGGTTCCAACTTGTTGTGTAATGTTTATGTCCAATGGCCAATGAGCAGCGATACGTTTTATCTATAATTTATCTTCTTATGACAAGGATTGAAAAGGATTTGCCACTAGATTGTCAACGTGATTCATGATGATGACTGCTTGTCTAGCTTGCTAGCTAATATTTTGAAAGTATGATGTTGACATGATCAGTCCAATCTAAGCTACGGTAGATATAACGTGATTTGACGTCATTTTATCTGTTGCCAATGACCTTGAGCCTTCTTGGATCGGCACTTCTAATATAAATCTATGGCAGCACCCAAGGGGGCTTGAACTTTCTAGCTCTTCCTGTAGATTTTGCAGTTATGTACTGTCCCCATGAGTGACAGCACACTGAGCCAATCACAGCGCAACTAGAGAAAATGACAAACTCCTACGCTCCGTATTTTCCGCTGGCTGCCCCTCAACCACAGAAAGCACTGAGCTAGGCCAGAACACCTGGATTCTGGAGCTGCCTAACTCAAGAAAGCATTGATACATCTGTGCCATATTATACTGACGAAAAATATATGCACAACATTTAAAGTGTTGGTCTCATGTTTCATGAGCTGAAATAAAAGATCCCAGAAATGTTCCAGGAGCACAAAAAACGTATTTCTCTAAAATGTTGTGCAAAAATGTATTTACATCACTGTTAGTGAGCATTTCTCCTTTGCCAAGATAATCCATCCACCTGACAGGTGTGGCATATCAATAAGCTTTTAAACAGATTTAAACCGCATGATCATTACACAGGTACACCTTGTGCTGGGGACAATAAAAAAAATAATAAAAAATGTGCAGTTGACACAGTTTTGAGGGAGCGTGCAATTGCCATGCTGACTACAGGAATGTCCACCAGAGCTGTTGCCAGATGTAATGTTAATTTCTCTATAAGTCACCTCCAATGTCATTTTGGATCATGTGGCAGTACGTCCAACCAGTCTCACAACAGCAGACCACGTGTAACCACGTCAGCCCAGGACCTCCACATCCAGCTGCGGGATCGTCTGAGACCAGCCACCCGGACAGCTGATTAAACTGTGGGTTTGCACAACCAAAGAATTTCTGCACAAACTGTCAGAAACCGTCTCAGGGAAGTTCATCTGCGTGCTCATCGTCCTCACCATGGTCTTGACCTGGCTGCAGTTCGCCGTCGTAATCGACTTCAGTGGGCAAATTCTCACATTTCGATGGTCACTGGCACACTGAAGAAGTGTGCTCTTCATGGATAAATCCCGGGCAGATGGCAGACAACATGTATGGCATTGTGTAGGCAAGCGGTTTGCTGATGTCAACATTGTGAACAGAGTGCCCCATGGTGGCGGAGGGGTTATAGTATGGGCAGGCATAAGCTACGGACAATGAACACAATTGCATTTTATCGATGGCAATTTGAATGGACAGAAAATACCATTGTAGTGCATTTTCATCCGTCGCCATCACCTCAACAATCTATATACAATTTCTATACACTCGCACAGCCATTGAAGAGGAGTGGGACAACATTACACAGGCCATAATCAACAGCCTGATCAACTCTATGCGAAGGAGATGTGTCACACTGCATGAGGCAAAAGATGGTCACACCAGATACTGACTGGTTTTCTGATCCACGCCCCTACCTTTGTTAAGGTATCTGTGACCAACAGATACTTTTTCTGTATTCCCAGTCATGTGAAATCCATAGATTAGGGCTTAATTTATTTAAATTGACTGATTTCCATATATGAACTGTAACTCAGTAAATTCTTATAAATTGTTGCATGTTGCTTTTATATTTTTGTTCAGTGTATGTGCATGGACAACACCCTCCATTGACCTTTTATGATATCAAAAACACATTAATTTGCTGTATGATGTGGAAATATTGGATCTGGGACATGTAAAGACAGTAGAATAGCAAATTTGGTCACATTTCTGTAGAGGTGTGGGCAAAATGTTTACATCTTTTGCAGTGAATGTTTCAAACGACAAACACTGGCCACGCATTCTGCAACAATTTAAAAGTAAATGCTGCGTACAGCCCACACTTCTATGCAAAATACAAATTGATGTTCAATATTTTGTTTATCAATACATTATTGTGTTTCTATCTCCTGCCTTGGTATAGGCTCTGAGATTTAATAGGCTGTGATTACGGTGCGCTCCTGTCGCACAGCAATATTGTAGCCTAGCCATAGGGTACCGGTCTATTTACTTCAGAGCATGGTTTCTATTGAATGAGCAATTGATAAATGGTAGCCTAATATTTGTTGTTTAGCGAAAATAAACCAGTCATGTCAGAAAAGGAGAGACATGCCTTGCAATGTGATTAGGATTTAGGGCTATATAAAATAAACATATTAGGTGACATGCTGCTCGCTATGCGATCTTCTTACCAACGGCAAATACATCTGTTTTACCATTAGGCCTACGTTTTAATGTTTCTATTAGCCTACCATTATTATTATTCCTGTGCATCAAACACCTCAATTTCCCCAAAATAACCATATTTGCTTGCAATACAGTTGACCATCCACAAGAAGTTGTGCATATGCATTGTCTGGTAGCCTTCACACCCATGTGGGGACAACCAAACAGCAGAGAGATGGTGGGGTGGGGGATTTGTCTGCTAGACAAAAAGGTGAGTTGTCAACAATGATAATAGAGAGAGCTGTCTGTACCCTGTCAATGTTTCTGTGGTCAGACATCTGCTATGACAGGATGAGAGGAGAATAAACTATGACCGCGGTGTTGGCTTGTGTGATAGGATAAGATGGTCTGTGTTCTTGTGATTCCTTCTGTTCCATTATGGATAACAATGCATATAGTAGGTGTGAGTTAAGCGCACGTAAATGGAACGTAATTCACTTTTTAAGCACTTTTCTCTCTATGCGTATTCTGACCTTGATTTTAAGCTTGAGAATTTTGGGGGGAGATCGAATAAATGAAGGTGTGGTGGAGGTGTCAACAGATACGCCATATTCTGACCTTGACTTAATATCCTTAACACCATTCTCTATGCACTGTAATTTACAACTTGATAAGAGCTATTGATAAGATCTAGGTAAATTAGTAATCTGTTTGGATTAGGGAATTGTAAATATAAATGACACTTGTTTTTAATCTATTTTACCTTATAATCGCTGGAGACAAATGTGAAACCAGTTATATGGCAGCAAACTGAAATATATCACCATATCAACTTTCCCACTGTAAAGTTTATGAAATGCTGTGCCATTATGCAGAATTTAAATTGTACAGCCTTTTAACTTGAAGGGATAGGAACTCTCGAATGTCTTAATTATAGGCTTCCCCGACTTTCTCTGTTTCCTATTTATATCAAATTAAATAGTAGCCACTATCAGTATCAGTAGGCCTAAAAACAACACATATTCAACTGCCAATTTACTGTTAGTTCCGTTCAGTTGGTATAGCCTACATTATCATTCCATTTAATTACATTGTTTCATTTACCTCATTTGCTTCCTCTAAATGCCATCACATCCATTTGGTTGTTGCTGAGGATCATTAGGACCAGTTGACAATATAAAAAAAAGACATAAGGCTAATTAAATTGTTATGGCGCAGAACGCAGACCAAGCCCTAACAGTTTGAACCCGATGCATGGTGCAATACTTGGCCATGTCAAGCAATAGACGAGGGTGTAGCCTACTATTGTACACTATTCTCTCTATTATAATTATATGTAAACTAATCTTCCAACATTACCATGGGTTGAAGAACTGAATGTGGCAATTTTTCATTTTTTTTTTATTTTGTGCGTAAAGGCTATGATTCTTAAATACTTTCCTAAACCTAAATAATATACAAGATCAGAGTATTTTTTAAATCAACAAATTGGTGCTGAAACTGAAATAAATATGCATATAAACTAAACAAAATATAAACTCAACATCAAACAATTTAAAAAGATTTTAACATTGGAGGTCCTGGGCTGGCGTCGTTACACGTGGTCTGCGGTTGTGAGGCCGATTGAATCTACTGCCACATTTTATAAAACAACGTTGGAGGTGGCTTATGGTAGAGAAATGAACATTAAATTATCTGGCAACAGCTCTGGTGGACATTCCTGTTTTCAGCATGCCAATTGCGCGCTCCCTCAAAACTTAAGACATCTGTGGCATTGTGTTGTGTGACAAAACAGCACATTTTAGAGTGGCCTTTTCTTGTCCCCAGCACAAGGTGCACCTGTGTAATGATTCATGCTGTTTAATCAGCTTATCTTGGCAAAGTAGAAATGCTCACTAACAGGGATGTAAAAAGATGTGTGCCCAAAATTTGAGAGAAATAAGTGTTTTGTGTGTCTGGAAAATTTCTGGTATATTTTATTTCAGCTCATGAAACATGGGACCAACACGTTACATGTTGTGTTTATATTTTTGTTCAGTATATTTTGGTGGCTTTCTTTCATTGATCTCTAATATTCTGAACTCATTTTCTCAACATATCTGTTTAAAATGTAAAGGTACACAGTATTTAAAGCGATGGCTTAGAATAAATGTACTGAAAACCCTATTGAATGAATACTTAACAGTTTAATGACATATACTCAGAGTCCGCAAGATAGCCACACCTGAAATGGCCCCATAGTGCATAATGTTGCACCTCTGTGCCAGATACAGTATGTGCTAAAGATAACATTGTAAATAATATTTACTCAATTATAAAACTCTGTCATAAAATCAATTCTGACACATCATTAACAGTACAAATTACATTTTTGCCTGATATTTTTATTTGTAATCAATTGATCTGACTTGATTGATCCGACACTGAGAAATGTGATATTCTTATGCTTCGGCACTTACTATCTCACCAATACTCTCTTTATCGCTGCAGTATATTGACCAGTATATTTCTTACCCACCCCATCTTTGCAAGCTTGGTTCCCAACCAGAGTTAAAGTTTGCACAGCTTGCTGAGTGAGCCATTTATTGCCTTTAAAATCTTCAATTTTATATAGGTTGAAATTCATCAGGCTTCATTCACTCTGTGAATATGAACCCAATGAGACGTGCCAATATCAGCATTCACATGAGACACCGTCGGAGAACGAATGGGATATTTCTCTGAATTTCCACCAGGAGACTGACCATGAAGGGAGGCAGAAAAGAGATTTGTCACCAGGAAGCCTGGTTTAATGTTCCGGCTAAACTGTTACAAAATAGATGTTGACACAAAAGTGGCAGATTCTAGAAACTGACATGACTGTGGGGATTTGGTGGAACAATCTCTGAGGATCTCCATAAGTAAATGTGACATGAGGCAATACATCAGAGACCCTTCCAGATAATGGGGGATTGTCAGAGGGAAGAAATGGCTACCCAGAACCCCTCAGCTCTCACTCCAGGTGAGACAGCCGGGCTGGCTGGGCCTAGCTGGATACAGCCATGGCTCTGAGATATGCTAAGTGGTATGTTCTAGGTTAAGTTAACAGTTGATGGTTGAAATTAAATCAAGAAAACATGGAATAGAGGAAGTAAGGCTGAAACTATGCTTGGTTCATAGCCTCTATGATTAGATTTGGGGAAAATCATGTGAAATCCTTATGAATTAAAATGAGACTATTTACAGAATGTGTTTTGGGGAAAACAGGTTTGTAATATGGTTTAGGTTCTCATCAGGAATAAGGGCAAGTAGTAATTGGGTGTTAGTGACTCTCTCAAGCAAATAATAATGAGAGAGAGAGAGAGAGAGAGAGAGTTGACAGCACTCTTCAATCCTATTATTTCAGTTAATCTCCAACCTTGGCGGGTCTTTTCCCTCACTCCCCAATTTCTGTTGTTTACAGTACACACTGCATTTCCAGCCATTTTCCATTTAATAGCTTTTTTGTGAAATGCATTTCCTCCTCCTGTTTTGCATGGCAAGCCGTCCTTGAGTAGTTGGCTAATTAGTTTCTGAGCAATTACCTGCCTCAGTGCTCTGTGATGGTCTCTCATATTGTTGAACACACAACAAATACGGAGAAGAAACAACATGTTTAAAATGTGATGTGTCCTCCCCTTCATTTTACTTTCATTTTACTGTGTAATTGATCAACAAAATTAAATGGCCACTCGACTGCAAATATTATTTATTCATTGAAGAAGAACAAACTCCACCCTGGGTCGTACCATGTGTGAAGATGAGGTTGAATGAATGACATGTTCAGTGTTTATCCATTAGTCTCTTACTCCCTTGCCTTGGAAAAGGTCACCATCTGGAGAACAAGCAAGGCCAAGTCAGCCACCTATAATCATTAGCAGCATATTTGCTAGTGTTTTTAATACTTTGTGAAGACATTGGGGAGCATAATGTACAGTAAAGTGGTCACACGCTCCTCAGGTCTCCACAAGCTGGAGACATGCAAACATACTTTCTAAATAGAGAGATTCATTCATTAAGTGATACTCCACCCACATTACTGAAGTCCTTTGCACTCTAGAGCTTTAATGTATAGATAAGGCTGATGAGGATATGGAATCAGCAGTGTTGGGGAGTAGTTCCACTACATGTCACTAAACTACTAATTAAACTACATTTTGCAATGGTGGTAGTTTAACTAAATTCAAAGCTTAGTAGTGTTTCCAGCATTTAATCACATTGTTTTACAAGGTAGCGGTGTAGCTAAATGCTGGAACAACCCACTACAATTTTGCAGTCGTGTTTCTTAACTTTGTATTTATTTCAAATTTAGATAGGATAATTTTTCATGAGGTCGTTTTGATGTAGTGAATACATTTTTCAAAGTAACTTTGGTTACTATATTTCTCTTAATGACAGCTTTACTGTAGCTTAACTTCTTCCAGTATGAAGTAATTGGTAGCTTGGTAACTATATTTTCAGAGTAGTTTTTCAAATACTGGGAATCAGATTATCTCCATCAAGAAGGGAATTAATTTCATCAATTATAATTTAAGGATCGGACCATTTTTTTCAATTTTCGCCTAAAATGACATACCCAAATGTCTGTAGCTCAAGGCCTGAAGCAAGGATACGCATATTCTGGATATATTTTAAAAGGAAAAACTTTGATTTTTGTGGAAATTAATATAGGAGAATATAACACATTAGATCTGGTAAAAGATAATACAAAAAAGAACATGCGTTTGCATTTGAAATGCAAGAGTCATTTAGATGTTGTACACCAGATGACAGCAGTGTGTGTGCAAAGTTTCAGACTGATCCAGTGAAGAATTACATCACTACACAATTCAAGTACATAACTATAGAGAACATACAACAATGATATGGTAATACAAAATTTAAGTTTGCACACTCCTAGGAATGTCATACATGATGGATCATTAGCTTCCCTACAGAAAAGACGGGGTGGGTGTGGAGCCAGAGGTCAAACAGTAGAACACAGTTCCTATGTTTGAATATAGAATAGATTTTTCAAACAAAACTACACTACATTTTATCTCTGGGATTACATTATTTACCTTCAGATGTGAATGTACCAAACCAGTTGCCGTGATAAGTGGTTTGTTGTTGTGCACTATCCTCAAACAATAGCATGCCTTTTTTAGCTGTAATAGCTACTGTAAATTGGATACTGCAGTTAGATTAACAAGAATTGAAGCTTTCCTGTCAGGCTCTGGCCATAGAGAAGCTTTGCTTCTCTATATTTCTATGGTCAGAGTCTGGCAGATCTATTATTTCTACGTCTGTGTGGTGTTGTGTGTGGGATCCCTAATTAGAGGCAGCTGCATTGCATTACCTCTAATTAGGGATCTTACTTATATGTCTGTGTTCCACTCCGTTGGCGTGGTTCATTGTTATGTTATGTCCCGTGTTCGTGCTACGTGTGTTTGTTATATTCAGTTGTTATATTTGTATAGTTCGATAGTTCGTATTAATAAAGATGTCGAACTATGGATACGCTGCGCCTTGGTCTCTCTACACACCCGAACGTGACATTTCCGCCCATATAAGACATGTCTATGTCCCGGAAAGTTGGCTGTTGTTTACAACACCATTCTAGTCACATATTGCATATTGAGCAGCAACCGTCCTGTATATGTGACACCGATCCTGTAGAGGTTAATTAATCAAAATGAATATAAATGGCACAGATCTTGTTAGTTTTATCACAAATGGTTTTCCATTCGTTACAGTATACAGTGCATTCGGGAAAATATTCAGACCACTTTACTTTTTACGTTACAGCCTTATTCTAAAATGGATTCAATAGTTTCCCCCACCTCATCAATCTACACACAATACCCCATAATTAAAAAGCAAATTTTTGCAAATGTACTAAAAATAAAAAGTATTCAGACCCTTTACTCAGTACTTTGTTGAAGCACCTTTGGCAGCGATTACAGCTTCAAGTCTTCTTGGGTATGACGTTACAAGCTTGGCACACCTGCATTTGGGGAATTTCTCCCATTCTTCTCTGCAGATCCTCTCAAGCTCTGTCAGGTTGGATGTGAAGCGTCACTGCACAGCTATTCTTAGGTATTTCCAGAGATGTTCGATCGGCTTCAGGTACGCACACTGGCTGGGCCACGCAAGGACATGCAGAGACTTATCCCATAAGCCACTCCTGCGTTGTCTTGACTGTGTGCTTAGGGTTGTTGTCCTCTTGGAAGGTAAACCTTCGCCCCAGTCTGAGGTCCTGAGCGTTCTAGAGCAGGTTTTCATCAAGGAACTCTCTGTACATTGCTCCATTCATCTTTCTCTCAATCCTGACTAGTCTCCCAGTCCCTGCCGCTGAAAATCATCCCCACAGCAAGATGCTGCCTCAACCATGCTTCACCATAGGAATGGTGCCAGGTTTCCTCCAGACATGACACTTGGCAATAAGGCCAAAGAGTTCAATCTTGGTTTCATCAGACCAGATAATCTTGTTTATCATGATCTGAGAGTCCTTTAGGGGCCTTTTGGCAAACTCTAAGCGGGCTGTCATGTGCCTTTTATTGAGGAGTGGCTTCCGTCTGGCCACTCTACCATAAAGGCCTGATTGGTGGAGTGCTGCAGAGAAGGTTGTTCTTCTGGAAGGTTCTCCCATCTCCACTGAGGAACTCTGGAGCTCAGTCAGAGAGACCATTGGGTTCTTGGTCACCTCCTTGACCAAGGCCCTTCTCCCCTGATTACTCAATTTAGCCGGGTGGCCAGCTCTAGGAAGAGCCTTGGTGGTTGCAAGCTTCTTCCATTTAAGAATGATGGAGGCCACTGTGTTCTTGGGGGACCTTGGGGGACACAATCCTGCCTCGGAGCTCTACAGACAATTCCTTCGACCTCATGGTTGGTTTTTGCTCTGACATGCACTGTCAACTGTGGGACCTTTGTATAGACAGGTCTGTGCCATTCCAAATCATGTCTAATTAATTTAATTTACCACAGGTGGACTCCAATCAAGTTGTAGAAACATCTCAAGAATGATCAATGGAAACAGGATGCACCTGAGCTCAATTTCGAGTCTCATGGCAAAGGGTCTGAATACTTACAGTATGTAAATATTTTTTTTATTTTTACAAAAAAGCCTGTTTTCACTTTTTCATCATGAGGTATTGTGTGTTGATTGATGAGGATTTTTTTTTATTTAATACATTTTACAATAAGGCTATAACGTAACAAAATGTGGAAAAAGTCAAGGGGTCTGAATAAATTTCGAAGGCACTGTATTATACATTTTATACGGCTTTTAGTTATGGCCTAGTCAATGTACATGCAGAAACATATACAGTGGGGAGAACAAGTATTTGATACACTGCCGATTTTGCAGGTTTTCCCACATACAAAGCATGTAGAAGTCTGTAATTTTTATCATAGGTACTCTTCAACTGTGAGTGACGGAATATAAAACAAAAATCCAGAAAATCACATTGTATGATTTTTAAGTAATTAATTTGCATTTTATTGCATGACATAAGTATTTGATACATCAGAAAATCTGAACTTAATATTTGGTACAGAAACCTTTGTTTGCAATTGCAGAGATCATACGTTTCCTGTAGTTCTTGACCAGGTTTGCACACACTGCAGCAGGGATTTTGGCCCACTCCTCCATACAGATCCTTCAGTTTTCGGGGCTGTCGCTGGGCAATACGGACTTTCAGCTCCCTCCAAAGATTTTCTATTGGGTTCAGGTCTGGAGACTGGCTAGGCCACTCCAGGACCTTGAGATGCTTCTTACGGAGCCACTCCTTAGTTGCCCTGGCTGTGTGTTTCGGGTCGTTGTCATGCTGGAAGACCCAGCCCCGATCCATCTTCAATGCTCTTACTGAGGGAAGGAGGTTGTTGGCCAAGATCTCGCAATACGTGGCCCCATCCATCCTCCCCTCAATACGGTGCAGTCGTCCTGTCCCCTTTGCAGAAAAGCATCCCCAAAGAATGATGTTTCCACCTCCATGCTTCACGGTTGGGATGGTGTTCTTGGGGTTGTACTCATCCTTCTTCTTCCTCCAAACACGGCGAGTGGAGTTTAGACCAAAAAGCTCTATTTTTGTCTCATCAGACCACATGACCTTCTCCCATTCCTCCTCTGGATCATCCAGATGGTCATTGGCAAACTTCAGACGGGCCTGGACATGCGCTGGCTTGAGCAGGGGGACCTTGCGTGCGCTGCAGGATTTTAATCCATGACGGCGTAGTGTGTTACTAATGGTTTTCTTTGAGACTGTGGTCCCAGCTCTCTTCAGGTCATTGACCAGGTCCTGCCATGTAGGTCTGGGCTGATCCCTCACCTTCCTCATGATCATTGATGCCCCATGAGGTGAGATCTCGCATGGTGCCCCAGACCGAGGGAGATTGACCGTCATCTTGAACTTCTTCCATTTTCTAATAATTGTGCCAACAGTTGTTGCCTTCTCACCAAGCTGCTTGCCTATTGTCCTGTAGCCCATCCCAGCCTTGTGCAGGTCTACAATTTTATCCCTGATGTCCTTACACAGCTCTCTGGCCTTGGCCATTGTGGAGAGGTTTGAGTGTGTGGAGAGGTGTCTTTTATACAGGTAACGAGTTTAAACAGGTGCTGTTAATACAGGTAATGAGTGGAGAACAGGAGGGCTTCTTAAAGAAAAACTAACAGGTCTGTGAGAGCCGGAATTCTTACTGGTTGGTAGGTGATCAAATACTTATGTCATGCAATAAAATGCAAATTAATTATTTAAAAATCATACAATGTGATTTTGTGGATTTTTGTTTTAGATTCCGTCTCTCACAGTTGAAGTGTACCTATGATAAAAATTACAGACCTCTACATTTTTTGTAAGTAGGAAAACCTGCAAAATCGGCAGTGTATCAAATACTTGTTCTCCCCACTGTATTAAACAAACTATTCAAAAAATTCACCTACAACAAGATAGGAAGAAGAATAATGAGCCCCCTCCCACGTCTTTTTCACTCAGAGAAATTAACTAAACACAGTCGAGTGACTACTGTGATTCAAATAACACTTCATTTATTCACTGCATGTGGTGTCAATTTCAATCCCACTAGTGTCAACCCCACTAGAATCTACACTCAGATATAACACTCACAACACTTTTTACAACACATTATACTTGGTGTATTGACATGATCTCATTATACCGATTGCGGCTCTCTCTGCCATTAATAGAAGCATAACTCTCTTATACTCTTGCATTAAACATCTGAACTTAGATAGGACTTATGAGGGCACTTACAACTCAGGTCAAACATCTGATCGTTTTTCATTTGCATTTTTACACCAATAGCTTATTATTCATATTAGGTGCCTGCAGTGTATAAATGCATATAGGACATTACATTTAGGCCTAGGCAGGCACGGTGCACTAGACCCCATGCTAGGAGAGACTCATTTATTCTGCCATTACAGGAGCACAGAGCACCTCACTGACACCGTACATCTCAGCCACACTCTCCACTCTCGTCTTGGATTTTAATGAGCACAATAGCTGGGAATGAATTTCAAAAGAACTCTTTGCCTTAAGGGAGTTTTCTTTTTTAAAGCAGAAAGCCCTCATTGAACTATTGTGTGATGAATCACCCTGAGCTTCGGCTCTCACATTTACGTCTTTAAAATTAGGATGTTCCTATTAAGGCTATGTGATAAATCACGGTTAGAATGTGGTCAATAAATATGCTTTAGGGTTAGGCTTCACATAAACATGTTATTAGAAGGGGCTGACAGTTATAATGAAAGTCATACTGTTCTTGAGTAATTTTAATGTTGTGTCTTAATTTATCTGGATGGTTCTATAATACCAGGTGAGATCTGAATATGATCATGTACTCAAGTTTGTATATGTTAAACTGTGTGCGTTATACCTCCTCCCTCTCGTCTAGTGGGATATACAGTATGTCAAGATTCCCTTTCAGTACATTCCTGTACAGTAGGAAATGCCACTGCAATCTCATAGACATGTTAAACATCCCATGAACCGCTGACCTTTCAAAAAGTGATTGCTTGATATTTGCAGTGGCAAGTAAACTGTAACGTGTTGTAGGTCATAAGGCAAAATCAATAAGTATGAGGATATATACAGTACACCAACAACCTTGAGGCTAAAAGTGATAAACGTGGGGTACACACTAAAGGAAACTTATCCGATAATATTGGATGTGTATGTCATCTGTTCCAGAACATTATCAAGTTTATTCCTTTGAAACTATATACACATTTATTATGATGAACCAAACTGGGTCAAAGGAAAAACTCTACATTAAGTTTTGAAAGATCACCGACCATAAACTTCTGAACATGCCAATACATTTTGGGCATTGCAGTACAACATGGACTCTAAGGAGTACAATTCCAGTTCTTTTGAGAGGTTTATGCAACATACATTTCCCAGCTCTTGCATAGTGGGAGCTGGACTCCTTGGGGTGAGGAAGACTGGATCTGTCTCCCGAACATCTGTTGGACTTGACCTTCTGCCTTTGATCAAAGAGGCCTCTTTTGTCTCTTGTTAACATCAGATGATGAACGTTCAGTTTTCACTCTGCCCTTTATCTTCTGCTCCGGAAATTCACAACCTCTCCTGCTTTGTATTCAGAAGGGCTTGTATAAATGATTATGAGGCTGGCGCTGTTGAAGGGGTACAGAGGTGTAGTACAGTGTTCACAGGTCCCTGTGCCATAGACCTGTTTTAGTGGAACCTTGTTATCCACAGAGGATGGTGTTTGTCTACCTAAGGGGAATTCATGAATAAACACATGAGCTTCTAAAGTGAGATGTATACCTCAGAGGTACACATTTTTCCCGATGGCATTGTGCAGTATAGTATGTTGATTTGTCGATATCAATCAATTAAATGCCAGGAGGAAAGCAAAACCAGCTGGAATGGGTTTATGGAACCTTGGGATTTGTTCACTGCATCATATCTGTGGTTTCAATCAACGCTTGAGATTGAACCATGTCTTGCACACACTACTTTATGCTCTGATAAATCAGTCACCACCTGCAACATTGGATTGCAATTTGTTTAGCTTTTTGATGCAATATATTTACATAGAAGTACTTTCCTTGGTGATATGGATACACATAGGAGGACATGTTGTGATCAAATGGATGGAGAATGGGTATGTTTGATATACAGTAACTAGGAACTAGGATAGTATTGAAGTAATTTAAATCATTTATTAGAATTTTTACTCTGACTTGCCCCGTTCCATCCCACTGGGCACAAACTGGTTAAGCTAGAGATACCAGCATGGGCTGAGTCTCAATCCATCGTCAACCCCCACTATGTCAGCCTTCCGCATCTGTGGTGGAAAGCGGCCGAGCCACAGCGGTGTTTGTCAGACCATGAGACATCCCGAAAATCGGTCTTCTCACGAAAACGTCTGTAGCGTCTGAACAAACTCTTATGGCCACTCTATGGAAAGGGTAGACTCTCATGAAAAAGATGGGGTTCTCCATTTTGCTCTACAATCCCCACTAGTGTCACAGGACTCGTCTGAAGTAACGCTGATGTGCCAACCTCTGTCTGTAGCGTCCTAACCGTTTGAGCTACAAACTAATATGACCCCCCCCCCCCCTCATGGAAAGCGGAAATTCAAATAACCCATATAAACGAAAGGGGTTAATATGTGTAAAAACATATATACAGTATATATTTCCTGAGCTTTCTTATATCTCCCAGATATAGGACTGACACTTCAAAACCTTATTCCTTATGATTAATTTTTTTGTAATTTATGAATGTGTTATTCAATACAAACTATTATAGTTTACTATTATATATATTGAATAAATATTTATAAAGGCCAAATTCAATATTTTATCAAATCAATTTAAATATATTTTTTATACCTAAAGGCGTCCTTTTTTTTATCAATTAATAAAATGTGACCATACTTTATCACTCGTATATCATAAATTATGCTATGTAGGCCTATATAGCATTTGCAAAGTCATCAACAGCTGTCAGGCTCTGGCCATAGAGAAGCCTATTGCTTCTCTATAATTCTATGGTCAGAGTCTGACAGTTCTATGAGTTCTATTTCTGTGTTGTGTTTTGTGTTGGATCCCTAATTAGAGGCAGCTGCATTGCATTGTCTCTAATTAGGGATCCTACTTTAGTTTGTATTTTTGTATTTTGTGTAGTTCACGTCAAGAATAATTTCTTTAATAAATGATGTCGAACTATCGCTGCGCTGCGCCTTGGTCTCTCTACACACCCAATCGTGACAAAATGAACCACCCCCTGACCAAGCAGCGCAATTCGTGAGAAAAGGAGAAGAGAGGACAGCGTCGTAATCGGGGAGCAGGAGAAAAAGGAGCCCGTAGGCAACCCCAAGAGAATTTCGGGGGGGCTATGGGGGGTGGTCTGGCCGCAAAGAAGACGCGCCAGTACCACTCCCCATGTGGAATACGGAGAGAAAGGAGGAAGAGGCATACCTGATTGGAGTTTATAGGAGTATTATGGAGCTGTGTTGGCGAAATTGGGAGGAGTGCGAGAGCGAAAGGAAGGAGCTGGAGTTAAAGGTGCCCACAGTGTGCATCCCCAGTCCGGGTCGTTCGGTGCCAACATCCCACACCGACTCTCCAGTGTGCCTCTCCGGTCCGGTATGTCCCATGCCGGCTTCCTGCATTCGCCCTGAAGTGCGTGTCACCAATCCGGTGCAACCTATGCCGGCTCCACGCATCAGGACTCCAGTGCCAGAGGAGTCCGCTCCAAAGGTGCCCAGTCCGGGTCCGGCCGTCTGCTACACTCCAGTGCCAGAGCAGTCCGCTCCACCGGTGCCCAGTGCCCGGCTCCCCACACTCGCCCTGAAGTGCGTGTCACCAGTCCGGTGCCACCTGTGCCGGCTCCACGCACCCGACCTCCGGTGCGCCTCTCCAGTCCGGTACGTCCCGTGCCGGCTCCCCACCCCCGACCTCCAGTGCGTGCGCCCAGCCAGGTGCCTCCAGTACCGGCTCCACGCACCCGACCTCCGGTGTGCCTCTCCAGTCCGATACGTCCCGTGCCGATCCACAGCCCGGAGCCTCCCGTGATGGTCCACAGCCCGGAGCCTCCCGTGATGGTCCACAGCCCGGAGCCTACCGTGATGGTCCGGAGCCTCCCGTGATGGTCCACAGCCCGGAGCCTCCCGTGATGGTCCACAGCCCGGAGCCTCCCGTGATGGTCCACAGCCCGGAGCCTTCCGTGATGGTCCACAGCCAGGAGCCTTCCGTGATGGTCCACAGCCCGGAGCCTTCCGTGATGGTCCAAAGCCCGGAGCCTCCCGTGATGGCACACAGCCCGGAGCCGAATCATTTATCCCACCGGTGCCCATTCCAGGACCGGTTGTCTACCCCTCTAAATGGCCGGAGTCGCCTGCCACACCGGTGCCCAGTCCTGGCCCGGTTATTTGCCCCGCTCCATGGCCTGAATCGTTTACCCCACCGGTGCCCATTCCAGGACCGGTTGACTACCCCTCTAAATGGCCGGAGTCGCCTGCCACACCGGTGCCCAGGCATGGCCCGGTTATCTGCCCCGCAGGGAGTTAGGGAGGAAGAAGTCTACTTCGCCGGGGCCGGAACCGCCACCTGCAATTATTGTTTTTCCCCTCCCTAACCCTCCCCTCAGGTACTTGTGTTTAGTTTCTTGCGGCCGGGAGTCCGCGCCTTTGAGGGGGGGTACTGGCAGGCTCTGGCCATAGAGAAGCCTATTGCTTCTCTATAATTCTATGGTCAGAGTCTGACAGTTCTATGAGTTCTATTTCTGTGTTGTGTTTTGTGTTGTATCCCTAATTAGAGGCAGCTGCATTGCATTGTTTCTAATTAGGGATCCTACTTTAGTTTGTATGTCCCACACCATTGTGTGGTTCATTATCTACATGTCCGTTAAAGTAAGTGTTCCCTTTATTGCATTCATTGTTATTTTGTGTAGTTCACGTCAAGAAAAATTACTTTAATAAATTATGTCGAACTATCGCTGTGCTGCGCCTTGGTCTCTCTACACACCCGATCGTGATAACAGCTATTGTTAAATTCAGCCCAGAATTCAACAAAAAATATATATGATATATAATTGGCCTAAGGTTTCAAGCTCTGGTTCATGATTTCAAATGTAATTATATTTAGTTGTATTGAATCGTGTTTGGTTGTTAAAGCATCCAAATATCAACATTTGAAGGAGATGTATCTTCTGATTGCTCGTTGAACATCTCATTCCAAAATCATGGGCATTAATATGCTTTAACAGCCTCCATTCTTTTGTGAAGGCTTTCCACTAGATATTGGAGCATTGCTGCGGGGCTTCCATTCAGCCACAAGTGCATTAGTGAGGTCAGGCACTGATGTTGGACGATCAGGCCTGGCTCGCAGTCAGCGTTCCAATTCATCCAAAAGGTGTTCGAAATGCAGGCCAGTCATGTTCTTCCACACCGATCTCAACAAACCATTACCATGCTGAGACAGGAAAGGGCCTTCCCCAAACTGTTGCCACAAAGTTGCAAGTACAGAATCGTCTAGAATGCCATTGTATGCTGTAGGGTTAAGATTTCCCTTCACTGGAACTAAGGGGCCTAGCCCAAACCATGAAAAACAGCCCCAGACCATTTTTCCTCCTCCACCAAACTTTACAGTTGGCACTATGCATTAGGGCAGGTAGCGTTCTCCTGGCATCCACCAAACCCAGATTCGTCTGTCAGACTGCCAGATGGTGAAGGGTGATTCATCACTACAGAGAACGCGTTTCCACTGCTCCAGAGTACAATGGTGGCAAGTTTTACACCCCTCCAGCCGACGCTTGGCATTGCGCATGGTGATCTTAGGCTTTTTGCGTCTACTCGGCCATGGAAACCCATTTCCTGAAGCTCCCGACGAACAGTTCTTGTGCTGACGTTGTTTCCAGAGGTAGTTTGGAACTCGGTATTGAGGGCTGCAACCGAGGACAGACGATTTTTACGCACTACACGTTTCAGCAGTCCTGTTCTGTGAGCTTGTGTGGCCTACCACTTCGCGGCTGAGCCATTGTTGCTCCTAGATATTTCCAATTCACAATAACAGCACTTAGAGTTGACCGGGCAGAAATTTAACGAACTGACTTGTTGGAAAGGTGGCATCCTATGACGGTACCACGTTGAAAGTAACTGAGCTCTTCAGTAAGGTCTACTGCCAATGTTTGTCTATGGAGGTTGCAGGCTGTGCGCTCAATTGTGTACACCTGTCAGCAACGGGTGTGTCTAAAATAGCCAAATCCACTAATTTGAAGGGGTGTCCACATACTTTTGTATATGTAGTGCATGTTGGATTCACGTCTCCATCTCAACCAAAAATATATGTAAACGAATAGGACTAAATCAAATCAAACATATTTAGTACTATTCTCTAACTCAGGTTTTTGGTTAAGATGAAGATCCAACATATCATATCAACCGGGAATTAAAGCCAGATGAAGTCAGTGGCACAAATGGAACAGTCCAAGCAGAAGATAAATGTCCATAAAATCCAACAAGGTGTACGCCACCATCTTGTCTATTTCACATTTTCTCTCATTATATATTAATTGCAAGACAGGTGGGTGTCATTGTGACATCAATGAGAGTAGATTTGAAATAGACAAGATGGAAACATACAAGTTATTGGATTACTTCATGGAGCAAAATATTTATTTAATTCAATAACGGAGCATTTTCTAAATTTAAACGAACCCCCTGCAACTATACATGAACGTTTAAAAGACATTGGTTGTCTTCCAAGTCGGGTATTGAGGAAGTATTGACAAGTTAAGATTGGTAAAGAATTCTTTGTGCTTCGCCAAACAGTACCTAATAACGCCTATCGGCCAGCTGGAACAGAATAATGGTCTGACTAGGCAATATTATTTTATAGCTATCCCAGCCATTGAGTTCTCAATTGAACATATGGCACACAGCTGGATCAATGAAATACAGTCCCGATGCTCTGTTTTAACGTTTAGAAACTTTAATAATCCTTCACATCAGGGAGAAAGAATCTTTAAAATACAAAAGATAGATTTACTATACGCAGTTTAGCAAAGTTGCATTCTGGTTGCACCCGGCAGAATAAAAAAGAACACAGCCGCCAGCCGAGGTACGAAACGTCCTCCCCAGTTACGCTTCATTGGAGACGTTTGAAGCTGAAATTGGAGGGGAGGAAGTATAGTCTCGGTTGTAGGCGTTGTTCTTGAAAAAAAATACACCTGAGTGCAACTTTCCTAAACTGCATACACTAAGTGGATCTTTTGTATTTGAACAATTATTTCTTGCTTAATGAAAGTTAAGTTCCAAATGTTTCCAAAACTGTATCGCGTGCGAGGCATATTTGCGTTTAGACAGAGCATTTGGGCAGCGCCGGAGTGCTAGGTTAAAGGGGATGTCCAATGGCTCAATGTAATGCAATGTAATTGAAGTTCTGAACAAGTTCCGGTTTATTATTTGTATTATTTTTAAATAATTAATTTGCATTTTATTGCATGACATAAGTGTTCTCCACTCATTACCTGTATTAACTGCACCTGTTTGAACTCGTTACCTGTATAAAAGACACCTGTCCACACACTCAATCAAACAGACTCCAACCTCTCCACAATGGCCAAGACCAGAGAGCTGTGTAAGGACATCAGGGATAAAATTGTAGACCTGCACAAGACTGGGATGGGCTACAGGACAATAGGCAAGCAGCTTGGTGAGAAGGCAACAACTGTTGGTGCAATTATTAGAAAATGGAAGAGAAGTTCAAGATGACGGTCAATCTCCCTTGGTCTGGGGCACCATGCAAGATCTCACCTCGTGGGGCATCAATGATCATGAGGAAGGTGAGGGATCAGCCCAGAACTACACGGCAGGACCTGGTCAATGACCTGAAGAGAGCTGGGACCACAGTCTCAAAGAAAACCATTAGTAACACACTACGCCGTCATGGATTAAAATCCTGCAGCGCACGCAAGGTCCCCCTGCTCAAGCCAGCGCATGTCCAGGCCCGTCTGAAGTTTGCCAATGACCATCTGGATGATCCAGAGGAGGAATGGGAGAAGGTCATGTGGTCTGATGAGACAAAAATAGAGCTTTTTGGTCTAAACTCCACTCGCCGTGTTTGGAGGAAGAAGAAGGATGAGTACAACCCCAAGAACACCATCCCAACTGTGAAGCATGGAGGTGGAAACATCATTCTTTGGGGATGCTTTTCTGCAAAGGGGACAGGACGACTGCACCGTATTGAGGGGAGGATGGATGGGGTCATGTATCGCGAGATCTTGGCCAACAACCTCCTTCCCTCAGTAAGAGCATTGAAGATGGGTCGTGGCTGGGTCTTCCAGCATGACAACGACCCGAAACACACAGCCAGGGCAACTAAGGAGTGGCTCCGTAAGAAGCATCTCAAGGTCCTGGAGTGGCCTAGCCAGTCTCCAGACCTGAACCCAATTGAAAATCTTTGGAGGGAGCTGAAAGTCCGTATTGCCCAGCGACAGCCCCGAAACCTGAAGGATCTGGAGAAGGTCTGTATGGAGGAGTGGGCCAAAATCCCTGCTGCAGTGTGTGCAAACCTGGTCAAGAACTACAGGAAACGTATGATCTCTGTAATTGCAAACAAAGGTTTCTGTACCAAATATTAAGTTCTGCTTTTCTGATGTATCAAATACTTATGTCATGCAATGAAATGCTAATTAATTACAGAAAATCATACAATGTGATTTTCTGGATTTTTGTTTTAGATTCCGTCACTCACAGTTGAAGAGTACCTATGATAAAAATTACAGACTTCTACATGCTTTGTAAGTGGGAAAACCTGCAAAATCGGCAGTGTATCAAATACTTGTTCTCACCACTGTATGTCCGTGGAGCATGGTCTCTCAGATCACTGAGAGTTTGATTTGGCATCAGGGCTCCAACAGTAGCACAGATTGGTTAGGATAGCCCTGTGGTCCAGAACAGGGTTGAAGGCACAATCTGAAATTTAATTGGTAATTTAAACTAATGAAATACACCCCTAGACCTATAACTCCATTGTTTATGAACAGACATCCCAGTGTGGCTTTAAGAGAGGGCTGATGCGTGACTACTGGCTGAGTACACGGCTATGTGTGATTAATAGGGTTTGCCAGAGCTGCAGACAAGGCAGCAGCCAGTGACACGAGATGCGGAACATAGATTTATCTACGGCTTGTGGAAATCAATCAATCAAGCCCCACCAGACTTGTGTGTGAGAGGGATAGTAAACTCATCTGAGCAACTTTCATCCTCCCAGGATCAGAAGATGAATACTGTTGGCAGGATAGGGAGGGATTTCTTTGTTAGTGTAGATCAGGGTTTCCTAATTCTGGTCCCAAGGACCCACACAGATGTATATAATTGTTCTACTCAAGCACTAGCACGTGTGATTCAGCTAACCACAGGCTTGATGATTAGAATAATACAAATATATTATTGATGATTAGGTTATTAGCTCAATCAGGTGTGTTAATGCTGGGCTGGAACGAACATGTACAGCCGTGTTGTTCCCTAGAACTATGATTTAGAAACTCTGATATAGATTTTAGGCAATGCAACTTTTTAAGAGATCAACCCATAACATTAGGACAGAGGGAAGCCTGTATCCTGTTGAGGTGAAAATTATAACCCTAAGCTAGCCTGCTGGGACGTTGTAAAAGACCTCAACCTTTAACTGTTCTCAGAAAGTGTCCAGTATGTGCCCTGTAAAACTTCTAAAACCAGTTGCCTGTAATTTGTACAAACCCTGATCCAATAAATAGGCCTAATTCAATCAATTAGGAGTGAATGTGGTCATTCAATTGCATCCACAGTGTGGCTAGAACACTTCTGTATTCTAGCTAGCAATGGTAATGCAGTTAACTTTTTAAAAACTTATCTGGGGTTGCTGGTTCTGACTGAAAGTTGTGTTCTTTCTAAAATGTCTCACTAAAGAAAGGCCAAACTATGTTTGAATTTCAAATCCAACGTCGCTGCCATTTCAAACATTGGCACAGTCTTGTGTGACCTTAAAAATACATCTGTTAGTTAAGCATTCTGTTTTGTATTGTTCACACCCCAAAAAGCAATATTTTCAAACCTTACTACAGGGAACATCTTTGCTTAAGTCTGTTTCCTAGGAGATTCAGGATCCTGTGTGTAGACAGAGCTGTTTGGGTCCATGCTGATACCACATGATTAAGCCTCATGTTTATCTCTACTAACAACTCAGCCCAGACCAATCTAAATTATATTCAGCCTCCACATTGTGGATGGCTTTAATATAAAAGGCCCCCTTTGTATGCCTGTATTTGCCCTGTTGGGTTTCCGTGTACAAAGTGAAACATCGCTTAGAGCGCAGTGCTTGTGTGCCTCAATAATTCATGAATTGTCATTGTGAAAAATGGCATGCTCTTCTACTACAATCATCAGGATCATTTGTTTAGCAAAGTCTGCTAAATACCTATCCTGTTTGCCACAACTGTAATTAAACATTCACATTGATTCAGCCAAATTCCTCGAGCCAGGTATAAATGCCAACTGAATATTATGATCCATTTTAGATTTAAAAACAGCTTTTGATTTTAGCATTGACAGAAAAAGTGTACGTACATAATGTATATGTGTGTCTGTGTATCTGTGTTTCTTAACACCTTCAGCGTCCATGTGAAATGCAACACTTGGCATTTTATCTACTGTTCTTCGTAAATCCTATTCTCGCTTCAGTAAGTGGCCAAGCTGCGAGTGTGTGTGTGGAAGCATCAGTGCTTTATTAATTATGAGAAAGCACATGTGTTGGGCAGGATACTCGGCAGTGAGATAAACCAATGCTGGAGAAAACAGAAGCGGATTTAAGGATGACTACTTCCAGACTGGATTGTCAGAATATCCTGCTCACCATGCGTAGAATAGATCTGCAGCAGGACACTCATCCGTTCCGTTCAGCCCCTTTGGCTACCGAAACAATCCAAAGCAACACTGTTATCTTTTTTCTTTGTAGAACAGAAATGTATTATGGAAAAGTGTGGTCTTTAAAATGCTGAACAGCTTGGGTGTTAAAGTACAGTCTGTATGTGACATAGCGTAGGGCCATGTGTTTCTTGCAATCATGTGACAGATTTGATCCTGTATATTTTTGCCTTATCCAGAAATGATAATTACAGCACAAATGAAAGCAATTGTCTGAGGATGGTGCTGGACCAACTGAAACTAAAAGAAAATGGGATAGTTTGATGAAAAAGCTTTAAATAAAGATTAAAATCAAGTCCATGTGACATGACTGAGCAAAACACAGAGCTCTAGAAATGGTGGCTGGGGAGATTCATTTCTAAAAAAGTATGTACTATACAAAAGCAATGTTTTCAATCCATCCTCATGTCACTATGGGAGACAGAAAGTCTGAAGGAAACACTGTTCTTATCTTTGGAATTTGTTTTGTAAAAATACTATCAGTATCAGGTGCCAGCTAGTCTCATCTGAATTGGTGGCTCCTTTGTTGATGATTGCCAGATGTTGGTGACAACCTTTTTATCTAGCAGTATATAAACTGAGAGATCTCTTTGTCTCTCATTCTGATGGCAAGAGGCAACTCACTTGCAGATTGCTATGTTGAATCCGGTGCCGTATAATTAAATATATATTCTATCAAATCTCCATCTATTGTAATCTTCATTCTTGCATCCTGACTCAATACCAGAGACAATCATCTTATCAAATATACACACACACATACACACACACACACACACACACACACACATACATACATGTATACAGTTGAAGTTGGAAATTTACATACACCAAATACATTTCAACTCAGTTTTTCACAATTCCCGACATTTAATACTAGTACAAATTCCCTGAATTTCAGCCCATTCCTCCTGACAGAACTGGTGTAACTGAGTCAGGTGTGTATGCCTCCTTGCTCGCACAAGCTTTTTCAGTTCCCTCCTGCAATAAAGCACCCCCACAACATGATGCTGCTACCCCCATGCTTCACGGTTGGGATGGTGTTCTTCGGCTTGCAAGCCTCCCCTTTTTCCTCCAAACATAACGATGGTCATTATGGCCAAACAGTTCTGTTTTTGTTTCATCAGACCAGAGGACCGTAGTCTGGATTTTTCATGGCGGTTTTGGAGCAGTGGCTTCTTCCTTGCTGAGCGGCCTTTCAGGTTATGTCGATATAGGAC
The DNA here is from genome assembly GCA_023634145.1 of Thymallus thymallus. Lineage (NCBI taxonomy): Eukaryota > Metazoa > Chordata > Actinopteri > Salmoniformes > Salmonidae > Thymallus > Thymallus thymallus. The sequence continues at coordinate 15,191,939 of CM042390.1, forward strand.
TCGTTTTACTGTGGATATAGATACGTTTGTACCTGTTTCCTCCAGCATCTTCACAAGGTCCTTGTGAACAGGTGTCCCTGTTGTTCTGGGATTGATTTGGACTTTTCACACCAAAGTACGTTCTTCTCTAGGAGACAGAACGCATCTCTTTCCTAAGCGGTATGATGCTGCGTGGTGCCATGGGGTTTATACTTGTGTACTATTGTTTGTACAGATGAACGTGGTACCTTCAGGCATTTGGAAATTGCTCCGAAGGATGAACCAGACTTGTGGTGGTCTACAAATTAATTTTTTGGGATGATTTCTTTAGATTTTCGCATGATGTTGAAGGTAGGCCTTGAAATACATCCACATGTACACCTCCTTATTGACTAAAATGATGTCAATTAGCCTATCAGAAGCTTCTAAACCCATGGCATCATTTTCTGGAATTTTCCAAGCTGTTTAAAGGCACAGCCAACTTAGTGTATGTAAACTTCTGACCCACTGGAATTGTGATATAGTGAATTATAAGTGAAATAATCTGTCTGTGAACAATTGTTGGAAGAATTACTTGTGTCATGCACAAAGTAGACCGACTTGCCAAAAATATAGTTTGTTAACATGAAATCTGTGGAGTGGTTGAAAAATGAGTTTTAATGACTTCAATCTAAGTGTATGTAAACTTCCGACTTCAACTGTTTGTATATACAGTGGGGAGAACAAGTATTTGATACACTGCCGATTTTGCAGGTTTTCCCACTTACAAAGCATGTAGAAGTCTGTAATTTTTATCATAGGTACTCTTCAACTGTGAGTGACGGAATCTAAAACAAAAATCCAGAAAATCACATTGTATGGTTTTTAAATAATTAATTTGCATTTTATTGCATGACATAAGTATTTGATACATCAGAAAAGCAGAACTTAATATTTGGTACAGAAACCTTTGTTTGCAATTACAGAGATCATACGTTTCCTGTAGTTCTTGACCAGGTTTGCACACACTGCAGCAGGGATTTTGGCCCACTCCTCCATACAGACGTTCTCCAGATCCTTCAGGTTTCGGGGCTGTCGCTGGGCAATACGGACTTTCAGCTCCCTCCAAAGATTTTCAATTGGGTTCAGGTCTGGAGACTGGCTAGGCCACTCCAGGACCTTGAGATGCTTCTTACGGAGCCACTCCTTAGTTGCCCTGGCTGTGTGTTTCGGGTCGTTGTCATGCTGGAAGACCCAGCCACGACCCATCTTCAATGCTCTTACTGAGGGAAGGAGGTTGTTGGCCAAGATCTCGCGATACATGGCCCCATCCATCTTCCCCTCAATACGGTGTAGTCGTCCTGTCCCCTTTGCAGAAAAGCATCCCCAAAGAATGATGTTTCCACCTCCATGCTTCACGGTTGGGATGGTGTTCTTGGGGTTGTACTCATCCTTCTTCTTCCTCCAAACACGGCGAGTGGAGTTTAGACCAAAAAGCTCTATTTTTGTCTCATCAGACCACATGACCTTCTCCCATTCCTCCTCTGGATCATCCAGATGGTCATTGGCAAACTTCAGACGGGCCTGGACATGCGCTGGCTTGAGCAGAGGGACCTTGCGTGTGCTGCAGGATTTTAATCCATGACAGCGTAATGTGTTACTAATGGTTTTCTTTGAGACTGTGGTCCCAGCTCTCTTCAGGTCATTGACCAGGTCCTGCCGTGTAGTTCTGGGCTGATCCCTCACCTTCCTCATGATCATTGATGCCCCACGAGGTGAGATCTTGCATGGTGCCCCAGACAGAGGGAGATTGACCGTCATCTTGAACTTCTCTTCCATTTTCTAATAATTGCACCAACAGTTGTTGCCTTCTCAAGCTGCTTGCCTATTGTCCTGTAGCCCATCCCAGCCTTGTGCAGGTCTACAATTTTATCCCTGATGTCCTTACACAGCTCTCTGGTCTTGGCCATTGTGGAGAGGTTGGAGTCTGTTTGATTGAGTGTGTGGACAGGTGTCTTTTATAAAGGTAACGAGTTCAAACAGGTGCAGTGAATACAGGTAATGAGTGGAGAACAGGAGGGCTTCTTAAAGAAAAACTAACAGGTCTGTGAGAGCCGGAATTCTTACTGGTTGGTAGGTGATCAAATACTTATGTCATGCAATAAAATGCAAATTAATTATTTAAAAATCATGTGATTTTCTGGATTTTTGTTAAATAATAAAAATTACAGACCTCTACATGCTTTGTAAGTAGGAAAACCTGCAAAATCGGCAGTGTATCAAATACTTGTTATCCCCACTGTAAGTCAGTTAAGAACAAATTCTTATTTACAATGACGGCCTACCCCGGCCAAACCCGGACGACGCTGGGCCAATTGTGCGCCGCCCTATGGCACTCCCAATCACGGCCGGATGTGATACAGCCTGGATACAAACCAGGGACTGTAGTGACACCTGTTGCACTGAGATGCGCTGCCTTAAGCCTGGAACACACCAAGCCGATGCCGACAAACTAGTGGCAACGAAATCAGACTGCAGGGTCGGCTCACATCGGCAGCGTCTGGGTCCAAAGTTGCCCTGACACACCAAGCCGATTCTCAACACCCGACGGCCAAGTAGCACGTCCGTTCTGCGCCTGCGCAAGAGGAAATACCTTTCCGTACCAGCAGGTGGCAGTAGTCTGTTTTAGTTTCTCAAAGCGGGAAACTGGAAGAGCTACAGGGATATATACTAGCACATATTTATAACTGCCTGTTTCCATAAACCAAATTATTTTTGTTACACACACACAGCACATAAAACATGTCGTTTTTTTTACTATGGACTATTGAAAAATAATAAACAAGTTTTCTAAAGACCTCGATTGCCAAAAAGGAAATCTTACCTGATATGACAAGTTTATTTTCGATCTCACGCCACTTTCAGCTTTCGCCACACGGTTGGCATAAGATTTTTCCGTAATGTCATACAAGGCCAGCCTTTCCTGGATCATGCTGATCAATGAGTCTTCACTTGCCTCGTTCCAGACAGCCATATCTTTTTTAAATAATCACGAATAATAATCACGTGAAATGCAAACAAATGAGAAAAGCAAGTATGTTCCCTCTTGACTTCGTTGTTTACTTGCTTCGTCACCTCCGTTTTTTTTCTTCTCGTGCACTGGTTCGCTGGCTGGAAAGCCAATCAGAATGATCAGATGGCCCGACTGACTGACAAGCCCCGACGCCTATTCAACATGTCGAATCGGCTGTTACAAAGCCGACGAGGACCAATTTCAGCCGACGGTGCGGAACACACTGAGAAAACTTAGTCGGCCGACGCACAAAGATTGCCCGACGGCCGACCGTCGGCTTGGTGTGTTCCAGGCTTTAGACCACTACGCCACTCGGGAGGTATCTAGATCCTCCTAATTGTGGATTTAAAAGAAAACATTAATCATCAGCATACAATGACACCTTTTGTTTTTAAGCCCTGGATTTCTAACCACTTGATATTTTTGTTGAATTTTAATAGCTAACATTTTGATGGCCATAATAAATACATATGTCGATAGTGGACAACTTTGTTTTACTCCTCTTGACAGTTTAATACTTTCTGAGAAGTAGCCATTATTTACTATTTTACACTTAGTGTTACTATACATGACTTTAACCCATTTTATAAGAGATTCTCTAAAATTGAAATGTTCCAGGCATTTATAAACTCCAGTCGTACTTTATCAAAAGCCTTTTCAAAGACAGCTATGAATAGCAGGCCTGGTTTCTCAGATTTTTCATAGTGTTCTAGTGTTTCCAGCACTCCTCTACGGGATCGGTGTCCCGTATACGGGACGGTTGAGCTAACATGCACTAATGTGATTAGCATGACTGTTGTAAGTCGTGGGCAGAAAGCTTACATTCTTGTTAATCTAACTGCACTGTTCAATTTACAGTAGCTATTACAGTGAAAAAATACCATGCTATTGTTTGAGGAGAGTGCACAACAACAAAAAACCTATCACGGCAACTGGTTTGATACATTCACCTCTTAAGGTAAATAATGTACTTACATTCAGTAATCTTGCTCTGATTCCCAGAGATAAAATGTAGCATAGTTTTGTTTGATAAAATCACATTTTTTATTCAAATTTAGGAACTGGGTTCTACAGTTTGAACCCCTGCTGTCCAATGCTGGAGAAAACACACCCTCTACACCAACCCTCTAACTTATACAGTTAGTGTATAAGCTAATGATCCATCATGTATGACATTCCTGGGTGTGTGTAAACTTACATTTTGTCTTAGCATATAAGTTTTGTATGTTCTCTATAGTTATGTACTTGAAAAATGTATTGCGACGCTTCACTGGATCAATCTGAAACTTTGCACACACACTGCTGCCATCCAGTGGCCAAAATCATGGATTCTGTATGTGAAATCATAGGCACTGGTTTGAGTGTGTCAAGAACTGCAACGATCCTGGGTTTTTCACGCTCAACAGTTTCCCGTGTGTATCAAGAATGGTCCACCACACAAATGACATCCAGCCAACTTGACACAACTTTGGGAAGCATTGGAGTCAACATGGGCCAGGATCCCTGTGAAACGCTATCGACACCTTGTAGAGTCCATGCTCTGACAAATTGAGGCTGTTCTGAGGGCAAAAGGGGGTGCAACTCAATAATAGGAATGTTTTGTATACTCTGTGTATGTCGTCACTGTATTATGTCTGTTTTGTGTATCAGACCACTACTGAAAAGTCAATTTTAAAAAAGGTACACAAAGTCAGTGTTACTCCATGGGCAGCTAGCTAATGTCTCCAATGTAGGCATGTAATTATGTTGTTATGTAGATGCTCACAATGTATGACAGCTAATAACACCCAGCATTACTGTTAAATATTCTTAATGAATACTCATGGAGTTGTCACTTGCTGGTGCCTTGTGGGGTCCGCAATAACATCAACACATGGTGGTGAGTGGCCTCACCATCACGTGCTTTGGGAGAGTGACTGCTCCACCTGTAAATGTTTGACTGGAGACTGTTGTTATTGTAGAGTAGGCTCAGCAATTTATGTAAGACTGGAATTCAACCAAACCCTCCATGGCAATTGTTTACGCAGTGAATTGTGTAGTGAGGTGCTGCCAACGGTCCTGATTTGTCTAGAACAGTCCTTTGGCGCAACTAAATGGAAAGCTGGCCAATTCTGGGCCATACCTTTCCTCACACTCCAACACTCATAACAGCACACTACAGTTACTAACACATAGTACATACAGTACAGTTTTGCCGGTGATTGCTTTGACTAGTGCTTCATTGCGTTATCCTTGCATTGTTAGCTTCCCTTTTTTCCTCCAGTTTCCTGACTTCTGGCGATTTCATCTTTTGGCAATTCCCCATCTCTGTGACCTCCAGCGAATCCACCCCTGCCTAAGCAAATAGTAATCTTTCTTAGGGGCATAATGAAGATGACACATCTGGCCATAAAATCTGGCAGAGAAGTGAGAAAGATAGTATTGTCCATGTTAATTAATTAGATATATAACTTTAGTCCATGGCGTTTCTCTCCCTTGGCTAGAAGTACTGCTCTCTCCTCTAGACAATATAAAATACATCAGAGAATGGAGTAAAGTGAAGGGATTAATGGTTGGAAAGTCTTTCACAACTAAGCAATGTTAGAAAAGTAATATCTCTATACTGACTTTCACACATTTTGGATGTGGAATAACATATGCTTGCATACCTCCTATAATGTTAAACCCCTACTCTGAGTATTTCGATATATCATAAATACACATTTTTGGCTGTCTACCTTTGAAATTACCATCTTTTTTTAATAAACTGTTACTAAACATGTATCAGCTAATTCTTGGTCAATCAGGCCATACGTTATTCCAATTAACAGGAGGACTCCATTTATTGAATCTTAAGATGAGTGTTTCATCCCAATATCCCCTGTTCTCAAGTGAACTTACCCAGAATTCTGTGCCTATCCAAACAGGCCTGGGCTTAACTAATGACACAACTATAAGTTAATGAGCAGGAAAGGGAATTGAATTAGGATGGCGTGCTGGAGGCTTTTCAACATTGTTAAACATTGTTACAGCTCCTGATATCTTCACAACGATTAAAGGGAATTAAAGTAACTTTTACAGCGCTGCCTTGTTCCTAACTTATTTGTTTGGCATTGTGACATTTACTGCTTAGAATGTGGACTCAGTTCAACGGTATAACTCCTTATTTTGATTAAATATGTGAACAATGGAATGCTACTAGTAATGTTCGTAGTGTTTTTATTTAACCCTTATTTTACCAGGTAAATTGACTAAGAACACATTCTCATTTCCAGCAACAACCTGAGGAATATTTACAGGGAAGAGGAGGGGGTGAGAAACTTTTTTTTTTTTTTTTTAACTGTGTTTGTTTATTTCCTCCAGGGAGTCTGTGTCAAGCTAAACTACTGTATACCTCTTGGGAAATCCAGAGAAGGAGATGATAGAGGAATGGGGAGGGAAGCATTAGTGCTACAAGGTGTATTCAATGTCCTCTGCTGACACCTGTCATTCAGCAGCCTCTCCAATTAGACTGATAGTGTACTGCCATATGTTACTTCATGTATCTGCCTCTCACTGGGCTGGGACAGTGTACAGGGGGCTACTGTAATTAAGGCCTTGGGAGTAGCTGTAGTCGGAAAGCTTTTAACTTTTACTAAGTTAAGTTATTCAGAGATGTTGTTTTATCTTAAATTTAGCCAGTGGGCAAAATAATGACTAGGAATAAATAGAACAAAGAATAAGGCTTCCTTCGACAGCTAGGCTACTTGACCCTGAATTAGAATTCCTGGATGGTGTATGACATGTTCATTTGAATACCACTGCAGGGAATTTGAGAGGGAGCAACGTTCCCTCTTGTTGTTTATGGCTTTTGCTTATTCAATTACAGATACTGTATCATTATTTGGTCACACTTTATTTGGATATTCCAGATTTTCCATCTGTAGATGCTCTAAAGATGGTCATACTATCAACACACTATCTGTTAGTGGACTATCCAAATAAAGTGTTACCCATCATTAAATAAATTGAGTTGGTTAATTTCCTTAACCTGAAGAAATGCTTGACTTCACATGTAATGATGAAGCTGCAGTGTTAATTCAAACAAATGGTCTGATGCTTAACAGCATAATTGTGCATTTTATGCAGCACAAGGAGACTCTGAAATAGAGAATAGAGTAGCAATGTTCACTTTTACAACCCCATATCAGGCTGCAAATGGAATTATACCTACACTGTTCTGTTAAATTGCAATCATCCGACTATACTTAACTTTAATAATGTTTACATATCTGGCATCACTCATCTCATATGTATATACTATATTCTATACTATACTGGCCACTTTAAGGTATGGAACGCAAGTCACTTTAATAATGTTTGCATATGTGGCATCACTCATCTCATATGTACAGTCGTGGCCAAACGTTTTGAGAATGAATGAGTATTGGTCTCCACAAAGTTTGCTGCCTCAGTGTTGATGATGGCAATTTGCATATACTTCAGAATGTCATGAAGAATGTCATTAATTGCAAAGTCCCTCTTTGCCATGAAAATTAACTTAATCCCCAAAAAACATTTCCACTGCATTTCAGCCCTGCCACAAAAGGACCAGCTGCCATCATGTCAGTGATTGTCTCGTTAACACAGGTGAGAGTGTTGACGAGGACAAGGCTGGAGATCACTCTGTCATGCTGATTGAGTCAGACTGGAAGCTTTAAAAGGAGGGTGGTGCTTGAAATCATTGTTCTTCCTCTGTCAACCATGGTTACCTGCAAGGAAACACATGCCGTCATCATTGCTTTGCACAAAAAGGGCTTCACAGACAAGGATATTGCTGCTGGTAAGATTGCACCTAAATCAACCATTTATCGGATCATCAAGAACTTCAAGGAGAGAGGTTCAATTGTTGTGAAGAAGGCGTCAGGGCGCCCAAGAAAGTCCAGCAAGCGCCAGGACCGTCTCCTAAAGTTGATTCAGCTGCGGGATCGGGGCACCACCAGGTGTGAGTGCATCTGCTAGCACAGTGAGGCGAAGACTTTTGGAGGATGACCTGGTGTCAAGAAGGGCAGCAAAGAAGCCACTTCTCTCCAGGAAAAACATAATGGACAGACTGATATTCTGTAAAAGGTACAGGGATTGGACTGCTGATGACTGGGGTAGAGTCATTTTCTCTGATGAATCCCCTTTCCGATTGCTCGGGTCATCCGGAAAACACCTTGTCCGGAGAAGACAAGGTGAGCGCTACCATCAGTCCTGTATCATGCCAACAGTAAAGCACCCTCAGACCATTCATGTGTTCCTGAAATCTCACAATACTTTGTACCCCGTGTGCAATACCGACTTTTTAAGTTACGTAGAACAATTTAATTTAAAACACAGGTCTATAATTGTGTGACCCAGCACAACAGGGTGCAGACAGCGACAACAATAACTTCCTTATCGTACCTGACAAACATTATGCTCCACTGGATAAATGCACAACAATCATTTTGGTGTCACATTATGAGTGCCTGATAAAAGTGGCAATTATTTCCTCTGAGCAGAATGACAGGAAATTGTCACATTCCCAAAGGCCAAATGGGAATAGGTGAATTATTTATACCTCACCCATCTACTGCTGCTCAAAGCCTGTTTTAACATGGTTATGAGGCAGGAGAAGACTGTCATTTACAATTAAAGCACTCATCCAAATACTATTTACATAAATGTATTACTCAACTTTGATGCTATATGTAACAGGTTTGGTTATGTTTTCACTTGCCACTGCAGAAAAATGTATCCAATGTTTATGTATTTCTATTGGTTGGTTCAAGTCAGATGTCAATAAGGTGTTATGTCATTGGCTACACTTGCAGATAGGGGGAGATCTTCCCAATCTGATAGTGAAATGCATGCAGTAGTTCATGTTCGGAAATAGTGCATTCTATTTACAATGTGTACAAGTTCACTTCCTGATATATATACTGTATATATACAGTACACTGCGCTCCAAAAGTATTAGAATAGGGAAATGTTTTGTTGTTGTTTTGGCTCTGTACTCCAGCACTTTGGATTTGATACAATGACTGAGGTCACTTTTTTTATTGTCAACAAAAATAGAGTATGTTTCTAAACACTTCCACATAAATGTATATAATGATGAGTGAGAAAATTACAGACACACAATTATCATGCCCCCGAGACATTCTAACCTCTCAACATTATAATAACAGTGGAGGTCAGAATTTTTTGGGGGGTATTATATTTATGCATCTAACTTTCTCACTCATCATTATTCACAGTTCATTCAGGATTTTCCGTAATCATGGTAGCATGCACATTAATGTAGACATGTTTAGAAACATATTCTATTCTTATTTACAATAAAAGTGACTCCAATACATTATTTACCACTCATTTCTATTGGGCACAAAATAATCTGAAACACAACCAAAACAAACAGCAAATGCATAGAGTCACAAGCTTGATGTAATTATTGCGTGCTATGAATATGGGACCAAATATTAAACTTTTGACTACTTTAATACACATATAAGGGAATTTGTATTGCATTTCAATTATCAGGTATGCCTTGTTAAAAGCGAATTTGTGGAATTGCTTTCCTTCTTAATGCGTTTGAGCCAATCAGTCGTGTTGTGACAAGGTAGGGGTGGTATACAGAAGATAGCCCTATTTGGTAAAAGACCAAGTCCATATTATGGCAAGAACAGCTCAAATAAGCAAAGAGAAACGACATTCCATCATTACTTTAAGACATGAAGGTCAATGCGGAAAATTTCTAGAACTTTGTGCAGTCGCAAAAACCATCAAGGCTCTCATGACGACCGCCACAGGAAAGGAAGACCCAGTATTACCTCTGATGCAGAGGATAAGTTAATTAGAGTTAACTGCACCTGAGATTGTAGCCCAAATAAAGGACACCAATAACAAGAAGAGACTTGCTTGGGCCAAGAAACATGAGCAATGGACAATAGACTGGTGGAAATCTGTCCTTTGGTCTGATGAGTCCAAATTATAGATTTTTGGTTCCAATCGCCATGTCTTTGTGAGATGTAGAGTAGGTGAACGGATGATCTCTGCATGTGTGGTTCCCACCATGAAGCATGGAGGAGGAGGTGTGATGGTGTGGGGGTTCTTTGCTGGTGACACTGTCTGTGATTTATTTAGAATTCAAGGCACACTTAACCAGCATGGCTACCACAGCATCCTGCAGCGATACGCCATCCCATCTGGTTTGCACTTAGTGGGACTATCATTGGTTTTTCAACAGGACAATGACCGAAAACACACCTCCAGGCTGTGAAAGGGCTATTTGACCAAGAAAGAGATTGATGGAGTGCTGCATCAGATGACCTGGCCTCCACAATCACCCAACCTCAACCCAATTGAGATGGTGCTCAGCATATGTGGGAACTGTTGGAAAAGCATTCCTCTTGAATCTGGTTGAGAAGTAACAAGAGTGTCCAAAACTGTCATCAAGGCAAAGGGTGGCTACTTTGAAGAATCTAGAAATGGTTACTACATGAATCCATATGTGTTATTTCCTAGTTTTGATATCATCACTTATTCTACAATGTAGAAAATAGTAAAAATAAAGAAAAACCCTTGAATGAGTAGGTGTGTCCAAACTTTTGACCAGTACTGTATATTAATTGCTTACATCCAATGGTAAGCTATTCCTGGGTATCAGACTTGTAGGAAAACTATTCCAATTATCTCATTGGTGACCAGGCTTGAGTTAATGATAGACTAATATAAACCACAGAATAGCGTATACAGCATCCCAAACCACTCAGGAGATGGCCTCTCCTCCTGCCAGGGCTTGGCTGACACAGCCTCTGATCCCAATGTAACTGAAGCCCCATTAACACTGTAACACTATGGGTCCTTTACAGTGAAAAACTGGTGATCTTAGAGAACATGCACCTTGGCAGGGAGAGAGATCCCTCGCTCTCTCCTTCCTGTCATGATGGATACACAGGTACTCGTTTCACGGTGGCCTCCCATCAGGAGGCTTCTACAGCCATGCCAGGAGACCTGGGCGCCAGATCAGTGCCCATCTGGGAAACTAATGAGGATTCATGGGAAACTAATGAGGATTCATTTGGAACGGTGGTGTGATTTGACGCCAAGCAAGAACTCGCTTCTATTGCGGGTCTATTTATTTGTATGCTGTAATCTATTTTTGTCGAGTTGTTTGCTTTTTCGTGCCTCTCATTAAGAAGACAATGAAGAAATATTGGTATGTTGACTTAAGTGAGGAACTTGCTACCGGTTCTATTTCAATTTTTTAAATTATGAAATGCAGTTTATTAGTGTTATTATTCTATTTAAATATGAAGGAGGCACTTCATGCTTTTTCTTTTCTGAGTTGTTAACAAGTGACAGAAGTTTTCCTGTTTCCCCTCCCCCACTCATCAACACTACTTTGAGTCACCTTTTCTATACAGTTACCTAGTACATCAAAGTGGGTTTTAATTGCAGTAAAAAACCTGGGCCATTCCCAACTTCATATTTGTCTTTTCTCATACAAATTTACAACCACAACAAACCTACACAGCATGCCAATAGGCAGCCAACTTGAAAGGAATGTCAAGTTGATTTCAAAGCTTTCTAGCTTTATTTATTTCTCCTTTATTGTTTTTTGGAATTCATAAGAGGGAGCTCCTCACATTAAACTGTGGTGCTGTGATTCCCATTGTTGGAACAGGCAGACACTCAACTACTAGCTAAAGAGAGTGGAGGTGCTAACGGCTGAGAGAGAGAGACAGACAAAAAAAAGAAAAGAAAAGAGATTTGGGAGGGGAAAATAGAGAGAGGGGACGAAGGAGTCTCCAGCCTTGGGTTAGACAATCTCATTCCAAGACTGCAAATCCTACGTGCCATGCAGATTCATGTTCAGCAAATATTTAAGGCCATGTATGAAGATGAGAAATGTCAGTGAGAGGGAGAAAATATATATCTTAAAGGACGTTAAAGACTTGTCCTGCTTAATGGCAATATCTGGAGTGGTGGGAAATTGATAAGATTAGCATTACTAAAACATTATTTGGTTGAAAGATAAATTGAACTTTGAGAAATTAAGCAAATGGATTGGACCCAAATCGGACATTTTAGTTTATAGGATTCATATAATATTCAATAACTGTAGTACACAACGTCCGATTTGGACCAAATCTCTTCCTCTCCTTTTCGTCCGCTGACACTGACCAAATAGGGATACCAAAAAGGCTTATAGTTATAAACCTTCAACTACTCATTGAAGGTAAGTATTCAGACCCCTTGACTTTTTCCACATTTTGTTACGTTACAGCCTTATTCTAAAATGTATAAAATAGTTTTTTTCCCCTCATCAATCTACACACAACACCCCGTAATGACAAAATAAAATAAAAACTGAAATATCACATTTACATAAGTGTTCAGACACTTTATTTAGTACTTTGTTGAAGCACCTTTGGCAGCCATTACAGCCTCGAGTCTTATTGGGTATGATGCTAGAAGATTGGCACACCTGTATTTGGGGAGCTGCAGATCCTCTCAAGCTGTGTCAGGTTGGATGGGGAGCGTCACTGCACAGCTATTTTCATTTCTTTCCAGAGATATTCGATCGGGTTCAAGTCCGGGCTCTGGCTGGGCCGCTCAAGGACATTTAGAGACTTGTCCCTATGCCACTCCTGTGTTGTCTTGGCTGTTTGCTTAGGGTCATTGTACTGTTGTATTGTGAACCTTCGCCCCAGTCTGAGGTCCTGAGCCCTCTGGGGCAGGTTCTCATCAAGGATCTCTCTGTACTTTGCTCCGTTCATCTTTCCCTCGATCCTGAATAGTCTCCAATTCCCTAACACTGAAAAACATCCCCACAGCATAATGCTGCCACCACCATGCTTCAACGTAAGGATAGTGCCAGGTTTCCTCCAGACGTGACACTTGGCATTCAGGCCAAAGAGTTCAATCTTGGTTTCATCAGACCAGAGAATCTTGTTTCTCATGGTCTGAGAGTACTTTAGGTGTCTTTTGGCAAGCTCCAAGCGGGCTGTCATGTGCCTTTTACTGAGGAGTGGCTTCTATCTGGCACCTCTACCATAAAGGCCTGATTGGTGGAGTGCTGTAGAGATGGTTGTCCTTCTGGAAGGTTCTCCCATCTCCATAGAGGAACTCTGGAGCTCTGTAAGAGTGATCATCGGGTTCTTGGTCACCTCCCTGACCAAGGCCCTTCTCCCACAAGGAAGAGAGTCTTGGTGGTTTCAAACTTCTTCCATTTAAGTATGATGGAGGCTACAGTTTTTTTGGGGGACCTTCAATGCTGCAGGAATGTTTTGGTACCCTTCCCCAGATCTGTGCCTTGACACAATCCTGTCTCGGAGCTCTATGGACAATTCCTTCGACCTCATGGCTTGGAATTATGTAGAATTAGGCATGATGTTTAGATGAATATGTACACTATACATTGGTGGATGTTGGATGGTTAACTATACTATACAGGTCGATGGCAGAGAAATACTAAAAATGCGTATGATATGAGCGAGGGTAATAATAGTTTACTTAATAGACAGACTGGGTAAATGAACAGGTAAGTGAAAATTTTGCATGGTTAAATTAGCTGTACAGTTAAGTATACAGTTATATTTACAGATAAGTGAATACTTGCATGGTTACACAAACTGTACAGGTAAATGACAGGAAGAGATGCTTTAATAGCTAAATGTGTGTATGATATAATTTAGGGTAATAATAGTAATTCCCTTAAAATACAGTCCTTAGTGCGCAGGGTTTAATTACAGACAACTGCACGTATTGCACATTCGATATACTAAAAGCAATGAGAAAAGGTGCAATTTACAGGATACTAATATGCATTCCTGAGTGAATGCCTACGTAACTTAGGTCCAAGAATTACTAGCAATATTGCACGTGATATGATATAACAACTGTACATGAGTATGTATATACAGACCTGTATGAATAAATAGGTCCTGAGTGAATGAGTGCTGACGGACCAGAGTTACTCACGGATGGATGCATAATTGTTCAACTAGGTCCTAGCACCCCAACAGTTCCAGATCTATGTTGCCGACGGCACGGCACCCCGGTGAGGCATTATATAGTCTAATAGCCGCCGGCAGGAAGGACCTCCTGTAGCGCTCTCTGGCACACCGTGGTGGGATCAGTCTGTGACTGAAAGCGCTCCTCTGCGTCATAACCATAGCGTGCAGAGGGTGGGTGACGTTGTCCATGATGGCCAGCAGTTTGGCCAGGATCCGTCTCTCCGCCACCTCCTCTAGAGTGTCAAGACTCATCTCCAGGACAGAGCTAGCCTTCCTGATCAGCTTATTTACCCGAGAAGCATCACCGGCTTTGATGTTTGCTCCCCAGCACACCACTGCAAAAAAGATGGCACTGGCCACCACAGACTGGTAGAAGTTATGCAGTAGTTTACTGCACACGTTGAAGGACCTAAGCCTCCTCAGAAAGTAGAGTCGGCTCTGGCCCTTTTTGTACAGGGCCCCGGTGTTACCAGCCCATTCCAGCCTGTTGTCCCTACGGACTCCCAGGAACTTGTATGACCCAACCATTTCCACATCCATCCCCTGTATAGGGACTGCAGTCAGTTGTGCCTTGGTTCTCCTGAAGTCCACCACCATCTCCTTTGTTTTGCTGATGTTGAGCTGAAGGTGGTTCTGCTCACACCACAACACAAAGTCACTGATAGTGCTCCTGTACTCCTCCTCCTGCCCACCCCTGATGCACCCTACAATAGCAGAGTCACCCGAGAACTTCTGTAGGTGGCATGTTTCAGAGTTATGTCTGAGGTGTAGAGGGTGAACAGGAAGGGGGACAGGACCGTTCCCTGGGGGGCCCCTGTGTTGCTAACTGCCCGTTCTGACACACAGCTCTGTAGTCGCACAAATTGTGGCCTACCGGTCAGGTAGTCCGTGACCCAGGAGACTAAGGGTGCTTCCACTTTCATCCTCCTCATCTTCTCACCCAGTAGCAGGGGCTGAATGGTATTGAAGGCACTGGAGAAGTCAAAAAACATAACCCTCACAGTGCAACCTGCGTTGTCCAGGTGAGAGAAGGCCCTCTGCAGAAGGTAGATGATTGCATCATCCACCCCGATGTTGCGCTGGTATGCAAACTGCAGGGGGTCCATTGATGAACACACCAGGGGTCTGAGGTGAGCGAGGACTAACCTTTCCAGGGTCTTCATGATGTGGGATGTTAGCGCCACGGGTCTGAAGTCATTCAGGACAGTGGGGTGTGCCTTCTTGGGCACTGGGACGAGGCAGGATGTTTTCCACAGCACAGGGACCCTTTCTAGGCTCAGGCTAAGGTTGAAAAGACGCTGGAGTATTCCACACAGTTGGTCAGTACAGACCCTAAGCACCCTTGGGCTGATGCCATCAGGGCCCGCCGCTTTCCACTGATGTAGTCTCTCCAGCTCTCTCTTCACTTGGTTGGTGGTGAAAGCCAGCCCAGGTGGGGAGGTGGGGGGAAGGGGGGTGTTGAGGATCAGTCCAGGGGGAGCAGGGGCGGAGGTGGGGTCACTGATTGTCTCAGCAGAGGTGTTGTGAGCAAAGTGGGGGTGGGACAGCCGTGAGGGTGTGTGGTCTGGGGAGCTGGAGGGGAGGTGGACAGGGCCAGTATCAAACCTGTTAAAAAATTGGTTCAGCTCATTGGCTCTGTCCTGGGTCCCCTCCGTCTGCCCACTGTTTGACTTTTTGAAGACAGTGATATTTCTCATACCCTTCCACACCTCTCTCACCTGGCTCTAGATTGCAGATGTTTAAAAAATTCTCCAACCCCCCCCCCTCCCTACGTAGTTCTTGCTTCCTCTAAAATAATGGGTACATGACACCCCTGAATACTATCTATATTAGATAATACTATATTTGACACGCACATGCACACACCCACCCCCCACACACACACCCTGCCCTGCCCGGTGCCAACACCTTTTTTGACTGGGTGGAATAATGCATGCAGCTTAGAGGTGACCCCCAAAATCAACATCACGAGGCCGTCTTTCCAATTCATCAGGAAAATTGTCTCAAACACCGGGGACTCTGCCTCCACTCTGAGGTACATTGGGGCCAAGTGCTCTTGTAAAGGTGAAACAGGCGGAATTGAAATCCTTCCCCTTTGTATGTAGTAAAAAAAGCCAAGTAGATCCTGCAATTTTATTGCGCCGGGAAGCCTTTTGATGGTTATATTATGTCATCCATAATGTATGTGCTCTGCTTATGGAGCCCTGGGAGTGAGTCTCACGTGGAGAAAGACGAGGCGTCTGGCACAATACACATGCTGAGCCACTGAGCCCGGCGCAGACGTCTCTGATTGAAGTCCATTATCGATCCCGCTGGCTGCTATGGCAGAACAGAACAGGGCACACTGATTCTGGGTCTCATTTGTCAGAAGGTGATGCTGCCTTTAATCTTTACTAACCACACTCTAACCAGACCCTTTAGAGCTTAAATGTAACACACAATGGATAGAAACAATGGCAAGGCAGATTTAAGTGGTAGTTTTTACATTTTATTTGATGTACTTGATGCGGATGGTGATACAGTATACTTTTGATCTCGTAAAGACACTGTACCCTTGGGACCAGAGTTTGCAGGTGTTGAGTGGGACTTGTGAGTGAGTGATTCATCCAGTCAATGAGAATCGCCATGTGTATAGAGATTACAAGTGGCCATAGAGGGTAGACACAGTATAAAACAGGTAGAGCTTTGGGTAGTTACCTGTTGTCTGCAGGTAGACATGCCAGGACAGAGAGGCTAGTTGAAGGCTGATCAGTGGAAACACAAATACTATTTAGTCAGCCAACCGTAGCCTGTGCAGAAGATTACAGGGGTGCAGGGTCAGTGTAATGGCCATATGTTTCAATGAACTGGAAACAGAGACAAAAAAACATTTAAATAAAGGGGTGAAAGAAAATATTGAAGGACTAATTGGAAGCGAATTAGCACAAATTAACATCGGGGCATTGATTTTTAGCATTTAAAGGTTAATGCGATTTCTGACTGTCTGTCTGGACTGGCCCTGGGAGGCACCGCAGGGCCTGAGGGGGAGAGAGAAAATGAGAGCGTGTGAGAGGGAAAGAGATAGAGAGCCTGTTCATGAATGGCAGAGCAGCGCTGTATGATATGGTAATAAATGCATGGTGGGGAGAGTTATCCCTTTAGCTTTGGGTGGAGTGACTGAATCGGCGTCTGCTCCAGGGACCTGACAGGAGACACAGTCTCTGGTCCATCCCCCTTGACCAATGACATCTCAAGCCCGCTTTCTTATCAGCAGCCTAGCACATGGCTGATACACACACAAGCGGCTCCTCCTCATTGCTGAAATATGTCTGATCAACTGAGTGCGCTAGCTCGCTTTCTCCTCTGTCTCTGCTTTCCTCCAAAATACAAGGTTTTCAATGAGATTGTCATGGGGTATTACAAATGCAACGGCATTCTGCGTTCGTGCGTGTGTGTCTGTGTGTAAATGTTGATTATATGCACTCTTGGGAGGGACTACTGTACGGTACTCAATGTAAGTTTGCCATGAATGTGAATCGACAGTACATAGGCTTAAATTCTATCGATGCAGATAGGTTTTTTTCTACAGCACATTTCAGAAGTGCACTGGATTTTCAAAGCATTACGTCCTGGATGGAGGGAGTTGTCACTGGATTTGGAAATTGGCAGTCACGTTGGTAGTCCTGTTGCTAGCACTGGATAACCATCAGTACTGAACAGGACATGCCACTGGACTGCCATAATAAAATATTCTCTCCATCCAGGTGCACATCAAATCCGCTGTCTAACAATACCATTCTGGACTTACAGTACTGTATGTAGTCTTCAGTGACAGCAGCACACAGGTCATGACTGGGCTGTTCAAAGTGACATTTTCTGATCCAATCTGTATGGCAGTTCTATAATGGAGTAATCAGTGTAAAGGAAGACAACGCTATCCTCCCTGTTGTAATGTAGGTAGGTAGTAGGGAACAGCGATGAGGATCCAGTGACAGGGTCATGATTAAATGGCTTCAACAGGTCCTTCGTCCGTTGACTGTCCTGGTCTATTGGACTAGCTTTCACCCTTGGGGCAGTATTCATTATGAACATAGGACTTTGGTCCTAGCTTTATTCTAGGATGTGTTAGTCTATTCAATGCTATAATCAAATTGGTCATCACAAATACTGCATTTTTCATTAGGCACCATGAATTTGTGAGGTATACACTATTACAGATTCATGCCAAACTTTTGGAGTGGCAGAGAAATGTTATCAACATGTATCTCAGATTTCCTCTACTATTCAAAACATGGCCTTTCCCCCCTTTCTGGCTCAGTGTGTTCTGACCCCACTCCACTTTTCTAAGGGCAGCGTTGACATTCAAGATTATGGGCATATCAGTTTTTGAAAGCCCCATCTCATAAAAATGAATATGCCCAAGCAGAGGGCGGTGTCTGACCTTCAACTCTCAAGGTAATGAGACTGAAGAACACAAACAACTTGTTGTGTTTTTCTTACCCGCGGATAGACTCCTCCGTTTGGTTTGAGAGGTAGAGGAATGTTAGTTATTCCAGTGCACCTTTCCTCTGCTCATTACCACTGCTCTCTAAGGGAGGCCTGTACCACACCACACTTAGCATAGATTTAAAAAGATGAGATCTCTCAAAGTGTAGGAATTATATTAAGCTTTTCTCCAGGGTGTGGGAGCTGCAAGGACTGCTTCAGAGCAAACACACATGGAGGTGAGCTCACCAGATTGGGCTGCCTGGGGAGATTAAAATGGCCGCCTCACAGGCCCCCTTGCTGAGCGCTGTCATATCTGTTTACTGATTAGTGCCGCGGTGCGGCCCACCGCCATTTACCACACGATGAGGCAATGAGAATCATTCCCACGTATTTCCCTACCAATACCTATCAACGTGGCAGGAATGAAATGAGGAGCCACCCTCAAGGAGGTGCTTGTCAACAGTTCTTTGTGTAATGGATTGAGGCGTCTCAATCAAATTAAATGCAATTGTCGTGCTGCAGCATTCCTCAATCTCTAAATTAAACCATTTGTCCCCACTAGCTGCACCAAGACGATCCGATGACAGTATCTGTCAGAGGTTTAGATTGTCATTGCCTAGTCAGGTTTGCAAGAATGATAATTGCAATGTGTTTTTGGGATATTTTGGGTGCAATTTCCTGCCCATGGAGAAGATAATATGAGACATCCACTTAAAATGTTGTCTTTCTCCCTTTCTACCAGCTCAGCAGTGATTGACTGCAGACCTTAACTGTAGAGACAATCAGGGCTTCGCTGTATGCTGTTGGCCAGATTTGAAGTTTTCGGATTGCGGTTTACTCATCACCGTCTAGCTAAGTAAATTGTCATTTTCATTGCACTCCTTAAATGGCAAGGCATGCAATCTCTCCAGGCGGTATCATCATCCTCCTCGCCTTTCATCAGATTAAATTGCCCATCTAATTGCGGCAACATGCTTCATCTCGAAGGAAAGAGTAATCGGCACTTAAGGATTCCAGCAAAGCTTTGATGGTATCTATCAGCGAGCACTGACGTCTATTGTCTAAAATCATTACTTTTTATTTTCAAATTAGCACTATCAATTAGTTTACCTCAAGACTTACCTTCATATTAATGAACCTTTCTGATTTTGATTCAGTTGTTACTGTAAGCACGTCAATACGCTGGATCAGCTGGATCAATGCACGCATAATTCCCTTAATCAAAATCCATGGTGCACGTTGTAAAAAATAAGTTAATTTGAGACTGCCACACACAAATTATTGAGTTGAAAGATCCTGAAACTTAGAAATCACCAGGGTACTTGCATTGGTGTTTATCAAAGAGACTAAATATAATATAATATACTGTATATCCGTGTTTTGTACTTTGAAGTTGTTCAATGCACAATATGAATGAATATTGATTTTAGGTTAATAGCTGGTGTGAAAGGTCAAATCAATCATCACACTTAATTAATACAAATGAACACATGGGAGGTAAATAACTGTAACTGTTATCACTGGGGTAAATATGAGCAGCTGGGATGCACATAGTTTGCACCTGTTTCTTCCATAAGTAAGTAAACATAGAAGCTATAACAACTATGTAAAACACTGTTTACTGTATATGACATAATGAAGACAGCTTCATAGTGTAGCCTTCTTGTTCCCCCCCCCACGTAAAAAAGGATCATTCTTCAACTCTAAATGTTAAAAAATGTAAGAACTCTCGTGTCAATTATCAACATGGAGTAAACATGTCCCGTCACACCTCCCCCTTCAGTAACTCTACATTTAAGTTAATACACTCGGAGTCTGGAGCAACATTGCCACAACCCTGTCTTTAAAGTGCCAGTCCTCCCCATGGCCGTCAGGGTGAACCCTATTTCCAGTGAGGTCAGGTATGAGTAATGGCCTTGCTCTCCTCCGCCTTATTTACTCGAAAGGCAACTGTCAGCGTTATGATTATGTATTTTCAATTTACAGGCGCTAGAGAGAGCCTTCTATACCCTTGGGCCATGTCTTAATTATTTACTCCCACTGCATTTCATTCCCCAGACACCCAGAATCAGAACCTCCCTCAATAATTAACTTAGTTCCACTTTTCAATCTCAAATCCAACACTTTTTCATTTGTCTGCAGTGTAATTTTTCATCTGGGCTCCATATTAACATGTCCTTAGCTTATCGGACCGCGTGGTTACTCTGCTTAACCACTTCCCGCTAATTGAACCAATGCTTTGGTTGCTCTCCAGGAAAGTACTACTTGTCGCAGAATGGGAACAAAACACTGCTCTCCCCATATGTTTTGATTATACTCAAGTCTAAAACCTGATTAGGTCCAGCACTACTGCATATAGTGTGTTTGCGTGTGAGTCTGTATGCTCTAGCACCACACCACTCTGTACTGACAGGAGAGGATAGGTTGACTTTGAATTGGCTCAGCGAGCAGCTGTCAGTATAGTGTACCAGTCCTTTGTCACAAGAGACACACATTGTTAAGATCACAATTTACTGACAGAGCTGCCAGTTGGAGCTCACAGCATGGCTGTGTTCTGTTCCAACCAAACAAGACAGGACACCCATCTTGTACATAACCTTCAGGGGAACAACATCTGAGATTAGACCATATCACATGACTACCCTACATAGTTTATATCCTGAATGTTTGAGAAGATTCAACATAAAGTACCTGGTTACTAATGTAGTACCTGTCACACATACAGTATAATCTCACTTGTAACTGTACAAACACAGCTACTAAATAGCCTGTAATCCCTTTCCTTGGGGATAACTCTGTGTCTTTAATGAATGAGTTATTAATCATAGTCATCATGACACTGACACCCATATGTAAATGCCACACAGACATAGTCTGTTATGTATCAATAACCAGAGGCTCTGCCACTGTAAACAGCTGTTTGGAATGACACTCGCTTGAGGGATTTCCTAATTGGCTCCTATAAATGGATCTGCCGTACAGAACCAACAAGCCCCCTTCTGCTCTCTCTCTGTCTCTGTCTCTCTCTCTCTCTCACACACACAGTCCCCCCTTCAACTCACAACCCTTAATCCCTCCATCATATCATCCCTCCATCTTTTTCCTTTTTCTTCCATCCAGACCATCCTTTTACACTTCTCAGTTGTCTTTTGTTGTTGTATTTTTCAACAGCGACCCTCTGTGACAGATCAAATCCTGGTGAAAGAATCCATCAAGAGGAAGGCAGTAACCCCAGCAGGACCTCGCCCAACTGACTGATGACTGGCAGACTCTCAGAGGGGGGCGGTGGGGTCTCCTCTGTCTTTTCTCTCCTTGAAGTAGGGCTGCAATCTCTGAGTCGTGTGAGTCATGTGAAAAATTCATGTGAAACGTCACACGTGTCCGAAAACCACGTGTTCTTTTGAAGTCTCAATGGAACAGATCAGTTTAAGACAAATATTTTCCACTGAGCATACAGTTAGGATACATATTGTACAATACAAATGTACCTAATTAATGTTTTGGAGGACTTTGATGTAATTTAACCATACTGTTGACCAGTTTCAGAGCAGTAAGTCATGTTTTAGAGACTTTCATTATTATGCATTTAGCACAGAACTGTGTACAGTGTTCAGTATTGGTTCATAACATCATAACATCCTAAGTCTCTCGCCCCTTCTGTTTCAAGTTCAGCCAACTTCTGAGTCCCCTCTCTTTTTTCTCTCACTCCTGCATATACTGTACCAATCACTAGGAGAGAGTTGGAAGAAGGGGGAGATGGGCGGGGGTTGGAGTCAGTCGTCTGTAATGAGATATGCGTTCCTTAACAGCTGCCCAGTCCCATTGAACAGGCCTCCTCACCCAGGGTACTTCATTACTTGGTGAGAAACACATTACAGTGCGCCACAGGACACAGGGAGTAGGGAGTGAGGGAAACCTCTGGGGAATGGGTCATAATCACACAGGTCACTTATCAAAGGGCAGGAGCGAAGCCCGGACGCTGAGGCTCTCTGTGTTGTTATATATGCTCTACGCCCTGCACTTACTTTGCCAACTACAGTGGGGAGAACAAGTATTTGATACACTGCCGATTTTGCAGGTTTTCCCACTTACAAAGCATGTAGAAGTCTGTAATTTTTATCATAGGTACTCTTCAACTGTGATTGACGGAATCTAAAACAAAAATCCAGAAAATCACATTGTATGATTTTTAAGTAATTCATTTGCATTTTATTGCATGACATAAGTATTTGATACATAAGAAAAGCAGAACTTAATATTTGATACAGAAACCTTTGTTTGCAATTACAGAGATCATACGTTCCCTGTAGTTCTTGACCAGGTTTTCACACACTGCAGCAGGGATTTTGGCCCACTCCTCCATACAGACCTTCTCCAGATCCTTCAGGTTTCGGGGCTGTCGCTGGGCAATACAGACTTTCAGCTCCCTCCAAAGATTTTCTATTGGGTTCAGGTCTGGAGACTGGCTAGGCCACTCCAGGACCTTGAGATGCTTCTTACGGAGCCACTCCTTAGTTGCCCTGGCTGTGTGTTTCGGGTCGTTGTCATGCTGGAAGACCCAGCCACGACCCATCTTCAATGCTCTTACTGAGGGTAGGAGGTTGCTTTCCAAGATCTCGCGATACATGGACCCATCCATCCTCCCCTCAATACGGTGCAGTCGTCCTGTCCCCTTTGCAGAAAAGCATCCCCAAAGAATGATGTTTCCACCTCTATGCTTCACGGTTGGGATGGTGTTCTTGGGGTTGTACTCATCCTTCTTCTTCCTCCAAACACGGCGAGTTGAGTTTAGACCAAAAAGCTCTATTTTTGTCTCATCAGACCACATGACCTTCTCCCATTCCTCCTCTGGATCATCCAGATGGTCATTGGCAAACTTCAGACGGGCCTGGACATGCGCTGGCTTGAGCAGGGGGAACTTGCGTGCGCTGCAGGATTTTAATCCATGACGGCGTAGTGTGTTACTAATGGTTTTCTTTGAGACTGTGGTCCCAGCTCTCTTCAGGTCATTGACCAGGTCCTGCCGTGTAGTTCTGGGCTGATCCCTCACCTTCCTCATGATCATTGATGCCCCACGAGGTGAGATCTTGCATGGTGCCCCAGACCGAGGGAGATTGACCGTCATCTTGAACTTCTTCCATTTTCTAATAATTGCGCCAACAGTTGTTGCCTTCTCACCAAGCTGCTTGCCTATTGTCCTGTAGCCCATCCCAGCCTTGTGCAGGTCTACAATTTTATCCCTGATGTCCTTACACAGCTCTCTGGTCTTGGCCATTGTGGAGAGGTTGGAGTCTGTTTGATTGAGTGTGTGGACAGGTGTCATTTATACAGGTAACGAGTTCAAACAGGTGCAGTTAATACAGGTAATGAGTGGAGAACAGGAGAGCTTCTTAAAAAAAAACTAACAGGTCTGTGAGAGCCGGAACTCTTACTGGTTGGTAGGTGATCAAATACTTATGTCAAGCAATAAAATGCTAATTAATTATTAAAAAATCATACAATTTGATTTTCTGGATTTTTGTTTTAGATTCCGTCTCTCACAGTTGAAGTGTACCTATGATAAAAATTACAGACCTTTACATGCTTTTTAAGTGGGAAAACCTGCAAAATCGGCAGTGTATCAAATACTTTTTTAAAAATTTATTTCACCTTTATTTAACCAGGTAGGTCAGTTGAGAACAAGTTCTCATTTGCAACTGCGACCTGGCCAAGACAAAGCAAAGCAGTGCGACAAAAAAAAAAACACAGAGTTACACATTAAACAAACAGTCAAAAACACAATAGAAAATCTATATATAGAGTGCAAAATGTAGTGCAAAAATGCAGTAAGGTTAGGAGGTAGGACAATAAATAGACTATAGTGGTGAAATAAATTACAGAATTATCATCATTAACACAGGAATGAAGGATGTGCAAATTATGATGTGCAAATAGAGATACTGGAGTGCAAGATTAGTGAAAATAAACAAAAATAAATATGGGGATGAGGTAGTAGTGTGGGCTATTTACAGAAGGGCTATATACAGGTGCAGTGATCGATAAGCAGCTTTGACAACTGATGCTTAAAGTTATTGAGGGAGATAGGAACCTCTAGCTTCAATGATTTTTGCAATTCGTTCCAGTCGTAGGCAGCAGCGAACTGGAAGGAATGGCGGCCAAAGGAGGTGTTGGCTTTGAGGGTGACCAGTGAGATATACCTGCTGGAGCGCATGCTACGGGTGGGTGTTGCTATAGTGACCAGTGAGCTGAGATAGGGCGGGGATTTACCTAACAAAGACTTGTAGATGACCTGGACTCAGTGGGTTTGGCGACGAATATATAATGAAGGCCAGCCAACGAGAGCATACAGGTCGCAGTGGTGGGTAGTGTATGGGGCTTTGGTGACAAAACGGATGGCACTGTGATAGACTACATCCAATTTGCTAAGTAGAGTGTTGGAGGCTAGTTTGTAAAAAACATCGCCGAAGTCAAGGATCGGTAGGATAGTCAGTTTTACAAGGGCATGTTTGGCAGCATGAGTGAAGGAGGCTTTGTTGCGAAATAGGAAGCCAATTCTGGATTTAATTTTGGATTGGAGATGGTTGATGTGAGTCTGGAAGTTAAGTTTATAGTCTAACCAGATGCCTAGGTATTTGTAGGTGTCCACGTATTCTAATTCGGATCCGTCGAGAGTAGTGATGATAGTCCGGTGGGCGGGTGCTGGCAGCGTTCGATAGAAAAGCATGCACTTAGTTTTACTAGCGTTTAAGAGCAGTTGGAGGCCACGGAAGGAGTGTTGTATGGCATTGAAGCTTGATTGAAGGTTAGTAAACACAGTATCCAAAGAGGGGCCAGATGTATACAGAATGGTGTCATCTGCATAGAGATGGATCAGAGAGTCACCAGCAGCGAGAGCGACATCGTTGATGTATATAGAGAAAAGGGTTGGCCCAAGAATTGAAAAGAAATGCAGACATTAAAGGTGAATTTCACCCTGGCTCTGTCATTACTATATTGACAACATTATGTTTTTATCATAAACATCACAATTATCCAAAACACAAGCTAAAACTAGCACATTTTAGTTTCACTGGTAGAATTGTGAAGTTTCGACTCCCTGTGTCTGCTCATAGTGAACCACAAAGTCTGGCATTCATAGTGAATGCTGATACCACCCGCTTTGTAGAGGGTGCGTGCCCACAAACTTGAATAATGGCATTGTTTACTTTGAACGACCAACACACAGTAATCTCATAACTTCTCTAGGTAAGATTGTTTAGGAAACTTCAGTTTTTCACTGTTTGTCATCATGCATGTGTGGTTTTATGGGCCTGGCTGTGCTGATTACAAACAAGTGAAAAAATGTTCACTACAGTTGAGGAACAATGGGGAAGTAATTCTGCTTTGAAAGTTGATAAACTTGTAACCCCACTTTTGTGAAAATGGAACTGGGATGTTTTGGTACCTACTGGAGAGCTCTTCTTTGTCTACACCCATTCAGCATCGTTCACACCCTCTTTAGCCTTAGCCCCACCCATCTCTAAGGATTCACATGTGAGGCCATGTATTAAACAGAGTGAGTATGACGGTAATGTACTAAACAACCAAAGATTTCAAGACTAAAGGTTGGTTTATACTACGTCTATCGACATGTCTGTAGAGCAGGGTTTCGTAAACTTTCAGCCTGGGACCCAAATTAGAAATGCTGTGTTTTCCTGGGACCCAAGCTTAGGAAAATATGCAACTATACGTAAATATTGTTACATTTAATTGCCCTGTTGCTGTTAAAATACAATACATATTTTTATTCTAAGCTGGAATAAACTGATAGATCACATCACACGGATGTAGACCAGAAAAGACACAGACACACACACACACACACACCGTCCTAATGAGAGGTGTGTGGCTGGTTGAAGTTTCAACAAGCATGTCTATTCTGGGCTCAGTTTTCGACAGTGTAACACTGAGGTCATGCTCAGCATTGAGACTGTTTCTGTACTTGTTTTTTAAGTACAGCGGGTGAAATAAGTATTGAACACGTCACCATTTTTCTCAGTAAATATATTTCTAAAGGTGCTATTGACATGAAATCTTCACCAGATGTTGGTAACAACCCAAATAATCCATACATACAAAGAAACCAAAACAAATAAGTTCAGAAATTAAGTTATGTGTAATAATGTGAAATGACACAGGGAAAAAGAAAGGGAGGTGCAAAAAGGCATGGAAAGCCAAGACAACAGCTGAAAACTATCAGTAATTACAGTTTTTACCAACTGCTTACACACAAAATCTTTTCATGTCACACGATTTTTGAAACCTCTCACTCAAAGTGCAAAACTACATGCCAAATCTTCAAAACCATAAGCTATTTCTCAGCCTTTGACTCAGTTTTCAATTGCATAAAACACTTTTTTCAAAACACTACACACAATTCTCTACCTAAAACACAAAAATCGAACAGGAAGTGACTTGCTTTCCTTTTCCAAACACAACCAATCAAAATGCTACACTTATTCACCAGGTCACACACACACACTCCTCACATGTGCAAACACTAATTGCTTAACTGATCACTAACCAATCACTGCTTTACTGTAGTATAGGCCTATAAATAGGTCAAAGGTCCGATTAACTGTTTTGAACAATGGATGCTAACAATGGACAGAGAGCAAGAGGAGTAGGAGGGAGAGGCAGGGGACAACAATGAGGACAAATTCAAAGACGAAGAGTTGGAGGAGGAAGAGGAAGAAGAGGACGAGGGCAAAGAAGAGAAGGAAGGAGAGCCATCTCTGATGAGATTAGGGCAACACTTGTTGATCATGTGATCAACCACGGTTTGACCATGAGAGAGGCTGGATTGAGAGTCCAGCCCAACTTGAGTCGATTTATAGTGGCGTCCATAGTTCGAACCTTCAGAAATGAGAACAGGTATGCAACTATCTAATGACTATTTTAGCATTACAATAATGTACTGTAAAATACGTATGACTGCATAGTATTGCATAAACATTTGTAACTCTAAGCCATCCATTTACTGCACTGCATTGAATGAATGAGGTTGGTTATCATGCTGTACTAAATTTTTTTGTAAATTGTTTACAGTTCCTATGCTGAACAGTTCTGTACAGAGTGGAAAGGCATCATGGAGGACGAGGACGCTTGTTTACAGATGTACAAGAGACTGCAATTATAAATATGGTTTTGGCCAACAATGCAATTAGGATTCGAGAGATAAGAGAGCATATCTTGAATAATGACACCATATTCAACAACATCAATGCTGTAAGCCTGTCGACCATACAACGCATCCTCCAACGGCACCAAGTGACGATGAAACAACTCAAGAAGTCAAGAATCAAGTCAAGAATCTGCGACATGACTTTGTAGAGGTATGTATGCAACACTACTTCCAGTACTTCAGACATACCATATTTACTCATCTGTATATCATTTTGTCTGTTACAGAGAGTATTGGAGATGGATGCCCATGTAATTCGCCATGAATTTATTTATGTGGATGAGGTTGGCTTCAACCTCACCAAAACCAGGCGCTGAGGAAGAAATATAATAGGACAGAGGGCAATTACCAATGTCCCTGGACAGTGTGGGGGTAATATAACTATGTGTGCTGCCATCACTCAAAACGGGGTCCTCCATCACAATGCCACACTGGGTCCGTACAACACCGGCCATATACTCACTTTTCTGGATGCAATTTACACAATGCTTGTCCCTGATCCAGATCAGGAGCCTGCTAGATTTGTGGTTATATTGGACAATGTTAGTTTTCACCAGGCTGTTCTGGTCCAAAACTGGTTTCCCACCCATCCACAATTTGTAGTTTTGTACCTACCCCCATATTCACCTTTTCTAAATCCCATAGAGGAATTCTTCTCAGCCTGGCGCTGGAAAGTGTATGATCACCAACCCTATGCCCTCATGCCGCTTCTCCAGGCAATGGAGGACGCATGTGGGGACATAGAGGTTGCCTCTGTCCAAGGTTGGATACGCCATGCTAGGAGATACTTCCCTCGATGTTTGGCAAGAGAAAACGTATCTTGTGATGTGGACGAAGTATTGTGGCCAGACCCAGCCCGGAGAAGAGATGAAGGGACTGCACCCCCCCCCCCCCCACCCTCCCCCCGCCAATTCCTGGGTCTCATTGCCAAGGTGTCAAACAAGACACATCTCATGATTGGTAAAAGCAAAGAGCTGTCTCAAGACCTAATTGTTGCAAAACATAATGATGGCATTGGTTATAGCCACATTTCTAAGCTTCTGAATGTTCCAGTGAGCACTGTTGGGGCCATAATATGGAAGTGGAAAGACAATAATTTCACCATAAATTTGCCTCGACCAGGTGCTCCTCGCAAGATTTCTGACAGAGGGGTGAAAAGAATAATCAGAAGAGTTGTCCAAGAGCCAAGGACCACTTGTGGAGAGCTTCAAAAAGACCTGCAATTAGCAGGTACTGTTGTCTCAAAGAAAACAGTAAGTAATGCACTCCACCGCCATGGCCTGTATGCACGCTCACCACGCAAGACTCCATTGCTGGAAAAAAAGCATGATGAAGCTCGTTTAAAGTTTGCTGGACAACATTTGGAAAAGCCAGTGAAATACTGGGAGAATATAGTGTGGTCAGATGAGAGCAAAATTGAACTGTTTGGATGTCATAATACACACCATGTTTGGAGGAGAAATGGCACTGCACATCACCCTAAAAACACCATACCAACAGTGAAGTTTGGAGGTGGGAATATCATGGTGTGGGGCTGCTTTTCAGCAAAGGGTACTGGCAAACTTCACATAATTGAAGGATGGATGAATGGGCAAATTTACAGAGACATTCTTGACAAAAATTTGCTGCCATCTACCAGGATGATGAAGATGAAACGAGGGTGGACATTTCAGCAAGACAATGATCCCAAACACACAGCCAAGGAAACTCTCAAATGGTTTCAAAGAATGAAAATAAAGCTGCTAGAATGGCCCAGCCAATCACCTGACTTAAATCCCATTGAAAATCTATGGAAAGAACTGAAGATCAAGATTCATAGAAGAGGCCCAGGGAACCTTCAAGATTTGAAGACTGTTTGTGTGGAAGAATGGGCCAAAATCACACCAGAGCAATGCATGCGACTAGTTTCTCCATACAGGAGGAGTCTTGAAGCTGTCATTACCAACAAAGGCTTTTGTACAAAGTATTAAATAAATATCAGTAAGTGTGTTCAATACTTTTTCCCTGTGTCATTTCACATTATGACACAACTTAATTTCTGAACTTATTTGTTTTGTTTTGGTTGAAGCACCTTTGGCAGCGATAACAGCCTCGAGTCTTCTTGGGTATGGGGCTACAGGCTTGGCACACCTGTATTTGGGCAGTTTCTCCCATTATTCTCTGCAGATCCTCTCAAGCTCTGTTAGGTTGTATGGGGAGCATCGTTGCACAGCTATTTTCAGGTCTCTCCAGAGATGTTCCATCGGGTTCAAGTCCGGGCTCTGGCTGGGCCACTCAAGAACATACAGAGGACTTGCAGTTCTTCGTGATATCTTTAAAAAAAGGATTACCTACACATACTGAGTAGCTCATGTTATAGACAAAAGTGTGCTGCATGGCAGACCAATCCGAACTCAACTCTCGGCATGTCCAGCGCATCCATTATATCAGCCAATCATGGTTAGCGGGATGGTTCCTGTCTTTTTCAGTGTCTAAACCATCTAGGCTTATAATTTAACAATTGTATTCATATTTAAAGATGGCATAAACGTTTGTTATTAAGGCACATGAAAGTACACATGTTCCAGAAGGCATTTCTGCCCCAAAAATATGTTTATGTTCAAATGCCTCTTCTGTGAGGTAGTGACACGTGACATATGCCTCTTTTCCTGAAAGAAGTCACAAATAAAGAGTATCTCAATTTGGTAGCCATCTATTCCACCCTTGTCTGGAAAACACTCCGTTACTAAAAATAGAATTGTCGATATAGCTAACTCATTCTCTTTGTGTGTTGGTAGCAATGATGAATGTATATAAATCGTCTATTGTTGGTTAGTTGGTTCTCAGCCAGTCATCTAGGTAACAATCTTGCTGCCAATTTAGTGAAGCTAGTTAGCTAACAGCAAGCTGACAATATTGAAATGTCTATGTTAGGTATGCTTAGCCAGCCAGTCTAATAGGGATCAATACAATTAATGGAGTGGTTAAATAGTGTATTGTTGTGTATTTTGTTGTAAGTGGTACAGAATCTGATTCCACCAACATGGGCTTCCAACCCCTAGCTCTGCACATGGTGAAAGTAAGTTGGCCCAAATATTTACAAGCTGACAGCTAAGATTGCTCAATTTACAGTAAGCATGGTATAAACATGAATTGGGTAGTGTTTGTATGGTTTGTGTTTGTTTTATGGGGTTACAGGTGGTTAGAGGTAGCATGAGGATCACATAGTACCTCCCAGACCATTTTATCAATTTAGTCAACCAATCTTCTCTTTTTAACCTGAGTTTTACAAAAAGAAAGGTATCTGGAGTCAATCCACAGTGTCCTGCTGAAAAATACTCCAAAGCAGGGGCATTTTGGGTACACAAGCCTGAAGGAAAAGACACACCTTGCGGTTATGGAGCACAACAACATTGTGCGACAGAAACCAGCAAGGGATACTCAAAAGTATAAAATCGAGACTACAACAGTAATGACACAACCACCTCATTATTCTGCAGGTTCTCAAAACACAATACAAAGACATGTCTACAAAATCCCCCTGCAAAGGGTTACTATTGACAAGAATGATTTGTCAAAGTCACAGTACTTTGAGATGAGGAAGGGGGTTTGATTGTGCAGGGTACATACAGACCACAGGTCTTACACAATTCATACTGTGTAAGACCTGCCTTCCTAAGACTTTTCACACCTACTTTTCTCTCAAAAGCAGTCCCCTCATTGTCCCTAAACAATACGCTAACTGGTCCCATTAGGTTGATACCTTTACCAACAAAGCCGTGTTGCCATACGTTCCTTCTACAAAAAGTGTAAAATGCTAAGACCACAACCATGTCTTTCCAGGAGACGTGCAGTACCAGCAAATCTTCTGCAGGAGGACCAAACAGTTGGTGGTTAAGAAGCCTTTCATCACTTTTAGCAGAGTCTTATCTAGCTGGCTGTTCACTACAGACAGGACAAGCCTATCACCATAAGCACAAGAGTCTCAGCTTCATCCATCAAACAAGGACAACCATATCTACACCCACAAAAACGTATAGTGCGATCAGTATAACATATTTTTAGACCCCCCCACCCCCCCTATCATTCAGCGCACGTATCCCTGAACTGCCTTCCTTCTGGTCAATTATGTGTGAAACACATCTCACTGTCCTAGAAATGCCTCAGACATGATAAAAACAAACCCAGATTCCCCCAGGGTGAAATTCCCCTTTAAATGTCATATGAGTACAGAGGAAGGTGTGTTTTTTTGTGAGGTGACAGCCCAGTTCTCATACAATATGTATGGTGTCCTGAGCAGAGGTGGCACTACATATTCAAAAGTGGTGTAGCAAAATTCGTATGTGTCTTTTCTGGGGCCTGGAGTTTTTCCTGATCTCGTGACCTGGTTAGGTAAAACTCTGGATCCTATTCGTAGGCTATGACAAAATATTATTAAAGTTTTTTCCAATTGCTAACACACTAAAATGACATGCACAGCACAATTATTTAAACTGACACACAGAGAGCAAAACCTCTTCTCAAGTCTCCAAAAGTCTAAATACATTTTCTGCTTTACACACATTTTGCAATTGAAAATGGCACTTTTTAAATGCACTGAACACGGTTCTCTGCATAAGACACAACAATCTGACATAAAGTCAACATGTTTTCCTTTACAAAACACTGCCATTCAAAATGACACTACATGAGCTAATTGGCCAACACATGTGCCACCTGGCCAAACACCTCAATGGTTAATTGTTAACACTTCAATCAGGATGTCAGCACTATGAAAAGACCACAGGTGAGCACCTTTTTTTTACAACAACAATGGAAGACGTTGCAGAGAGAGGAAGAGGAAGAGGGAGGGTGAGAATGAGAGGGGGAGGAAGAGTGAGAGGTAGGGGTAGAGCAGGTAGAGGAGTTCATGGCCAAAGAAGACAACAACTTTCAAATGAAATCAGAGCAACCTTAGTAGATCATGTCATCAACCATGGGCTGACAATGCGAGAGGCTGGACAGACAGTGCAGCCAAACTTGAGCCGTTTTACTATCGCCTCTGTCATCCGGACATTTAGACTGGAGAACAGGTATGTAACCAAAATGTCATGTAGTACACATGTAGCACACCCCATGTCATAGTGTATCAGTTGGGTGACACCTGTTTACTTAGTGTATGACATCAGCCATTCATGAACTGTACAAGTTTCCTGTACAATGTACTCTACTGTGGGGGAAAAATCTTTAGGCTGCATTGTCCAAGCCCTATATTTTTGTTTTTTTTGTTTTTCTAAAGGACTGAGAGACGAAACCGTGGTGGAGGAAGGGGCCAAATGTTCACCGGGGTACAGGAAGCTGGCATTGTAAACTTGGTTTTGGAAAATAATGAAATCAGATTACGAGAAATTCAAAGCCACATCATCCAAGACAACACCATATTCAACAACATTCAACGAGTCAGTCTGTCCACATTGGCTCGCATTCTCAAGCGAAACCAAATCAGAATGAAACAACTTTATAAGGTGCCGTTTGAGAGAAACTCTCAAAGAAACAAAGAGGTCAGACGAGCATATGTGGATGTAAGTACAATATTGACTGCAGTACACTACACGCAACATTGTTTCCCAGTGTACTGGATAACACCATATTGACTGATTTTTGTTCTTTGTTTTCAGGGAGTACTGGAAATGGATGCTCATGCAATCCCACATGAGTTCATCTTTATAGATGAGGCTGGGTTCAACCTAGCAAAGACCAGAAGAAGGGGGAGAAACGTCATTGGCCACAGAGCCATTATAGATGTTCCTGGCCAACGTGGTGGGAACATCACAATGTGCGCTGCCATCTCCAGTATGCATGGTGTCCTCCACCGTCATGCCAACCTTGGACCATACAACACAGCCCATATTCTCACATTTCTGGACAGACTTCACAACATTCTCATACCACCAGAGCGTATGAATGATGCAGACCATCAAAGAAACCAGTACGTTGTAGTATGGGACAACGTGAGCTTTCATCGTGCAGCCCCAGTCCAAAACTGGTTTGCTGACCACCCAACATTTCTCGTGCAATACCTCCCACCATACTCACTATTTCTGAACCCCATAGAAGAGTTATTTTCGGCATGGCGGTGGAAGGTATACGACCGGCAGCCCTTTGTGCGCATGCCTCTTGTGCAGGCCATGGAAGAGGCATGTGATGAGATTGATGTGGGTGCGATTCAGGGATGGATAAGGCACTCAAGGCGCTTCTTCCCTCAATGTCTGGTAAGGGAAGATATTGCCTGTGATGTTGACGAGGCGTTGTGGCCAGACCCAGCTGTGCAGCAAGATGCTGCCTAATTATTTTTCTTGCCTCTTTTTTTTAATGTAATATTTTTTCTGAAATTTTCTTTTTCAGTTTACTGTTTTTTGTGAGAATATCAGGGATAAAATTGTAGACCTGCACAAGGCTGGGATGGGCTACAGGACAATAGGCAAGCAGCTTGGTGAGAAGGCAACAACTGTTGGCGCAATTATTAGAAAATGGAAGAAGTTCAAGATGACGGTCAATCTCCCTCGGTCTGGGGCACCATGCAAACCTTTGTTTGTCCTTACACAGCTCTCTGGTCCTGGCCATTGTGGAGAGGTTGGAGTCTGTTTGATTGAGTGTGTGGACAGGTGTCTTTTATACAGGTAACGAGTTCAAACAGGTGCAGTTAATACAGGTAATGAGTGGAGAACAGGAGGGCTTCTTAAAGAAAAACTAACAGGTCTGTGAGAGCCGGAATTCTTACTGGTTGGTAGGTGATCAGATACTTATGTCATGCAATAAAATGCAAATTAATTATTTAAAAATCATACAATGTGATTTTCTGGATTTTTGTTTTAGGTTCCGTCTCTCACAGTTGAAGTGTACCTATGATAAAAATTACAGACCTCTACATGCTTTGTATGTAGGAAAACCTGCAAAATCGGCAGTGTATCAAATACTTGTTCTCCCCACTGTATGTAGCTGAGTAATCATAAGGTCCGATGAGCAAGGCTAACTGGTGCAAGGTTTTGGACAGTAGTGTTAGCCAAACAATAGCAGCCACTCAGTTGCAGCTATCTGCGATGATCCGGTGTGATGGTCCTGTGATTTCGGCAGAAATCCGGTGAAGTGGAAGGGAATGTAATCTGATATGCGCAGGGATGGTAGCGCACTGTGAAGACTGGCCGATATTGCCCGAACTAAAGCTGGCTGATGCAGGCAGAGCAGTGGTGAGGACCGCTAGCAGTGGCTAGCAATGGCTAGTAGCTAGTTAGCAAGCTAGCTAGCAGGCTAGCTTCTGTCGGAGATTCAGTTAAATTATAAAAAAAAAGATAAATAAATAAATAAAATAGTAGATCCATTCCACTTTGGGTGAGGCGGATTGCAGGAAAAGTATTTGAGGAATAAGAAAAATATAAGGAAAGACAGACTAATTACAGACTATTTACACAGGACATGAGACAGGACAAAAAAAATGTGTCCGCACTGTTACGCCATCTTGGATTTTTTGGATGATTATGATTCCACAGACCGGAGAGGAGCGTGAGCGAAGAAAGAAACCAAGTGCAGAGTCAAACAATGAGGTGTTGGTGCAACCAAACATAGTTGTCGAGAGGCATGGTTGATGAGGCATGAAGGCTGTAGCTAGGAGACCACAGTGACTGACAAGTCAATCCAGCTGTCGCAATGAGCGATGGGGTTACAGCATGAAATCCCAGAGATAGGGTTATATTCACTAGACAAAACAGAGGCAAACGGGCTGAAATTGGGTGAGGTACTATGTCAACTTGTCCAATAAGAAGCGCCTGCTTAACTAAATGAAAAAATTGCTAATGAGCTTGTTCATTAGAAGTAATGTATTCCCATGTATTGGGAACCCAATATGTTTGGTCCACTATAAGTCGCCTCTGCACCCCCCCCCCAAAAAAAAATACATATCCCTTATCTCACTGCGAGGAGGCTCGCACAATCACTCTTTACTCACTGAATATTTATTTCAGAATGCAGCATTTTACTATCAAGGTCAAGCAGCAGGCTTCCACCTTTACCGAGGAGTCATTTGCCTCCAGAGAGAGTCACTTTTTGGTGCTTTTATCTGCTCCACATTTTTCTCACCGAGCCCTGGGCAGGAAGTGACAGAGTTGGTGTGAATAAAGTCAACACAGGCAACTTGGTTTCTTTGAAACTTTGACATCGACGTAACCTCAGATGTAAAGATTTTTCTCCTCCACATCTTATTAAACGTGAATGTTTTCTATAAATCAATTTTTCTAAATCCCTCCACGCAGATACAATCCATTTCTAACATAAAGCAAAAATGCAAAGACATCGGCATGGTCGTGACTTGTCATGACAGGCTGTGAAAATCTGTTAAGGATTATCTCCACCTGTGTAATAGTCGTCCATAAGCTCCTGTTTATCTGGAGGCATGGGGAAATTATTTACGTTTTGACATCTCTCGTACAGTGCTGTTCTGCAGATGTGTGAGGTGTGTGTGTATGTGGATATCATTGTATGTATGCGTGCGTTTGTGTGTGTGCATTCATGCGTACTTGCATATTTAGTTATTTTTATGTATTTGTGTGCATGTGTGTGTGTGTGTGTGTGTGCATGTCCATATATGCATTTGTGTGTGTTATGTGTATCCAAATCAGTCCCAATGCTCCAGTCCACTCATCCTTTGGCAGTTGTGGGGGAATTGAATAGACAGAGGGAAAGAAACACGACAGAAAATCCAGAGCCATGCCAATTTTCTACACATGTTAGATAAATGGACCCTGACGGCCAACCCTCGTTAGAATGCCTCGGTTGACAAAAGCCTACCTGATATCGTCCGGCACTCGCCCAGTCACTGACAGCTGACAGGGCAGAACATAATGAGCACAAACTGAATGTACCAATGTCTAGTTCAATGAATCTGGCTGAGTGTTAGGTCTGTGGTCAGAAAAAAACCCACATGGAACTGTAACCTTAATTTAATCACTGCAGATAGTTTTTCTGCATTGACTGGATGGAGTGGACACTTGATTTCAGAATACGCTGTTGCAGAAGTGCAGGGTGGAAAATCTACTATCTGCAGTTCTGTCCTCTCTTCAACTCAGTGTCGTTGTGATTAGTCCTATTGTAATCATGTGAGAGAACTCAAATGAAGTGTAATTGGTGGGGATGTATAATGCAGATCTTTTCACCCAATGAACAGTGCGTTGAGGCATAAGGAGAGACCTGGTTGTCAACCTCTGAAAGGACTTCGATGAGAAAGAGGCTCATGGCTACAGGGACTGTTACTGTGTTATTCCAATGGATATTCTACCCATGAATTATCGTTGATCCTTCTCAATCAGCTAATCCCTATGTCATACTGTACTCCAGTTTATAGAGCAGATTCATCACATTGGCTACTATACTCAGAGATATCACATTCTGTGCTACACTCATATCACAACCTTTCCTCTCCATCTGCCTCAGCTGTGTGAGTATCTGCCTGTAGATCTGTCCTAGCTAGCAAGAGGTCCCTCTGCTGCCACTCGTATTAATAGTCAGACACTGCTCCAGGGGTCAGAGAGCCAGAGCTTGGCTCATTGAATTACAGACAGCAGCCTTTATTCTCCTGCCCAGGAGGCGTCAGTGGTGTAATACAGCAAAGCAGGGGCCATGCACCAGTAGAAGCATCACTTCACAATGCCAGGCTAGGTTGACGTTAGCGGCAGCGTTAGCCTGTTAGTGTGACACTGTTTCATTAGGTTGCTGCCCCCACATGTCAGCCCTCGGCAGCTCTGAGGCTAGTTGAAGCTAGCGGCTCGCAGGCTAACGGACACGCTCTGTGCATATTAATGTCAGAGGTAATGGATATAAAAAGAGGGAATCAAAGAAAAACATTTGCTGCAATAGTTTCTGTACCAGCCCTTTGTAGTTAGTTGGTAAGCTTTCAATAGGACATTTGCATTGTGAGTACCACAGAAATGTGTCCAATAGCTGACAGATGACTATTTTGTTGTTGTAGTTCACTGAAGATCTATGTTATGACTAACTAATTACAATGTTAAATATAACGCCTGTTTTAGTCAAATTTACTGATATCATGCTTTTCTTTTTGCAAGTTTGTCTCCTCGTTCATTTATTAATGTATACATGTTTCAAGTTCACATTTTAATGTCACATGCACAAGTACAGTGAAATGCCTTTCTTGCAAGTTCTAACCCCAACAATGCAATAATCAGTAGCAATGTAATGTAGTGTGCCAGAAGCCTACAACATGAAATAAATAGATCATTTGAGTCCATCTGCAACCCTCTCCATTGCTCCTTAGACACTCCCTTCTGACATCAGATGGAGTTGTGTGTCAGTAGAGGTCCTATTTTACAACCTCTACCTTTAAATAGTCTACTGACCCAGTCAGGAAGTCTGTCTGCACACTGAAGCATGGTGATAAGTCCAGACAGCTGAGTTTGGCATGGCCTCCCTCTCTCTCTCTGCTGTTATTCCTGGGACATTACCATTCGGAAGGGGAGATGTCCATATATGGACGTGAGTGAAAACACAAAAAATAGTCCCTGGGAGACACAAATACAGTCAAGGTTGACCTTGGAAAAACCAAAGGACTTACCATTGTGAAAACATCTGCAACGGTAGGGATGTAGCACCATTTTGAGTGTTTGAATGTTCAGTGTGTTTTAAACAAGGGTTCATTTGGAGGTTTGTGTGTGTGTGTGTGTGTGTGTGTGTGTGTGTGTGTGTGTGTGTGTGGGATCTGTGATCTGCCATGGAAACACTGTTAGTGTTGGTATAGTCTAAGTAGGGCTGAAGGCAAATAATAGGGTTTAACTGAAGTAACAAAGGAAGATTTTACTGAAAAAAAATGCAGAAGTCCTATAATTTGGGCAGTGATTCTTTTACAAGCCACTTCTGAGGTATCACTGTTGAGGCATTACTGAATGGGCAGTACTCTGAAACAGCAGCAAAATATTGTCAAAAGTTGTCAATAACATATCCCTACTTCAGATACATCGTAGGAGTCTCTGAAAGGGTTAGATGAGGTGTCTGGTTATGTTTCTGAATTGACTCTGTTTTAATGAATGCAGTCAGGCTTCCTTGGATGTCAGTTGTTATTAAATTGAGGGTTGACCACCATGTTTTCCTTAAAAACTTGCTCATGTACTCTTATGCATTAATTGTATTGTTGGTGTCAGGGTCAGTGGTGAGGGAACGAGGCGCAGAGCTGCAGTAAATAGACATTCCTTTATTATCCGTATAAACGAATCCAAAAACAGAAACAAAGGGGAGGTATCGACCGTGTACTGGTGTGAACACAAAACAAATGAACACCACACAAGAATCCACACCCAGGTGGAAAACAGTGGCACATAAATAGAATCCCCAATTAGAGACAACTCAAGACAGCTGCCTCTAATTGGGGATTGAAATTAACTAAACAATAAACAATAAACAATAAACCCCAGTCCACTGTCAAGTCCCAACTGTGGCCCTACAGCTCCCCCCTAGAGGGAGCCAGAGACCTGGCCACAGTCAGAACCTGACAGTTGGACTCTAAAACCCACTACATTTCCTTGGTCTTTACACTCACATTGGTGAGGAACTATAAATCTATGCTGGGCCAAAATATAAAACGCATGCAACAATTTCAAAGAATTTACTTAGTTACATTTCATATAAGGAAATCAGTCAATTGAAATTCATCTATTAGGCCCTAATCTATGGATTTCACATGACTGGGAATACAGATATGCATCTGTTGGTGACAGATACCTAAAAAAAAAAAGGTAGGGGTGTGGACCAGAAAACCAATCAGTATCTGGTGTTACTACCATTTGCCTCATGCAGCGTGACACATCTCCTTTTCATAGAGTCGATCAGGCTGTTTATTGTGGCCTGTGGAACGTTGTCCCACTCCTCTTCAATGGCTGTTTCGAAATTGAGACATCTGTGGCATTGTGTGTTGTGTGACAAAACTGCACATTTTAGAGTGCCCTTTTATTGTCCCCATCACAAGGTGCACCGGTGTAATCATCATGCTGTTTAATCAGCTTCTTGATATGCCACACGTCAGGTGGATGTATTATCTTGGCAAAAGAGAAATACTCACTAACAGAGATGTAAACACATTTGTGCACAACATTTTAGAGAAATAACCTTTTTGTGTATATAGAACATTTCTGTAATTTTTTATTATTTCAACTCATGAAACATTTATTTGTGTTCAGTGTAAGATACATATACCATAGTTGTCTAACTCGGCACCAATATGGTCAGTGGCCACATGTGTGTAGATAGTCCTTCAACTTTTGAGGAAGTACTTTGCGAATTACTCTTCTATCGCAGGTTTATAATGGTCTCTTAAATACAGTTTGAGCATCAGGTCATCTCAGGTCACAGTCACAGGTGCTTATCAATTAGAATACAAATATATCTGCTGCTGTGGTGATCTTAAACTGTAAGAAGAATGAAAGGCAATGGGTAAATTCCATTCGACCTGAATCTATGTAATTCTCATAATGTATGTAGGTGTAAATGGGAAGAGTAATCCTTCAGTTCACAGGATTTACACAGATAAGCCAGTCAACCAGCGTTAAACCTATTTCTCTCTCTCTCTCTCTCTTCCACTCCCTCCTTCTCCATCCACTTCTTCATCCCTCTCTCTACCCCACTCACTGGCATTGCAACACTGCCCCCTTTTTTAG
Source organism: Thymallus thymallus (assembly GCA_023634145.1). Taxonomy (NCBI): domain Eukaryota; kingdom Metazoa; phylum Chordata; class Actinopteri; order Salmoniformes; family Salmonidae; genus Thymallus; species Thymallus thymallus. The sequence continues at coordinate 15,232,337 of CM042390.1, forward strand.
ACAGTGCTGCACTCTTCACAAGCTCCCAATAAACACGTGTGCTCACTGCAGGAGAATTAATAAGTGACAAGGTAATCTACCCACAAGCAATTTTAGGACAAATTTCATGCCATGGGGTGGATCATTTTTTTCTCCAATTTAAAGCAAATTCCCTTAAATTCTACACATTTTGTAATTACTTGATAATATGATATCTGAGTGAAAAGGACTAACAAAATCAGTGGGTGACTCCTGGAGGTCAGGGCACCTGGGCATGTGCCCGGTCGGTATTTAACCATGATTACTTCAATTTTAGATGGATAGCTAGACTAACTACCAATTTAAAAACTGTTAGCTGACATGGCTAATTGAGTGACTGTCAATGACTGACATAACAAGAGAAACTTCTGATGCACAACCAAATTTCGAAATTTCACCTGGTGTGTTGTACTTTTCTTACTCTCAATAGTAAGTTGAGACCCCGACTGAGTTCCCAAAAATATATACTGTATATACTGAACAAAAATATGTGTTTGTCACGGTTTGGATTAATGGGACGGTAAACGGAGCGCTGGTGAAGTGTCATCCTTTTTATTTTAAATGAGATGTACTCACGAAGCATTCAAAATAACAAAGGAGAGTAAAACAACTAACTACAAACAAAAAACACAGTGACTTACTTGCTGGGCTACAGGCAGTGCAGACAAGCAGGAACAAACAATGATCCACACACAGGTGGCTGTGTGTGGAGTCTAAATACTATCCCCAATCAGAGACAACGCTAGACAGCTGTCTCTGATTGGGGATGATAATCTCCCTAATAGGAGTGTGAGGACTTGGTTGTGTGCCTCTCATCCTCCCCTAGGTGGGGGTAAGAGGCCTTATCACAACCAAGCCCTCACAGTACCCCCCCCCCCTAAGGTGCGGACTCCCGATCGCACACATACAATCCCCCCTCTCCTGAAAGAAAAAATGTCCAAAACTAGGGGGGACATGGCGGGGTACTGAGGTGGTTGCTGGTGGGGGCTCCGGTTCCGGTTCCGGGCGTGGCACAGGCTGTGAGAGTAGCTTTCCTCCTACCTCTCCGTTGCACGCCCGGTCCGGTCCGGACCCCGGCGCGGTGGTTCCCCCCTCAGTACTCCCGCCATTCACCAAGTCCTGTCTGGACCCTGGTGCGGGAGCCCTCGACCCTGGAGAGGGGCTGACAACCGGCCCCGGACTGGGCACCGGTGGAGCGGACTGCTCCGGCACTGGAGCGACGCAGATGACCGGCCCCGGACTGGGCACCGGTGGAGCGGACTGCTCCGTCAATGGAGCGACGTAGACGACCGGCCCCGGACTGGGCACCGGTGGAGCGGACTGCTCCGGCACTGGAGCGGCGCAGACGACCGGCCCCGGACTGGGCACCGGTGGAGCGGACTGCTCCGGCACTGGAGCGACGTAGACGACCGGCCCCGGACTGGGCACCGGTGGAGCGGACTGCTCCGGCACTGGAGCGAAGCAGACGACCGGCCCCGGACTGGGCACCGGTGGAGCGGACTGCTCCGGCACTGGAGCGAAGCAGACGACCGGCCCTGGACTGGGCACCGGTGGAGGAGACTGCTCCGGCACTGGAGCGAAGCAGACGACCGGCCCTGGACTGGGCACCGGTGGAGGAGGCTCCAGGCCTTGAGCTGTGGCTGGAGGCTCCGGGCTGCTGACCTTCGCTGGAGGTGGCGGAACGCTGACCTTCGCTGGAGGTGGCGGAACGCTGACCTTCGCTGGAGGTGGCGGAACGCTGACCTTCGCTGGAGGTGGCGGAACGCTGACCTTCGCTGAAGGCCTCGGGCTGCTGACCTTCGCTGGAGGCCTCGGGCTGCTGACCTTCACTGGAGGCCTCGGGCTGCTGACCTTCACTGGAGGCCTCGGGCTGCTGACCTTCACTGGAGGCCTCGGGCTGCTGACCTTCACTGGAGGCCTCGGGCTGCTGACCTTCTCTAGGGGTCTCGGGCTGCTGACCTTCTCCGGGGGTCTCGGGCTGCTGACCTTCTCCGGGGGTCTCGGGCTGCTGACCTTCTCCGGGGGTCTCGGGCTGCTGACCTTAGCCGGAGGTTTCGGGCAGCTGACCTTCACCGGAGACCTCGGGCAGTTGACTCTCACCGGAGGTCTCGGGTTGGACGCCGTGCCCACCCTGGGCACCGACGCAGAGGTGGTCTTCAGCCCTGCAGCTGGTCTGGCTGTCGGCCCCAGACTGGGCACCGACACGCTATGGAGCTCCTGCTCCACAGCGGGACTGAACGTCGTGCCCACCCTGGGCACCGACGCAGAGATGGTTTCCAGCCCTCTGGTGGGGCTGGCTGTCGGCCCCAGACTGGGCACCGACACGCTATGGAGCTCCTGCTCCACAGCGGGGCTGAACGTCGTGCCCACCCTGGGCACCGACGCAGAGATGGTTTCCAGCCCTCTGGTTGGGCTGGCTGTCGGCCCCAGACTGGGCACCGACGCGCTATGGAGCTCCTGCTCCACTGCGGGACTGAACGTCGTGCCCACCTTGGGCACCGACGCGGAGATGGTTTCCAGCCCTGTGGTTGGGCTGGCTGTCGGCCCCAGACTGGGCACCAACGCGCTATGGAGCTCCTGCTCCACAGCGGGACTGAACGTCGTGCCCACTCTGGGCACCGACGCAGAGATGGTCTCCAACCACAGAGCTGTGCTGGCGACCGTCGTTGTAGCCTCCGTGCGAGGAGTAGGCACGGGGCGTACAGGACTGGGGAAACGCACCAGTGGTCTGATGCGAGGCGCTGGCACGGGTCGCGCCGGGCTGGGGAAACGCACCGTTTGGCTAGTGCGTGGAGCAGGCGCGGGCCGTACCGGGCTGGGGAAACGCACCATAGGGCTGGTGCGTGGAGCTGGCACGGGTCGCGCCGGGCTGGGGAAACGCACCGTTTGTGTGGTGCGCTGAGTCGGTCTCCTCTTCCTCCGACTCTGGACCGGCGCTGGAGGCACCGGACTGGGAACTGGCGCTGGAGCACGACTGTCCCTGTCGTCCCTACTCCACCGCCAATCCCCATCCTGTGAGGGCTCCTCCGGGAACCCCCACGAGTGAGGGAACAGAAGCACATCGTCGTCGTCTTCCTCCGACTCCTCTCTGTACTCCTGCTCCCACGGCTGTAGGGGCTCCTCCTGGAACCCCCACGAGTGCAGTGGTCGGGGCTCTTCTCCCTCGATCCCCGACCACCCCCATAGCCCCCCCCCCAAAATCAGTTTGAGGGGTTTTCTGGGCTCCAGGCTGGTCCTCAACTCTAGCCCGGTGACGTGTCCTCCGTCTCCGGCGCCTCGGCTGCTCCGGACCCCAGCCTTCCTCCACCGAGCGATAATAAGAGTGTTCCTCCTCGGTAATTTTTCCCATACCGAGGAGGATATCTCCTAAAGTTATCCCCCGTTGCGTCCCAGGGTGGTGGATCATTCTGTCACGGTTTGGATTAATGGGACGGTAAACGGAGCGCTGGTGAAGTGTCATCATTTTTATTTTAAATGAGATGTACTCACGAAGCATTCAAAATAACAAAGGAGAGTAAAACAACTAACTACAAACAAAAAACACAGTGACTTACTTGCTGGGCTACAGGCAGTGCAGACAAGCAGGAACAAACAATGATCCACACACAGGTGGCTGTGTGTGGAGTCTAAATACTATCCCCAATCAGAGACAACGCTAGACAGCTGTCTCTGATTGGGGATCACAATCTCCCTAATAGGAGTGTGAGGACTTGGTTGTGTGCCTCTCATCCTCCCCTAGGTGGGGGTAAGAGGCCTTATCACAACCAAGCCCTCACAGTGTTGGTCCCATGTAAAATAAAAGATACCCAACATTTTCCACACACATAAAAAAAACCATAAAGGCCTGATTGGTGGAGTGCTGCAGAGATGGTTGTCCTTCTGGAAGGTTCTCCCATCTCCACAGAGGAACTCTGGAGCTCTGTCAGAATGACCATTGGGTTCTTTGGCACCTCCCTGACCAAGGTCCTTCTCCCCCGATTGCTCAGTTTGGCCAGGCGGCCAGCTCTTGGTGGTTCCAAACTTCTTCCATTTAAGAATGATGGAAGCCACTGTGTTCTTGGGAATCTTCAATGCTGCAGACATTTTTTGGTAACCTTCCCCAGATCTGTCTCAGAGCTCTACGGACAATTCCTTCGACCTCATGACTTGGTTTTTGCTCTGACATGCACTGTCAACTGTGGGACCTTATATAGACAGGTGTGTGCCTTTCCAAACTATGTCCAATTAACTGAATTTACCACAAGTGGACTCCAATCAAGTTGTAGAAACATCTCAAGGATGATCAATGGAAACAGGATGCACCTGAGCACACTGTGTAAATTCACCCTGTAAATATCAACAGACCACTCAGGGGAGTGGTAACATGTTATTTTCCTCTTAGAAGGAGTGTGTCAACAGGAGGGGGTGAAATTGGGAGAGATTAGGTAAAAGCATGGAGCAACTGGAGGTCAAATGTTGCTTTCTTCTGGACTTGCGTTGAGCACCACTGGATGCTTGACTTGTCGTGTTTCTTTGCATGTGTGAGACTAGCATCCCACCATATTAATATGTAACAACTTTCTGACATTCTGATAGCTCTATTCACATTTCTCAATTCCCCAAGCACGGGCCAGCATTAGAGATGCCCTCCAGCCAGCCCCTAAAGGGTGAAGCAGTGTCAACACCCCAGCAGAGACAGACAGCCTGGGACATGCCTCTAATTTCCTCCCCGCTGTATGCTGTCTCTATGAACTTTATATTCAACAACTTTTTAATGTATTAGTTAGCTGTGTTGTGCACTCACTTCCACTCTCCCTCTCGTGCAATAATTTAATTGTTGTTGCTGCGTTGTGCATACTGTCACATGGGATATTGCATATGCCAAGGAGAAACAACACAAGAGTGATACAATGCTATTCCTACATTAACGTCTGTGTAAAATGTACTGTATGTAATTTATTTCCTTTTATTTTGCTACTGGTATGTGTTTTTGGTAATGACAAATTGGGCCTGCTGTAATGCACAAGGCCACATAAAACACAAGCTCCCTAAGGATACGTTTAATGCAGCCGTACATTTGCTTTACAACAAAACCCTGCTGAGTCGAGCCTGTGATCTATAGAGGCAATAAAACATAGTTCTTTACAAGCAGAATACAACCCACAGATGCAGAAACCTGCAAAAAGCTGCTCCCGCTGCATAGTGCGGATCCCAGATAAACGTGTGTCATTATTAAACATGTCATAACCATGTGTGACTGTGTTCCTTATCATGGACTACAGGAAACTGTGCCAGGACAACAACCTCTCCCTCAATGTGATCAAGACAAAGGAGATGATCGTGGACAACAGGAAAAGGAGGGCTGAGCACGCCACCATTCTCATCGACACGACTACCTTCTGCAGAGGGCCTACTCTCACCTGAACAACGCAGGTTGCACTGTGAGGGTTATGTTTTTTGACTTCTCCAGTGCCTTCAACACCATTCAGCCCCTGCTACTGGGTGAGAAGATGAAGACGATGAAAGTGGAAGCGCCCTTAGTTTCCTGGGTCACGGACTACCTGACCGGTAGGCCACAATTTGTACGACTACAGAGCTGTGTGTCAGGACGGGCAGTGAGCAACACAGGGCCCCCCCAGGGAACAGTCCTGTCCCCCTTCCTGTTCACCCTCTACACCTCAGACTTCAGATATAACTCTAAAACATGCCACCTACAGAAGTTCTCAGATGACATCGCAATTGTAGGGTGCATCAGGGGTGGGCAGGAGGAGGAGTACAGGAGCGCAATCAATTACTTTGTGTTGTGGTGTGAGCAGAACCACCTTCAGCTCAACATCAGCAAAATAAAGGAGATGGTGGTGGACTTCAGGTGAACCAAGGCTCAACTGACTGCAGTCCCTATACAGGGGATGGATGTGGAAATGGTTGGATCATACAAGTTCCTGGGAGTCCATATGGACAACAGGCTGGAATGGGCTGGTAACACCGGGGCTCTGTACAAAAAGGGCCAGAGCCGACTCTACTTTCTGAGGAGGCTCAGGTCCTTCAACGTGTGCAGTAAACTACTGCATACCCTCTACCAGTCTGTGTGGCTGACAGTGCCATCTTTATATAACATCTATCTATCTATCTATCTATCTATCTATCTATCTATCTATCTATCTATCTATCTATCTATCTATCTATCTATCTATCTATCTATCTATCTATCTATCTATCTATCTATCTATCTATCTATCTATCTATCTATCTATCGTGGAGCAGGTTGAGTGTCCACATCACCAACAAACTATTATGGTCAAACACACCAAGACAATCGTGAAGAGGGTATGACAACTAATGAAAAGATTTGGCATGGGTCCTCAGATCTTTAAAAAGTTCTACAGCTGCACCATTGAGAGCATATTGACTGGCTGCATCACCGCTTGGTATGACAACTGCTCAGCAACTGACCGCAACGCACTACAGAGAGTAGTGTGTACGGCCCAGTACTTCACTGGGGCCGAACTTCCTGCCATCCAGAACCTCTATACCAGGCGGTGTCAGAGGAAGGCCCTAAAAATGGTCAAAGACTCCAGCCACCCAAGTAATAGACTGTTCTCTCTGCTACCGCATGGCAAACGATGTTAAATGGTACCGGAGCGCTAAGTCTGGGACCAAAAGGCTCCTGAACAGCTTCTACCCCCAAGCCATAAGACTGCTAAATAGTTAACCAAATAGCTACCTGCACTGACCCTTTTTGATTCTATGCACACACACTGGACTCTACCCACACACTCACACAAACACTCCAACACATACACACTCACTCACACAGAGGCACACATTCACCACACACACACACTTACACACTCATCACATACACTGCTGCTACTGTCTATTATCTATTCTTTTGCCTAGTCACTTTACCCCTACCTATATGTACATATCTACCTCAATTACCTCATACCCCTGCACATTGGCAGTCAGGATCTCTAGTCTCCACCGAGTGTTGTTAATTAACAACCTATGGTTCCCCTTATCCAACTGTCGGTGGAGAAACAAGCTTTGAGTGTTCACAGATAAAACAAGTTATTCCGACTGGCATGGAAGTGGCTAGAGTCTTCAGAGGTGTAAGGATAATTAGGAGCCTGAAACTAGGCTATTTGGTGCAGTGTGTGTGTGTGTGTGCATATGTTGTGTGGTGTACTGTATATGTGTATGTGGTGTATTAATACGTGCATGCCTGTGTGTATGTGCAACAGAGGGGGAGTCAGAGCGGATTAGAGTACATAGCAGATGTAAATTCTTTCTCTCTGCAGTCTGAGCCCCAAGGTCCCTCTGCTGGCCAGTGATGTTTATCCATCTGCTTTACTATAATTATGCCTTTATTTCCCTGCTCCAGTGCCTTCTCTATAGCCCTGCACCACTCTGAAAAAATGCATTACAGTATATACCGTGGCTTCGTGTTAAAGGATACTGATACTGTAAAGTCAAGTCTTGATTCCTACGCTTATCTACTTGAAAATGACTTATTTTACTAGAGGAAAGAACATATTCATGTCCTTATAGCTAGATTTTGATTATGGGTAGCATAGCTTAAATCTGATATTAGCCTTATTACACTAAAAGAGTATGAGACTTGTTATATCACCAAATGGTGACGGTGCTGTTTAATGGCAGGGTTAGGTAAGATACTTTCTAAATGTAATCTGTTACAGTTACTAGCCTGTCCAAAATTGTAATCAATAATGTAACTTTCTGATTACCTAAACTCAGTAACATAATCAGATTCCTTTCAGTTCCTTTTATATGACTTTATATGACAGATTAGTAGCTGGCAAACCCACAAAGTCATAAAATCTGATGTTGGACGGGCAAGGAGTCATGGCTGAGTCAAATAGGAATCCTGACTTAATGAAGTGGTAAAAATTGCCACTACCCCACCTTTGGAAGATCTGTCTTGCCGAAAAAGGTTTTAACCAGAAAAGTTAACATCAGTGCAGAAAAGCCAGGCTTTAACGAGAGCAGAAATCAGTGAAGCAGATATCAAAGCACAAGTCAGAATTGGGGCTAGCAACAGTAGCAACAGTAGATGGGGCATGCACAATACCAGATATAATCAACAGTAATACAATCAAGACATGGCATAGGACAGGGAAAGCTCTGCAGTGCTGATGTATGACATCTGAATGTGCATCAGATGGCAACAAGTTCATGTTGTACAGCAATTTCATCAGGTAAAATGAATACAAAGCCGGCGGGAGGTGGTTAGAATGGGATGGTAGGCCAAAAGTCTGTGTAACCAATAGAGAGTCAGAGTCCCGAGTGTGGGAACAGACAGTCTGTCCCACTGTTGGGTAAAAAAAGTTGTAGTCAACAAAGCATGTATGAGACATCAGGCAAATGCCAAAAATGAAATTGTGCAAGAAAAAAATTAAATGTATAACAACTTGGTGCTAGCCATTGTAACAGTGCCTGTGTGCTTTAGGAAAAATGCCAGTGAATGGGCTCTGAACAGCAGGAGGGGGCTTCAAAGCCTCTGGATCTCTCGCTTCACAGGTGGGAAGTGTGGTTGGGGGTACTTGCTTGAATGCTACGAAAGCACGTTAGCTCCCATACACACTCAAAGTACAATAATCACCGACAGGGACCCGGGGTGTGCAGAGGGAATAAGACGCACCCACAATTAGTGAACAAATGGGGAACAGGTGCTGAAACGAAACAGCGCAGACAAACACTGAGTGGTGGGTCGGTGGTGGCTAGTACTTGGGCGACGTCGACCTATTTCGGCAGCCCGCTCGAGGGAAGGGAGCAACTTCAGCCGAAGTCGTGACAGCTTCAAAGGATTCGGCATCTCTCTTCACACCTCAGTGCTAGTTGAAGTTGTATCAGATTCCAGGATCTCAGGACTTTGATTGCCAGAGCACCACCTGAATAGCTTGGGAAAATTACATCCTTGAGAGAATTTTCCAGATAAATATTATCCAAAAAGTAGGTTGTAGGTTTGAAGTTTTGATCTTGAGTGAAGGTTACGTTGTGGAGGGTATCATCATGAATATGTCCCTGCCGAAAAATCCAAGTTTATCTACCTCCAAAACTATCTTATTGTAAAAAACATGTTGAAAAATGCGAGAGCTCACATGAGCTGTGTCTCTCTAAGCAGATATCTACCGGCTTAATATGCATTAGAAGAAGACAAAAATTAATATTACCAATTTAATGACATATATTGCAGGATAAATCAATGTTAGTGTTTACATAGCTGGCCATAAATGGATGTTACATTTTACTTTATGGGTTGGTTATGTAGGCATCTTCTAACCCATCGCTTTCTACTACAGATACTATTAGGCTATATCTTGACATAAAACAAGAGTATCCGATTTCCAGTCATTCCAATTAATTAAATACCCCTTGATCTTCAAGAATACACCTTGGAAATGTGGAAATATAGATTAGTCACATTGTTTTAGGTCTACCTAAGCATAACCCCAAAGCGAAGGACTAGTTAACCTAATATTTTTTTTATGAATTTTTTGTCATGGAGGACTGATTGGGCTCTTTGCTTCGAGTTGAAAAATACATTCTGTTCTCGGAATGGCATGCTTTGAGCACTACCAAAATGTGCTATATGCATGTGAAAGACTAGATGGTCATTTTCAGTAAAGAAAATAAAAGCCCCACTCGTGGTCTTCTTAAATTAAACTAGTTTTTGACAGTATGGAGCACAATACCACTGGGAAGTTTGGAAGGGAGGAATTCAAACTTTTATTCCATAGGCTGGGATCCGCACTATGCAGCTGTTGCAAGTGCATTTTTCACTGGCTGTCCAATGGGGCATATTCATTACTCCGATTCTGTTGCAAAACATTTCTTAAACAGAAGCAAATGGAACGAAACGGGTATGGACCTAGTCTACCGGAATTTGCCCAATACAAACTCTTGTTTTGCTCCGTTTGGTTTTTGAACAGTTAACAGTTTCCGTAAAAAACAAAAAAAGGGTTAAAATACACATATACATTTGTGAGCAGCCATCCACAACAACCTACAATCCGTAAGGTGCAAATAAATGAGAGAGCAGCAGTGTGATTCACATCAATGCGCTATGTAGCCTAGATATCAATAAAAAGTGATAACAGTATCACCCGTAGGCCACACCACTGCTGTCGTCCTTATCCCCAAGCGGTTTTTCAAGTTGGATAATCTTTGGATGCCGACAACAGTCACACCACAGCTTGGACTGTAGCCTATAAGAGCCTATTCCGTGCCTTTTCCCGTGATCGATGAAATGCATACAAAGAAACCATCATTGGGGTCTCTGATCAGACTCGCTTTGGCAAAACAAATGTAAACTTGCAAATGTTTTCAATGATGATTTCAATGTCATTGAGAAAACATAAAGGTGTCAAATATTTGTCTTTTTTCTGAATTTTTTAATAATCCTAGAAGTAATCAACTAGTTTTTCAGAAGTATCTGTAATCTGCTTACAATATTTTAGCTGGTAATGTATTGGATTACAGTTAGAGGATATTTTTCTAATCCTTTAGGATTACATGTAATCCGTTACTCCCCAACCATAGTGCATGACATAGGATAGAATGGAGAGAGTTAGCCACATGATAGTTTTTACTATTACTGCACATTTGGCCGAGACTGGACCAATGACTGTTAATGCAGGATGATAAAATGTCATATTCATGACTATGAAAAGCACCACTTTATGTACTACTTTGTGCATGACACAAGTAATTCTTCCAACAATTGTTTACAGACAGATTATTTCACTTATAATTCACTATATCACAATTCCAGTGGGTCAGAAGTTTACTTACACTAAGTTGACTGTGCCTTTAAACAGCTTGGAAAATTCCAGAAAATTACTGTATGTCATGGCTTTAGAAACTTCTCATAGGCTAACTGACATCATTTGAGTCAATTGGAGGTGTACCTGTGGATGTATTTCAAGGCCTACCTTCAAACTCAGTGCCTCTTTGCTCGACATCATGGGAAAATCAAAAGAAATCAGCCAAGATCTCAGATTCATCCTTGGGTGCAATTTCCAAATGCCTGAAGGTACCACGTTCATGTGTACAAACAATAATACGCAAGTATAAACACCATGGGACCACGCAGCCGTCATACCGCTCAGGAAGGAGACGCGTTCTGTCTCCTAGAGATGAATGTACTTTGGTGCAAATCAATCCCAGAACAACAGCAAAGGACCTTGTGAAGATGCTGGAGGAAACAGGTACAAAAGTATCTATAGCCACAGTAAAATTAGTCCAACCTGAAAGGTCGCTCAGCAAGGAGGAAGCCACTGCTCCAAAACCGCCATAAAATAGTCAGACTATGGTTTGCAACTGCACATGGGGACAAAGATCGTAATTTTTTGAGAAATGTCCTCTGGTCTGATGAAACAAAAATTGAACTGTTTTGCCATAATGACCATCGTTATGTTTGGAGGAAAACGGGGGACGCTTGCAAGCCGAGGAACAGCATCCTAACCGTGAAGCACGGGGGTGGCAGCATCATGTTGTTGGGGTGCTTTGCTGCAGGAGGAACTGGTGCACTTCACAAAATAGATGGCATCATGAGGAAGGAAAATTATGTGGATAGATTGAAGCAACATCTCAAGACATCAGTCAGGAAGTTAAAGCTTGGTCGCAAATGGGTCTTCCAAATGGACAATGACCCCAAGCATACTTCCAAAGATGTGGCAAAATGGCTTAAGGACAACAAAGTCAAGGTATTGGAGTGGCCATCACAAAGCCCTGACCTCAATCCTATAGAAAATGTGTGGGCAGAACTGAAAAAGTGTGTGCGAGCAAGGAGGCCTACAAACCTGACACCAGTTCTGTCAGGAAGAATGGGCCAAAATTCCCCCAACTTATTGTGGGAATCTTGTGTAAGGCAACCTGAAACGTTTGACAATTTAAAGTTAAACAATTTAAAGGCAATGCTACCAAATACTAATTGAATGTATGTAAACTTCTGACCCATTGGGAATTTTTATTTTTTATTTTTTTAATATTTCATCAGGGAATGTGATGAAATAAATAAAATCTGAAATAAATCATTCTCTCTACTATTATTCTGACATTTCATTTTTTAAATAAAGTGGTGATCCTAACTGACCTAAGACAGGGAATTATTACTAGGATTAAATGTCAGGAATTGTGAAAAACTAATTTGAGATGTATTTGGCTAAGGTGTATGTAAACTTCAGACTTCAACTGTATGTCTATAGCATTGCGGCAGAGTGTGTATAGTGAAAGGCTGGCTAGCTGAGACAGAACAGTCTGTTCCTAGGTCCAGCCCAGGGAAACAGACAGACACTGTGTATTGTGCTGGCACTGGACGCTACCAAAGCATCTTGAACTATTATGATAAGCATCACATTGAAACACTTCAGAGAAACAGTGGGGCTTTCAGACTCTCTTTTCACCAAAGGTGATGTCATATTCACTTCTGTTCAGGTATACTGCATTGCTGCATAGACTAGTTTATGAATATTCTGCATTACAATGTACAGCGGGTGAAATAAGTATTGAACACGTCACCATTTTTCTCAGTAAATATATTTCCAAAGGTTCTATTGACATGACATTTTCACCAGATGTTGGTAACTTCCCAAGTAATCCATACATACAAAGAAACCAAAACAAATAAGTTCAGAAATTAAGTTGTGTAATAATGTGAAATGACACAGGGTGACGTGTTCAATACTTATTTCACCCGCTGTATATACAGTGGGGAGAACAAGTATTTGATACACTGCCGATTTTGCAGGTCTTCCCACTTACAAAGCATGTAGAAGTCTGTAATTTTTATCATAGGTACTCTTCAACTGTGAGTGACGGAATCTAAAATTGATTGCATGATTTTTAAGTAATTAATTTGCATTTTATTGCATGACATAAGTATTTGATACATGCAATAAAATGCAAATTAATTATAAAAAAATCATACAATGTGATTTTTTGGATTTTTGTTTTAGATTCCGTCTCTCGCAGTTGAAGTGTACCTATGATAAAAATTACAGACCTCTACATGCTTTGTAAGTAGGAAAACCTGCAAAATCGGCAGTGTATCAAATACTTGTTCTCCCCACTGTATATACATAACAACGGGAGAAAGTCCATTGTTTAAGGATGGGGGTGGAGTTTTGCTTATCAGCAGATTTGGTCCACAGGAGTTCTATTTGTAGAGAGCAACGGGCTATAGATGTTTTCATAGTGGAATAGTGAAGTTAAAGTATACTACATGCTCTATCTATCTATTCTACTTTGAACCTAACACCTGTCAGACGCCTGTCAAAGATTTCTGGGAGTAAATACATTCCGCATTGAGAGGTAAAGAATGACAACAACTATAAAAGTGTCTCAGCGTGCCCCTGTAGGAACATGGCTGTCTACAACTGATCAGCTCCATTCTTCATTATTCTCTCCATCCCTGGTGTACTGTGGGTTGGAATCACAACTCCTGTCCCTCCCTCTTCCAGTTACAGTATCGAACTGCCTGCTAGAGTAGGTATCTCTCTCTCTGTGCCAAGTGGCGTGATGAAAATGGACACATGCTTGGCACAAGTCACCTACACCTCTGGTGGACCTCAGGGACCCATATCCTCCCTGGGATGTGTCCAAACACATCTTTGTTGTTCCAGGCCAACGCTGGTTCTCTACAGGGCTGTCTAAAGTGTCCATATTCTGTCAGAGATGGGACAGTTTCTGTCGGGTGTCAAAGGAAGTAACAAGCCGGAGTTGATTTATTCGTTTGTACTTTAGCTATGGGCCCCATGGGGTGGAGCCAAGAATTACTGGCAACATTTAATTGAGTTGGATGGGAAGTGAGGGGGGTGTGTTAAATAAAGCTGACTTGTTGCCTCCCTTCTTGAATCCCAAAATCTCCCAATCGAAGGCACGAACGCACCGACAATCCAAAATATTATTTTAGTTGTGTTTGTTTCTTTGAAAACGGCCCAGGGACTAAGTGTGTGTGTGTATGAACAAACTCTGTGTGTGTGGTGGTTTTCAGTCATATCCACCCTTCTGCCTGGGTCGAGGTGAGGTCTTCATGACTGAGATTGTATGTGTGTGTGTTTCTATACAGCTGTATTTGTATTGTGTGTGTGTGTGTGTGTGTGTGTGTGTGTGTGTGTGTGTGTGTGTGTGTGTGTGTGTGTGTGTGTGTGTGTGTGTGTGTGTGTGTACATTGTGTGTGTGTCTACATTATTAGGCTGGTACATTGGCCTCATTCTGGCATGCTCCTGAATAGAACAATGATTTATACCATGTCATGGTAGTAATGTGAGACATGTTATTCTGGGTGTCACACAGCCAAAAACTGCTTTTCCAACAGGTCTCATGAGAATGTATTGTTTTGGAGTTGCACAAAATGAATGCCCGCAATAATGATCTCATTCGCCTCAGTCATGGAGAATGTCTGTGTTACTGAGTATCCGATCTATAGCAGATAATCAGTCTTCAGCTCCAAACCTCCTCATTAATTTGGGTGGATAGTTAACATCAGACAACACTGCCTTTAATTGCATGTACAGATTACCTTATTTTAATTGGAAATCTCCAATGAAATCCTATTAAAATAAACCCAGTTGCCTTCTGTATAAAACAACAACAACTTCATATTCATTCCTATCTTCATGAAACAATAATAACCTTTTCATGAATGGTATTGATTAACTCTGACTGATCCTCCCTCTCCGACTTACTCTTAAATGTGGTGTGTTCCTTTAAATATTCTAATCAATGTTTATGACCTCTAGTGAGACTCATGCTGTCAATTTGCCAACTTCAATGCAGCTGGAAACACTCTCTGCTAATTCTATCTGCCTTCTCTTCTTCCCTTTCTCCCTCGCTCCTTTCATCCTTTTTCTCTCTCTTGTACGTTTCCTTAACCTCTACACCTCCTTCTCTCTCATCCCACCTCTCTATTCCTCCTCCATCCCATATTCTCTCATCCTCCGCTATCTTCTCTCTCCCTCTCTTTCTCTTCATCTCTCTCTTTCTCTCTCTCTTTCTCTCTCCTCCTTTGGATTTCAAATCATGATCCCCTCTGCTGCAAAGAAAACTCCACCTACTCAGCGCTGCTAATGTAGCGTTCTCTCTCTCCCTCGCTCTCTCCTACTCCTCATATCTCACTCCCTCCTTCTCTCTCTCTGATTCGCTCTCTCTTGGTTCGCTCTCTACTGCTTACACTCACTCTCCCTCGTTGTCTCACACTCCCCTCCTCTCACTCCCTCTCGCCCATTCCCTGATCTCTCTCTGTTACTCTCTCACACATACACTCTCTCTCTCTCTCTCTCTCAAACACACATACATACACTCTCTTATTGCTCCAGTCCCAAATAAATAAAGAGGCACAGAAGGATGTGGGGGAAAGAGAGAAGTTGCTGCTTTAAGAAGAACAATTTTGATGCTACCCAACCTTCTTTATCTCCTGCCTGCCTTTGAGAACTTGTGAGGATTAAATGCGCGTGGCGGCGTTTTACACAGGGATTTCTACACCACAAAAGGATGCTCAGTTCTCCCTCGTCTCCTGCTGAAGCCACACAAGAGAGGACTACTGTAGAGAACTTGTCTCAGCTCCTGTCTCAGCGCTACCTGCCTAACAGTCAGCCCTGCGCAGCCACCAGAGGCAATGACAGCCTTGCTGCTCTAGAGCCCCATGGAGCGCAGTCCGCCGCTGGATTCCACGCTTTTGTAGATATACATTCTAAGAAATTCGTTCTTGGAAGCCAAACCGAGAGAAAATAAACACTGGCTGCTCACCAGCTCTATGGTTTTCTGACTTGTCCAAGATTGTGATTTTTGGCGTCTGACTAAGAGGTAGGTTCAAGCTTTACTTTATCTTGTGTTTTTTGGTTTGTTCGTTTGCTGCACTGCTTACTGTCAAAATAACTGTTTCCTTCTTCAGGAAATGATCACTCGTAGGGAAATTGTGCTGAAAGAGAGGGGTTTGCCTAATGTTGTGCAGTTTGGTGTATGCTTAGTCTTGAACTGTCCCAGAATTTCCCACTTACACTTGGACTACAGTAAACTGTGGCTCTCTTTTCAGTACTGTTAGAGGGGATTATGCACAGCTCATTGACACAGATGAATGGTGACAGATACATTCCCAAAAATGGCTAATTCTCCCAAATACAGGATGAGAAGTCAGCTTCAGTCTGGGAAGTTTTTAATCTGATGCTTTATTGCAGTGAACAGAAATAATACTTTAACATTTCAGCTCAGCACTCACATGGTACTTTTAATGAGTCACGAGTCAAATTAAAAGAATGTAAATCATTTGATAATAGATGCAGATAACATGGTACTTGAGAAGAAGAGTGCTTACTCTAAGTGACTGAATAGTTTCTTACAACAAGCACTTGGAGATTTGGGTTTGTGTTTTTTTTGTCATTTTGTTGAATGTTTTCTCTTTTGGACACTCCCAAGAAACAGTCCACTCTCAGTGCAGAAAGGAGAGTGGTTACGTATTAAAATGAGATGGTCCGATAAAGAGAGAGACGGATAAATCTTGGTTGTGCCTTCCTCCATTACTCTCTGATAGTGAGACATCTCTCATACTTTAAGTGAAATACAATTCAGAAGCAGGAATGCTGGACCCCCACCAGGCCTGATGCATTTAACCCAAACCCTCTGAATCAGAGAGGTGTGGGGGGCTACCTTAATCAACATCCACGTTTTTGGCATCCAGGGAACAATGGGTTAACTGCCTTGCTCAGGGGCAGAACAACAGAGTTGTACCTTGTCAGCTCTGGGATTCGATACAGCAACCTTTCAGTTACTGACTCAATGCTCTAACCACTAGGCTACCTGCCACCCCTCCCCGTACGCCAAGTGGGGATCATATACACCTTTTCTGGGGCTTGCAACTGCCCTGTGCATCAGGTATCATCAGGTCGGCTCATATTTGGCAATGTGGTGATGAGGCTTACTCTGGTCTTCCTCAATCATTCTGAATGTTTGTATAGTTATAAGTATTGTGTGCGCTCTCTCTATCGCGGTCTCCATCTCTCTCCTCTCCCTCCCTCTCTTAACACTTGTCCAGGTACTCTACATTTACACAAAGGTCATTTGAAAAGCCATATAAATGTTGAGCATGTGTCTACATGTTGAGCCCTCTGAATGCTGAAGAGAGGAGAGAGTCTGGCCTTGGAGGGAGAGAAGCTCTCCCGAAAAGAACTCCATTTGACTAGAAGGGGTACTGAGCGCTGGGGGGCGAGTTGGCAGCCTGCCTGGCCACTGAAGAGAAATCCCTCCACACCTCCAGAGGAAATCAATTGACAGAGAGACAGAATTAGCTGCTTTGCTCACCTGCTGAAGATAAGATTCACTGCTGTGCCTCCGTCTTTTGCGTTGGCCTGGTGGTAGAAAGACACAGTAGAGGGAACATTGCTACTCACAGAGGCAGAGAATTATTCATGTAAAATAATGACACAAAGTTTGATTTGGGAGTGGATAGGGGCTGCTCAGTGCAGGGCAGAGCTGAGGTTCCTACTAGATTATGATATTGTGGGGATCAGTGTAGAAGATGCTGTGATTGCAGAAATGGGGAAGGTGTTTGAGATGGAATATACATTCTGTGGTAATGAATACTGCATCAGGATAGGTGAGGTGTTTCGATTTCCCTGTCTGTCACTGTTCACACGTAAGAACACACACATGCACACGCACACACACACAAACAGAGTAACCACATTAGATTGAAAAGGAAATTACCTGAAAGTCCTTCAACTTGATTCAATGCCAAGAACAAAAAAGGCACCCTTGCCTCTCACCATTCGGTACAGTATTGCTCCTCAAACAAATCAAATCAACAAATACAGATACTGACCTCACTCCTCAATGTCCTTGATACATTCAGAACATTCTGTGTGTGTCATTAAATGAGGAACTGTGAGAGACTGTTTTTGCTTATATTTTTGCTTCTTTTTGAGTACATTTATTCTGTCTTTTTCTGTTTCTAGCTAGGTTTCCATCCAATTCGACAGATTTTCATGCAAATATTTCCATCAAATTGACTTGTTGCGGATAAGGCTGTGCGTGATGACGTAGTGCATATAAAAATTACTTTTGCTGTTAAATTCCCATTTACCAAATACAAAATAAATAATGAATGTTAAATAGGTTTCCATCGCATTTTCAATTAGTTTTTCACACTTACAGTGGGGAGAACACGTATTTGATACACTGCCGATTTTGCAGGTTTTCCCACTTACAAAGCATGTAGAAGTCTGTAATTTTTATCATAGGTACTCTTCAACTGTGAGTGACGGAATCTAAAACAAAAATCCAGAAAATCACATTGTATGATTTTTAAGTAATTAATTTGCATTTTATTGCATGACATTAGTATTTGATACATCAGAAAAGCAGAACTTAATATTTGGTACAGAAACCTTTGTTTGCAATTACAGAGATCATACGTTTCCTGTAGTTCTTGACCAGGTTTGCACACACTGCAGCAGGGATTTTGGCCCACTCCTCCATACAGATCCTTCAGGTTTTGGGGCTGTCGCTGGGCAATACGGACTTTCAGCTCCCTCCAAAGATTTTCTATTGGGTTCAGGTCTGGAGACTGGCTAGGCCACTCCAGGACCTTGAGATGCTTCTTACGGAGCCACTCCTTAGTTGCCCTGGCTGTGTGTTTCGGGTCGTTGTCATGCTGGAAGACCCAGCCACGACCCATCTTCAATGCTCTTACTGAGGGAAGGAGGTTGTTGGCCAAGATCTCGCGATACATGGCCCCATCCATCCTCCCCTCAATACGGTGCAGTCGTCCTGTCCCCTTTGCAGAAAAGCATCCCCAAAGAATGATGTTTCCACCTCCATGCTTCACGGTTGGGATGGTGTTCTTGGGGTTGTACTCATCCTTCTTCTTCCTCCAAACACGGCGAGTGGAGTTTAGACCAAAAAGCTCTATTTTTGTCTCATCAGACCACATGACCTTCTCCCATTCCTCCTCTGGATCATCCAGATGGTCATTGGCAAACTTCAGATGGGCCTGGACATGCGCTGGCTAGAGCAAGGGGACCTTGCGTGCGCTGCAGGATTTTAATCCATGACGGCGCAGTGTGTTACAAATGGTTTTCTTTGAGACTGTGGTCCCAGCTCTCTTCAGGTCATTGACCAGGTCCTGCCGTGTAGTTCTGGGCTGATCCCTCACCTTCCTCATGATCATTGATGCCCCACGAGGTGAGATCTTGCATGGTGCCCCAGACCGAGGGAGATTGACCGTCATCTTGAACTTCTTCCATTTTCTAATAATTGCACCAACAGTTGTTGCCTTCTCACCAAGCTGCTTGCCTATTGTCCTGTAGCCCATCCCAGCCTTGTGCAGGTCTACAATTTTATCCCTGATGTCCTTACACAGCTGTTTTATTGAGTGTGTGGAGTCCGTTTGATTGAGTGTGTGGACAGGTGTCTTTTATACAGGTAACGAGTTCAAACAGGTGCAGTTAATACAGGTAATGAGTGGAGAACAGGAGGGCTTCTTAAAGAAAAACTAACAGGTCTGTGAGAGCCGGAATTCTTACTGGTTGGTAGGTGATCAAATACTTATGTCATGCAATAAAATGCAAATTAATTACTTAAAAATCATACAATGTGATTTTCTGGATTTCTGTTTTAGATTCCGTCTCTCACAGTTGAAGTGTACCTATGATAAAAATTACAGACCTCTACATGCTTTGTATGTAGGAAAACCTGCAAAATCGGCAGTGTATCAAATACTTGTTCTCCCCACTGTATATAGCGAACCGGCCTGTCGTTACATTTTTTTATTCAATATGTACTTTACTCGCATGGAAAAGGTTGGATGGTTAACTGATTATTGTCAGGCTTCTAGTGAGAGTGTAAATATTTTCAGACACATTTTGGGTAGGCCTACATTTTATTTTCTGTTATTGTGTTATCTTACTGTAGTAGTGTATCATGTTTGAGGCCTGGATATCTACTGTGCTTTGAGGACAGAGGAAACATGATGCTGACTTCCCCTTGACTAATTAGCAGCCAATCAGACCTCTTATTGGAGGGACTACACATATATTTGTGTTTAAAAATGTACAACCGTAAAACCCAGTTAAATAGTAGGATATATATATATATATATATATATATATATATACTGTATCACATTTCTTTTGAAGTCCTGCATGAACGAAACCCTACGCCGGATGCAGGGCTCAGAGAAGGAAAGTTCAAACTAAGCACCAGAAGACAAGTCTTAAATAAATATTAATACATATTTAAATGGGTTTTGAAAAACCATGATGAATACATAAGAAGAGGAGTTGGTCTTTTTTGTTTTTTGAATGCTCACAGATGAAGCCGGTATCCTTGGATTTAGAAAATAACATACTGTAGCAAAGACACTTTAATCGTCCTCTGTCTGGTTCTCAATGCACCTGTTTGCTTCCACTGTCTGTCTGAGGACAATCACAGACCCTGTCTTATGACAAAACAGGTTTATCCCTCTCTACTGAATTATAGTTTGTTCCAGTGAAACTAAGTTAGCACATTTTAACAATTCATGTTTTTAGCTTAGTATTAGTTTTTTTATTCTCTGCATATAGAAACGGGTGCAAACTTTGTAGATGTGCAAACTAGGCTTTGTAATTTGGACCCATACTGTATATGACATATGTACATTTAAGTCATATACATACTGTACATGTACTGTATGTAGACTAACTGTTTGATTTCTTGAGGATAAGAACAGGTCTTCTCAGGCAACTTCCAAAATAGCATTGTATTGCAGTGTACTTCAGTTTTTCTGCATCACATGCTTGATGCTCATTTCTTCTTTAAAAAAAAATAGTTTAGCACCTCACAAACACAAAAACAAAATGCCTACTGTACAACACATTCCCCAAGGAGATCAACGTATGATTTCCAAATTTTGTCAAACACTTCCGTTTTTTGTTTAACTTTATAATATACAAAATCCATCAGGATGTAGCTAGATAGTTCAGTGTTCTAGTTTGTTATTGAGAGTGGTTTTCCAATTGATGCTCATTTCAATAATTTATCAGCTAGATACATACTTATACATTGCTAGGTACTGCTACAGGTGTGTGTGTGTGTGTGTGTGTGTGTGTGTGTGCTTGCATGTGTGTATGTGTGCATGTGTATGTGTGCCCACACGCTTGTCTATGTCAAATGTGTGTGTGTGTCTGTGTCGGAGTACTCTGTGTGGGGTTTTTCTGCGCATGCATGTGTGTGCGTGTCTATGCCCGAATGTGTTTGCTTCAACAAATGTATACCTGCATTAGGAATTCATGAGTCATTCTCTATGGCAACAAGACATTTGACAAGTTGCTGACAATGTTCACATCCTGCCTGTGTTGCTATTGAGATTAATGTTGTGTTGCATTGTGTTTGTGTGTTCAAGGAACTGAAACTGTGTCGTCAGCAATTTGAATCATTCCCAGTTATACAATCTGTCCTCAAATCCCTATAAGGCTAGCTAATGTTTTCCGACATTCCACTACTATGTGATATACTGAATTGGGTCCCAATAAACTGCACAGATTTTAAAAGCTGAAAAGCCAAAAATGGGCGGGGGTCAAACAGTAGAAGTGCAATTACACTTGTACAAACATGATATTACCATGTTATTACTAAGGTATAATAATAAATGTATTTAAGATAGGTAACAAAGTGCTTCACATCATAAAATAAAAGTACTAACAAAGAAACAAAGACTGGAGGAAGGAGAATGAAAAAATAATAAAAATAATTATAATCATACAATGAAATTATAAATTAAAAGCATCTTTATAAAAGAGTGTCTTCAGCAGGGATTTAAAAAGAGGCACTGAATCTGCAAGGCTGATCTCCTCTGGCAGACAATTCCAAAGTCTAAT
The DNA here is from genome assembly GCA_023634145.1 of Thymallus thymallus. Classification (NCBI taxonomy): domain Eukaryota; kingdom Metazoa; phylum Chordata; class Actinopteri; order Salmoniformes; family Salmonidae; genus Thymallus; species Thymallus thymallus. The sequence continues at coordinate 15,254,206 of CM042390.1, forward strand.
GGCAAATGCCCAGTCTCCTTTTGTTATCAACCTAGACTTTGGAATGGTCAACTGTGCACAGCCAGAAGATCTCAGGCTACGTCCTGGCTCGTTGTGAGATGAAATATCTGAGATATATGATGGGTCTAAACCAAGCCTAGCCTTAATGTGATTAATACAATTTAATACAAATATACTCTAAAAGTGATTGGTATCCAGTGTATAGAAGATAAAATAGGTGTGATATGGTTACACTTCCTGTTGCATTTTGAACTAACTGTAGACAAATTGTGCCTTCCTGTATTATAATTGTTTATTATTTTCTTCTGAGCCATTTACTTTATGTTCGTATTTTTGTTTTTTATTATTTCCTATTGTTTTTGTATTGTCGAGAAGAAACCTGCAATTAAGCATTTCTTTGGACAGTGTATACCATGTGTATCAGTTGTCCATTATTTTGTAAAAACAATCTACTGGGGCTGATATGCTTGATCCCTTCTTATTATGACTTTCTGCTCCATTGATTGCAGAAGCATTAACACAAGTTTGGGCACCCCTGACAATTTCCATGATTTCCATTTATAAATAATTGGCTGTTTGGATCAGCAATTTCATTTTGATCTATCAAATAACTGATGGACACAGTAATATTTCAGTAGTGAAATGAGGTTTATTGGATTAACAGAAAATGTGCAATATGCATCAAAACGAAATTAGACAGGTGCATAAATTTGGGCACCCCAACAGAAAAATCACATCAATATTTACTAGAGCCTCCTTTTGCTAAAATAACAGCCTCTAGACGCTTCCTATCGCCTCTAATGAGTGTCTGGATTCTGGATGAAGGTATTTTGGACCATTCCTCCTTACAAAACATCTCCAGTTCAGTTAGGTTTGATGGTTGCCGAGCATGGACAGCCCGCTGGCCATTCCAGAACATTGTACTTGTTCCTCTGCATAAATGCCCGGGTAGATTTTGAGCAGTGTTTTGGGTCGTTGTCTTGTTGAAATATCCAGCCCCGGTGTAACTTCAACTTTGTGACTGATTCTTCAACATTATTCCCAAGAATCTGCTGATATTGATTGGAATCCATGCGACCCTCAACTTTAACAAGATTCCCAGTAATGGCACTGGCCACACAGCCCCACAGTATGATGGAACCCCCAACACATTTTACTGTGGGTAGCAAGTGTTTTTCTTGGAACGCTGTGTTCTTTTGCCGCCATGCATAACGCCCCTTGTTATGACCAAATATCTCAATCTTTGTTCCATCAGTCCACGGCACCTTATTCCAAAATGAAGCTGGCTTGTCCAAATGTGCGTTTGCATACCTCAAGCGACTCTGTTTGTGGCGTGTGTGCAGAAAAGGCTTCTTCCGCATCACTCTCCCGTACAGCTTCTCCTTGCGCTGAATTGTTGAACGATGCACAGTGACACCATCTGCAGCAAGATGATGTTGTAGGTCTTTGGAGGTGGTCTGTGGGCTGTTTTTGACCATTCTCACCATCCTTCGCCTTTGCCTCTCCGATATTTTACTTGGCCTGCCACTTCTGGCCTTAACAAGAACTGTGCCTGTGGTCTTCCATTTCCTCACTATGTTCCTCACAGTGGACACTGACAGCTTACATCTCTGCGATAGCTTTTTGTAGCCTTCCCCTAAACCATAATGTTGAACAATCTTTGTTTTCAGATCATTTGAGAGTTGTTTTGAGGCCCCCATGTTGCCACTCTTCAGAGGAGAGTCAAAGTCAAAACAACTTGCAATTGGCCACCTTAAATACCTTTTCTCATGATTGGATGCACTTGTCAATGAAGTTCAAGGCTTAATGAGCTCACCAAACCAATTGTGTGTTCCAATTAATCAGTGCTAAGTAGTTACAGGTATTCAAATCAACAGAATGACAAGGGTGCCCAAATTTTTGCATAGCCTATTTTTCACATCTGATTTAATTTCATACAACTTAATATTGCTACACTAAAAATCTTTGTCTGGACAATACCCCAGTACTCAGCTTTTATTAGAAAATGAATGGCATGCCACTGTGATCATTTTCTGTGACAACAGAGTAAATTATTATGCAGCCTCAGAGGGGTGCCCAAACTTTTTCATACGACTGTATCAAGTACTATACCTAACGTTTTGGAAGGCGGCCCATGTGCTTCCTCTACATAAAGGTGTCGACCCGAGTGATCTAAATAATTATCGTCCCATTTCCAACCTTTCTTTGATTAATACTGAAATCATTGATAAATACTCAGCTTAGATCCTTTTTAACTGTTACATCTTTTCTGAATATAAAACAGTCAGGGTTCAGACCAGGTCGTAGTACCATCTCTGCTACTTCTGTGGTTTTAAATTACGTCATAAATTGTTTAGATATGAAGAAACACTGTGCTGCCCTCTTCATTGACCTGTCCAAGGCATTCAACACTGTGGATCACACCTAATTATTCAGAAACTCTACGATTGGCTTTGATTGGGCTGCTTGTAGCAGGTTTGAGAATTATCTAAAAGACAAAACACAGTGTGTACTTACTGATTAAAACAGGATCTCTAGACAAAACAAAAGGTGTCCCACAGGGTTCGATACTTGGTCCAGTTCTTTTCACTATTTATATTAACAGCATTGGTCTATTTGTACAAAACTGTAACTTTCATATGTACGCAGATGACACTGTTGTATACGCTACTACCCCTACAGCAGCTCAGGCTCTGTTGACTCTTCAATCTGTTTTTACTACCTTGCAGAAAGCCTTTGTTGACCTGAATTTGTTACTAAATGTTGGTAAAACCAAGTACATGTTATTTTACAAATAATGTAACTAATGATTTGTGCATAAGAACGTTAGATGGTTTCCCCATTGATCGTGTCCCCGCTTATAAATATCTGGGCATCTGGATTGACGAAAAGCTTCTTTTAAAAAGCATGTTTATGAGTTAGTCAAGAAATTAAGAATTCAGTTGGGCTTCTTCTATAGGATTAGGGCTTGCCTTGCATTAATTGTAGAAAAAAGATAGTTCAGTGTACGTTTATTCCTGTTATAGATTTTGGCAATATTTTAAACATGAATGCAGCTACCAGTGTTTTGAAGCCCTTGGACACAATTTATCATAGCACACTTTGTTTTATAACATCTGACAGTTTTGACACTCACCACTGCATCCTTTATCATGAAGTTGGTTGGACCTCGCTAAAAACATATAGATCATTTAATTGTTCTGTTTTTGTTCATAAAGCCTTACCCAATAAACTACCAATTTACTTAACGTCGTTGTTGAAATATAGAAACTCAGGTTACAACTCTAGATTACAGGGTTGGTTAATGCTGGAGAGTCCACATGTATCCACAAAAACTGCTTTTTCCTACCAGGCCCCTATCATGTGGAATAATCTCCACGTAATGTTTCATTTGGATGTGTTGTTGTCTCTGGGTCAGTTTAGGAGAAAGGCTAGGGATTTTATATTTATAAATGTGTTTGTTTTGTTTGGTTGTTTATTGTGCATATAAATATTAGCTATTTATAACATTTTGTGTTTTAAATTGTGAAAACAATTATTTTCTTTATTGTTCCCATGGCACAATTGCACATTTGTTTTCCCTGGTTAAATACAAGTTAATAATTTTGGCTACCATAGCTAGAAGAAGAGATCTCAGTGATTACTGAAAGAGGGGTCTCAAAGGAGCATAGGGGGTTTAAAGGGTGGGTGTGTGTATGTGGGTGTGGGTGGGTGTGGGTGTGTGTGGCTGTGTGTGTCTCAGTCAACAAATCTCGACCAATGTTCCCTCTAAGCTGCGTACAAAGCAAATCTAACCTTGCAAGATAAAGTCTGCGATTTTGTTGTGGGAAGAGCTAGAGAGCAATGTATATCTTTCAATCACTCAAAAGAAAGTGTGCTTTTTAGTTCAGTTCAGATCAGAGCGCAGAGACGCGCTATTGTTTGCTTGTTAGAAAGTTATTAACACAGTTATAGGTACGTTTAGGTCAGCAATTACTGCTTTCTAAAAGAGCACAAAATGTATAGGCTACATTTCAAGCTGTCAATGAAAAGCCAGTCAGGTAAAAAGCTTATGTCTTAATTAAAGGGGCAGTATTGTATTTTGAGACAGTCTTGAATATGCAAAAAAGCCAATAGGCAGAGGCCTAGCCTACATTGTCTAATTCTCTGTATGACAATAATAATTCATTTTACATTGTAAAGTGGTTTCTTGCTTCATACAACACAATACAATGCAATTTACAGTCACCAATGTGGCCCATGGAGTTACAGACCAAGTAAAAAATAATGAATTAATGTCAAGACCTTCATAATGTGAAAACCTTTTTAAAAGTATCATGCAATGTAGGCCTGCATTGAACACACCATAATATAAAGTGCATTCGAAAAGTATTCAGACCCCTTGACTTTTTCTACATTTTGTTACGTTACAGCCTTATTCTAAATTGTTTTTTTTCTTCAGAAATCTACCCACAATACCCCATGATGACAAAGCAAAAACTGGTTTTTAGAAATGTTTGCAAATTAAAAACAAAAATGAAATATTGCATATACATACAGCGGGTGAAATAAGTATTGAACACGTCACCATTTTTCTCAGTAAATATATTTCCAAAGATGCTATTGACATGACATTTTCACCAGATGTTGGTAACAACCCAAGTAATCCATACATACAAAGAAACCAAAACAAATTTAAGTTATGTGTAATAATGTGAAATGACACAGGGAAAAAGTATTGAACACACTTACTGATATTTATTTAATACTTTGTACAAAAGCCTTTGTTGGTAATGACAGCTTCAAGACACCTCCTGTATGGAGAAACTAGTCGCATGCATTGCTCTGGTGTGATTTTGGCCCATTCTTCCACACAAACAGTCTTCAAATCTTGAAGGTTCCGTGGGCCTCTTCTATGAATCTTGATCTTCAGTTCTTTCCATAGATTTTCAATGGGATTTAAGTCAGGTGATTGGCTGGGCCATTCTAGCAGCTTTATTTTCTTTCTTTGAAACCAATTGAGAGTTTCCTTGGCTGTGTGTTTGGGATCATTGTCTTGCTAAAATGTCCACCCTCGTTTCATCTTCATCATCCTGGTAGATGGCAGCAGATTTTGTCAAGAATGTCTCGGTAAATTTGCCCATTCATCCTTCCTTCAATTATGTGAAGTTTGCCAGTACCATTTGCTGAAAAGCAGCCCCACACCATGATGTTCCCACCTCCAAACTTCACTGTTGGTATGGTGTTTTTAGGGTGATGTGCAGTGCCATTTCTCCTCCAAACATGGTGTGTATTATGACATCCAAACAGTTCAATTTTGCTCTCATTTTGCCACACTATATTCTCCCAGTATTTCACTGGCTTTTCCAAATGTTGTGCAGCAAACTTTAAACGAGCATCAACATGCTTTTTTTTCCAGCAATGGAGTCTTGCGTGGTGAGCGTGCATACAGGCCATGGTGGTGGAGTGCATTACTTACTGTTTTCTTTGAGACAACAGTACCTGCTAATTGCAGGTCTTTTTGAAGCTCTCCACAAGAGGTCCTTGGCTCTTGGACAACTCTTCTGATTATTATTTTCACTCCTCTGTCAGAAATCTTGCGAGGAGCACCTGGTCGAGGCAAATTTATGGTGAAATGATTGTCTTTCCACTTCCGTATTATGGCCCCAACAGTGCTCACTGGAACATTCAGAAGCTTAGAAATGCGCCTATAACCAATGCCATCATTATATTTTGCGCCTATAACCAATGCCATCATTATGTTTTGTAACAATTAGGTTGCGAAAGTCTTGAGACAGCTCTTTGCTTTTACCCATCATGAGATGTGTCTTGTGTGACACCTTGGCAATGAGACCTTTTTGTAGGCCATCAGTTGGGACTGAACCAGCTGATATTAATTTGCACTGACAGGGGGCTGGATTGCTTTTTAATTACTGATCGTTTTCAGCTGTTGTCTTGGCTTTCCATGCCTTTTTGCACCTCCCTTTCTTCATGTGTTCAATACTTTTTCCCTGTGTCATTTCACATTATTACACATAACTTAAATTCTGAACTTATTTGTTTTGGTTTCTTTGTATGTATGGATTAAAATTTCATGTCAATAGCATCTTTGGAAATATAGTTACTGAGAAAAATGGTGACGTGTTCAATACTTATTTCACCCGCTGTAAGTATTCAGAACCTTTACTCAATACTTTGTTGAAGCAACACCACCATCAACAAAACACCAAATTATGGAATTTCTTGTGGAAGATTGGTGTCTATGTGTGCATGTGTGTGTGTGTGTGTGTGTGTGTGTGTGTGTGTGTGTGTGTGTGTGTGTGTGTGTGTGTGTATACAGTATGTTCACGCTTTGTGTGCACTTGGTAACATTTACAGTGATGAAGAAATCTGTGGCGGCTTCCAGACATGAGGGCCCTTTGAGATGTGGAGAAAATTAAATGAGTCAGGAAGCAAATTCATTTATTATTTGATTTCCATCTCCAGATGCGAGCCACTGAATTCTCTGGTCTAACAAACTCACCACAAGTGCCTCATATAATTTTTATGCAGATTGTCCCAGCATGGGGTCCTGGAACAGCGGTTGCATTGGTAGCATCCAGGTAATATTCATTTCTGAATTTAGATGCTACTTTTTAACATGGCTGACTATTCCAACATTACCATATTGTATTCCATAAGTACAGTGGCAAGCGCAAGTGTGTATTTCGTTTATACCTAAGGGCAGAAATAGCTCAAGGGATATTTACAGTGATGCTAACGCTGTCAGACTTCATGGATAGTATTGACTTTATGAGCGATGGCCATATTTACCTGTTGAATGGATGGCTGCTTTGACTAATGAACTTCTGATATTTCATTTTCTTAATAACTCATGGTTTTCTGGGATGACCGGAATAAATTAAAATATCTTGGAATGCAGGGATGAGAAATGAGTAATTATCCCTGTTGGCATAGTTGAGCTTTTATAGGAACATTTGTCAATGCAAACGTTTGTGTTGTAAAAGTTGGGATTCTTTTCTCCACCCCAGGCCTTTTATCTCAGTTTCACTCATACATTCTATATGCATAGCTCTTTCTCATTCACAGCTCTGTTACACATGAACAAACCCGGGCCTTAGCTTTGTTTTAAAGCACCACTTGAAGTTATGTGTTTAATTCTGCATTAGAATTAGGACTCATTGGTTCTGTGCCTGAGGCTCTTCACTGAGCTTGCCAAGAGATAGTAGTGTAGACCTTGGTCTGTCCTGTCCATCCTAACTAATTTTAAGGTATGACTGCTACGTATGCTGGATATGTGCTAGATATGTTAAGTTACTGTGCTAGGTATGCTAAGTGTAGGGGACCGTATGTCCCAGGTTTTGACCCTTTGTCCCGCATCCCACAACCAAACAATCATGTCCCGCATTTTATCAACAAATTCACCAATTTAGAAAAAAAGTTAGATTTGTCCCATATTCCAACCTGTCTCTCTGCCTAAAGCTACTGGTGATGTTAAACACTCCAATCATTGTTGATATCTGATATAATGCGCAGAGCAAGCTGAGACGTAGGCCAATGTAATAGGCCTGCTGTCAACCAATCGTATTTCTGAAATCCTTTCAGGCTAAATTCCAGCTAAACTTGGAGAGGAGTGTTAGGCCTCCTAACTACTACAAAAGTAAGTAAAATAGCCATATTAGACAGAAAGATATCAGGTCATTTCATCAAACTTGTGAAGCTCTCCATGCTCATTAGTTGCTCATTCAACATATTTGCTGCTACTTCACTCAATCCCTTTTTAAAAGATTCCCATCCTAAATGTTTTACATTCCCTGAGACCAACCAGAAATGTTTCCATGGCCAAATATTCTGAGATGTTCATAAAACAGCCACACATGTGGTCTCTCATTTCTGCATCAAGAGTAGGCTACGCTTCAATTGCTCGGTCGGTGCAGCGAACTACAGGGGTGTGGTCAGTGACGGATTTAGGTATAGGCGACATGGTCAATGGGCATGCACGCATTTTTTATTTTTGTGACATACAAGCAAAACCGCCACTGGATGTGGTACTGCCACCTGAGCGCCACTTCTCACAATGGTGCTTGTTTTAGGATGGTTAGTTGAATAGTCCCCCAAAAATATAATGCGGCCAAAACTCAGCAACGAGCGCACACTAGGCAGAATGTGCTTTGATTGAAACAAAATGCAGGGAGGCTATAAAGTTTAACACCATCTGCTCTAATTTGCTCACTAAACAGTAATTCAAGAAGATACAAATGCATATTCCCATGAAACTGATTAAGATTAAATGATTGACATTCGGATGCAGTTTGGACATTTCACTGGTAAAACAAGAATAATTATCATTCTCGATTGACAGTGATGATGCCATGGCCTATATTGAAGTTAGGTATGCCTAACTTGGTGTTTGAAGGTATTAAAAATAGAAAATGTTATTGAGACAAAAGGCAGACGTTGCAAATTGAGAATCCATTTTATGCATATTCTATAACGATATTCAATATCTGTTGGTACAAACTTTGAGAAATGTTTACTCATTTACATTTGTATTTCTCTCGGTTTAACACCATCCGCTCTAATTTGCTCTCTCACCATCTCTCTCCCTCTCCTTCTCTCCGTTCCTCTGCCTCTAGCCATTGGGGCTCCAGTTAGATCTGCAGACTTTTTAAAGTAGCTCTGGCACTGACAGATTGATTTCTCTCCATCAAAAGTGTATGTCTCTGCAGATCTATAAATACACACTACCCAAAATGGAGTTCCATTTTGATGAGCAATAGTGCCGAAATATATTGCTAATATGTTTTGAATGCAGTCAGCCCAATTCTTTGCTGGGTGAGTCTATTTACCAGTAATAATAACACTCAATCAAAAGCCAAGGTTGATCTGGCATCAGCATAGCTATGCAGCACTAAATTCTAATATGCTGAAACAAACACTTTCAGCATTTGTTTAATACAAAGCTAACAATTTGTATTAAACAAATGCAAGGCTAAACTGTAGCTTTTAGTGTGTGTTTAGAGAGGGTTAGTTTGGCTAATGTCTCAAAGAATGTTTATGTTTTTCCAGATCCATCCACTGACACCTTGTCATATACAGTAGTCCTCACATGGGATACATGTGTATACAATCCCCCCTTCCATTTCAAACACATTCAGATTAGAAGAAGAGCATGAAGACCCCACTAGATATAATCCACACATGTCTCATGGGACTAAACCATGCTGGCAAAGATTACCATGAATTTGTTAATCTCTCTGTTCTTTCCTTTCAAGACCACAAGCACACAAACATGCATTTGCACATGCACACATACATACGCACATGCACACACACACATGTACACATGTGAATACATGCACCATCCAACCCTAACCATCTGTTCTGTCCCAGCGGCCCCTGGGGTTTCTCAGGCTAATAGAATCTGGTCTCGACACACACTATTACATGAACAGTTACACGTACACATTCTTTTAGAGAAGACTCTACGTTCTGATGTAGGTGTGTGTGTGTGTGTGTGTGTGTGTGTGTGTGTGTGTGTGTGTGTGTGTGTGTGTTGGGGGAGGGTCTGACAACAAGGAGACAGGTGATATTACCCTATAGACAGCAAATCAGAAGGTGGAATGTGACCAATGATGATTGTTTGGATGACGATTTTGCCAAAAACTGTCTGCTTATGTGGTCTATACTTACAATTGTAAGTATTAACCTTGATAACCTGTTTCTTTAAACATGATACATCTATGTTGTTTGCCTTCTCTTGGTGAGACAATTTTTAGTTAGCAATGTGTTTTGTCAAACCTTAGAAATCTCTCAGGCTCTAGTGCCTTTTCACAAAATCTCCAGAGAGAGAGAGATGAAAAAATCCCATTTTAAAGGAATGGTTTTGTCTCTGGCCTCCAGGAAATAGTTAGACTATTACTAAATGACAGAGCATTAAGAACAGATTTGGTTGCCAACCACCATAATTGACTCCTTTTTTTGCACCAACTCTATGCACACTCACTGGACTGTACCTACACACTCACACATACATACACTGACACTCCAACACACAAACACTACATACACTCACAAATACAAAACACACACACACACACACACGAATATTGACGCCACACACACACACATTGACTTGATACCGGTAATCCTTGTATATAGCCTCGTTATTGTTCTCCATTGTCTTACTATTGTCAATGTTTATTTGCACATTTTCTTACTTTTTAACTCTATATTGTTGTGAAAAGGTTTGTAAGTAAGCATTTCAGGGTAAAATGTACACCTGTTTGGTGCACGTGACAGATAACATTTTATTTTATTTTATATGATTGTGTGTATAGGACCTTTGTCCATTGTTACTGTAGTCGAAGAGGCTGTAGTCGAAGAATTGTAATGCATGTAAGGCCTCTAATACATCTTCCCTCATTGCCTAATTTCTTGACCAACATCCACTTAGGAATTCAGTTATTAATTATTAAGGCTTGTCGTCGGCATGAATAATACACCATGGTTTAATTTTATTCAAGCTCTCTACGCAGCTAAATCTGAGATGCAGCTTCATCCACCCGGCAAAACGAATCTTGAAGGAGTTCCCACATATGCTGAGCACTTGTTGGCTGCTTTTCCTTCCCAAACCATCTCAATTTGGTTGAGGTCGTGGGATTGTGGAGGCCAGGTCATCTGGTGCAGCACTCCATCACTCTCCTTCTTACACAGCCTGGAGTCTTGTTGAAAAACAAAATGATATTCCCACTAAGCCCAAACCAGATGGGATGGCGTATCGCTGCAGAATGCTGTGGTAGCCATGCTGGTTAAGTGTGCCTTGAATTTTAAAGAAATCACAGACAGTTTCACCAGCAAAGCACCCCCACACCATAACACCTCCTCCTCCATGCTTTACGGCGGGAAATACACATGCAGAGATTATCCGTTCACCCACACCGCATCTCACAAAGACACGATGGTTGGAACCAAAAATCTCCAATTTGGACTCCAGACCAAAGGACAAATTTCCACCGGTCTAATGTCCATTGCTCGTGTTTCTTGGTCCAAGCAAGTCTCTTCTTCTTATTGGTGTCCTTTAGTAGTGCTTTCTTTTCAGCAGTTCGACCATGAAGGCCTGATTCACACTGTCTCCTCTGAACAGTTGATGTTGAGACGTGTCTGTTACTTGAACTCTGTGAAGCATTTATTTGGGCTGCAATTTTTGAGGCTGGTAACTTTAATGAACTTTTCCTCTGCAGCAGGGATAGCTCTGGGTCTTCCATTCCTGTGGCGGTCCTCATGAGAGCCAGTTTCATCATAGCGCTTGATGGTTTTTGCAACTGCAACTGAAGAAACATTCCAAGTTCTTGAAATTCCACAAATTAACTTTTAAGGCACACCTGTTAATGTAAATGCATTCTAGGTGACTACCTCATAAAGCTGGTTGAGAGAATGCCAAGAGAGTGCAAAGCTGTCATCAAGGCTATTTGAAGAATCTCAAATATAAAATATATTATGATTTGTGTGTTATTTCATGGTTTTGATGTCTTCGTTATTATTCTACAATGTAGAACATAAAAACAAAAATAATGAAAAACCCTTGAATGATTAGGTGTTCTAAAACTTTTGACCGATAGTGTACATTTTCCACTGCCAAGGAGGCTCAAGACTTCTTCAAGAAGCACATCTAGCCCAACACACAAGGGGACGAGCTGATAGATCTAGGCGACTGATGGAACCCTGATGACTGGCTCATTATTCAGGTATGCTATCCATGCACAATCACGCAGCCTAGGTTATGGCTGTAATGCTGCCCTCAGCATAAGACAATGAGGACACCCCCTCAATTAGGACATTATTATTATTATTGTTGTTATTATTATTATTATTATTATTGCTGAACATTGGACTTTGTTCTTATTATATTGTCTATTGTCCAGGACATTTAGACAATGATGACTCCACACCAAATTAATGAACAATGAGCAGTATGTTGAAGTTTTTGGTCACAGGTTCAGGAATGGTGTCAGGCTCTGGCCATAGAGAAGCCTATTTGCTTCTCTATGTAGCTATGGTCAGAGTCTGACAGTGTCTTTCTTTTCTGTTTCTGTGTGGGTTTTGGGTTGGATCCCTAATTAGAGGCAGCTGCACCGCATTGTCTCTAATTAGGGATCCTATATATGTTAGTCTGTCCTTCACTCTGGTGTGGGTCGTTGTCGATTATTATTCACCGCGAGTCACGGTGAAAGTAAGTGTGCCACTTCTGTTACGTCCGTTCCTTTGTGTTTGTGTTGATGTACGTGACGTTTAGTCTATTCGTGTTTTTTGTTCAGTAGTTCGTCATTTGTGTTTTTATTTATACATAGTAATTTTATAACATATTATTACAAAGTATAATAAATAAAGATGTCGAACTACTATTCCTGCGCTGCGTCTTGGTCTCTCCACACACACTCACGTGACAGAACGACCCCACCCCTGCGAGACCAAGCAGCGCGACTGGGGAGAGACGGACCAAGAGGAGTTAGCGCCAGTACCAGTTCCGACGTGGCCTAGGGTGAGGCCTGAGGACCGTGGGAGGGTTTTGGCGCAATGGAGGAGGATGGAAAAGCAAAGGTCCGTTGTGGCTGCGAGCACCACACCATCGGTGCGCAGCCAGAGCCCAGAGAGGCTGAAGAAGGGGAATCGCCCACCACTTCGTTTGCCCAGTCCGGGCCCGGTTGTTTTCCCCGCTCCATGGCCGGAGCCGTTGGTCCCACCGGTGCCCAGTCCGGGCCCGGTTATAAAGAAGGGGCATGGGAGTAAACTGTCCCCTTCGCCGGAGCCAGAGCCGCCCCCGATGGACTAGTCTTCCCTGCCTATTAACCCCACCTTTTTTTGTGTGTTTTTTTGGTGTCCGGGAGTCCGCGCCTTGTGGGGGGGGGGGGGGGGTGGGGTGGTACTGTCAGGCTCTGGCCATAGAGAAGCCTATTTGCTTCTCTATGTAGCTATGGTCAGAGTCTGACAGTGTCTTTCTTTTCTGTTTCTGTGTGGGTTTTGGGTTGGATCCCTAATTAGAGGCAGCTGCACCGCATTGTCTCTAATTAGGGATCCTATATATGTTAGTCTGTCCTTCACTCTGGTGTGGGTCGTTGTCGATCATTTCGCGACTCACGGTGAAAGTAAGTGTGCCACTTCTGTTACTTCCATTCCTTCGTGTTTGTGTTGATGTACGTGACGTTTAGTCTATTCGTGTTTTTTGTTCGGTAGTTCGTCATTTGTATTTTATTTATACATAGTAATTTTACATAGTATAATAAATAAAGATGTCAAACTACTATCCCTGCGCTGCGTCTTGGTCTCTCCACACACACTCACGTGACAAATGGCTGAAAAATCCCAACATTTACCTAAAGCTAACTCTGCAAATAGTACTGCTGGGTGACTTGAAAACACAGTCATTTGATCAATAATATAATAATACTCTTATTAAAAATGCTCATCTTTAATTTACAATCTGTGGAAACTACGAGAATAGAAAGGTTCCAAACTTTTGTGAAACATCATAGCACAGTAGAAAAAAACGGAATGCTTTTCAGAGATAGATGGGAGGGGTTGAGGGTAGCTGAAGGCAAAAAAAGCAAAAAGAAAGATAACTAATGTAAAATGTACTGTGTCCGTAAAATGTATATAGTATGTATAAGCTGGAGGTAAAAGCCTAAGTATTGTTGGGGTTTCAAGGATTATGGTAAAATAATAAAAAATTATATATGGGGGATTGGAAATGGTGCAGACAATTACATTGATAGAACCCACAATCTAGCTGCAATATTAAAGCTGTCGTGACGTGACTGTTATTTTATGTTTAATTATTACGTGATTAAATTAATCATGTAGCCATTAATTAATTAGTTAATTTGTTTAAAAATAGTTACTATCTCCCGAATTAAACTCTCATAAGATATTTTCATATCTATCTGTGCTGGATGTTATTATTTTTCTGTCCACCAGGTGGCATTACTCAAATTGCCTGTTAGTTCATTTACATTTCAGCCAATAGGATTCTTTGGCTGTGATTCAGGAAGAGGAAGTTAGTTGCTATTTCATTTTTACATGTGTATTTGAGTGAGTTCAGCAAGTTCCAGAACAATCTTCCCACATCCATTGTTGTTTTGCTATAAGGTGTACAGCCTGTGAGTATGTTGATCAGTAGTGCATTTCAAACGGTAGTTATGCAATATTTTTGGTATTGGGAATATTTTGTACCCATTTTGGTTATCAGTAGTCAGTGCTAGCAATGCTAGTTAAGTGAAGCATGCATGATCGATATGGTAGCTGTGATATCTTAATTTAAGGATGATGAATATGTTTATTGTTTTTATGTATTTACACATCTTTGGAATGGATACATATTTACCTTTAAATATTCCATAATCTGGTATTGATTGTATGTAATTATTGTCATTTATTTGTTACATATACAAAATGGAATTTTAACTGGTTTAGTTTGACTAAGCTCATCTTTTTGTGTATTTCTTTCAGTTTTACTCTGTCTACATTCATATGAAGCGTCAATAAACGCTGTTCAGCTGAGACAATTCTCATGTGATTGATGGAGGAGTTATCTATCTGCATAGCTGTGCTCAGGACAGTCAGTGAGGGCAGAATACTATCGATATGTCACTTATTAATGTATTATTACCTCATCAGTCTCATTCTGAATGTCGTAATGTCTTTTATCTGCACGAACCCTAACTTTATTGATGCATCAGCAATACACAAATTGGCTCAATTATTTATTTACTAACTAACTAAATAATTACAGAATACATAAAATACACTAACATTATACAGTAAATAAAGTCCCTATTGGATTAACAAAGCAGGACGGTTTGGTTATTACACAATGGATTCAGAAAGAGGGGAAAACAAAGGAATTTATCGAACAGGACAGTTGTAAGCTACGCTCACGGAAATACAAATACTTAGCACCCTAATAACCGCTCATTCAGATTAGAAATGCAATACTTATTTATGTGTAGCTGTCCTCGATAATTGAGTTGATGTGGTTAGAATGGATACCTCAGCGTACCCTGTAGTTCGTACAGTTGATCTGTTAGAATAGATACTTCAGCGATTGTCTGTATTCTCATCCTGGACTACGGCACATTTCAGCAGCAGACTGATAAAGGCTACGGTCTAGGAGATGCTTCTTCTTCTGTAGTGATCGATAGTTTCAGAGTTGAACCATTTCCAGCCGTGTAGCCTCCACTCTGCGCTGTCTGGTCTTAATTAACCATTTCAACGTGTGGACCACGCCTCACGTTCTCTGGTCTTTTCCTTTGGTAATGGAGTTGTATTTTTAAACCATTTTGCCATACTCAGCTCTAATGTGAATTTCGTCACGAGGGGTTTCATACTTGTATTGATAATAGAATGAAAATTGCCTTAATTAATGTGTACGCTCCAAATTAATATGATCCTTCGTTTTTTGATTCTCTGAATGTCACGATGGTGTGTGGGAATGGACCAAGGTGCAGCGCTGTTGTAGTTAATCATACTTTATTGACTAAAGAAAACTGAGCAAACAACAAACGTAACGTGAGCATGACACAGAAACAATATCCCACAAACACAGGGGAAAAGAACATAACTTAAATAGGACCAAACACAAAATGAACATAGAGTCAGCTAGAGCTTTATACTAAAACTTATCCTAAACCTGACAGTACATCTCAACTCTGGAGCCGAGCTGGATGCCGGTCCCGGACTGGGCAATGGCGCAGAGGATGCCTCCGGCCCTGGATCCCGGAATGGGCACCGGGCAGAGGTAAGCTCCGACCCTAGAGCTGGGCTGGATGCCGGTCCCGGACCGGGCACCCACATAGAAGACCTGGTGCGGGATGCTGGCACTGGACAGACTGGGCTGGAGATGCGCACTGGAGGTCTGGTGCTTGAGGCTGGCACTGGACATACCGGACTGGGCACACGCACTGGAGACCTGGTGCGGGAGACTGGCACTGGACGTACCGGACTGGGAATGCGCACTGGAGATCCGGCACAGACAAAATATCTCAACAGATGCTCTTACTCTTCCTCATCCTTCGCTTCCCAATTCCCCCATGGTCTTAGCATCGCCACTGGAGGTACCGGGCTGAGAACCCGCAGGGGAGACCTGGTGCAGGGAGCTGGCCCAGCAGGCACTGGGCTGGGTAGGCGCACTGGAGGTCTGGTGTGGGAGGCTGGTACTGTAAGTACCGGACTATGGATGCATACTGGAGACCTGGTACGGGAAACTTGCACTGGACGTACCGGACTGGGGATGCGAACTGCGGGCACCATTGACTCCGAATTCGATGTCTCATCGACGACCTCCCCCCATTGCTGCCTGAATTTCTCCATAATCCCTTCGTATATTCCAGCCAGGTACTCCTCCTCTTCAGTCTTCGCCCCCCATAGGTACTCTGGCTTCTCTGCACCCCACGAGGATAGTGGTACTGGTGCATCCTCCACTCTCCCAGACCAACCCCATAGCCCCTCTCCACTATCCATTTGGGGTTTCATTGGGGCTGCTTGCTGGGTCTGCCTCCTGCCTCGCCGACGTGGGCCCTGTCGACGTCGCCGCTGCCCTGGGTCCCGTGGTGGGTCTGGAGCTGGACTGTGATGGTTCTCCGTCACAGTATAGCGCTGCTTGGTCTCGTATTGGTGGGATATTCTGTCACGATGGTGTGTGGGAATGGACCGAGGCGCGGGAATGGACCAAGGCGCAGCGCTGTTGTTCTTAGTCATACTTTATTAAGTAAAGAAAACGGAGAAAACAACCAACGTAACGTGAGTGTGGCACGCAGGCTCAGAAACACAAAAACAATATCCCACAAACACTGTGGAAAAGAACAGAACTTAAATAGGATCCCCAATTAGAGACAATGCGTAGCAGCTGCCTCTAATTGGGGACCAAACACAAAATGAACAAAATAAATCATTATCACAAATCGATTTCATACTATTATCTACACCTTTATTTGCTTTAATAATGAAAATAGAAATTCGACATATGATCTTGTCTGACTACCACCCGTACTACTCCGAATCTTCTAAAAGTGCCACAAGATGGCGTTTCAACGTTTCATTAATAGAAAATCCCACATTATGTGATCAATTTCAAATTGAATGAAATTAATTCATAATGACCAATAACAATTCATTCGATGACCCATTATTAAAAATAATGTAACTGCATTTGCATCTGGGTTGAATAAATCACAATTAAAGAAGATATCAGATTTGGAAATGTTCTCAACAAACACTCTTTTCAGACCAGGTAGCTTTTACTCTTTCCAAAGTCAAGACATAACTTAATTTATTGATAAGACAGAGAGCAGAATTTGACATCCATTGAGTGAGACTCAATCATTATTTCCATGGTCATTGTCCCAGTCATTTACTGGCCAACAAGCTACGCAGTAATGATCAATTAGCTGATATATAAACTAATCAAAATGGCATGCCCGTTCTACAATATTTCACAATAATGCCTTGTGATCTGGAGGGCAGCCTTTTGCATCCCACAATGGTCCAAATGTGGAATCCGTACTCTTACCGATATCAAGGACAGTAATGATCTGAGAACATTCCAAGATATGAAAGATACATACACATTACCAGGCATTTCCTTTTTTTGATATTTACAACTTCGGTCAGCTATGCTGGTCTATGGAGTCCCTTGGGAAACACAGCTACCTAACAATCCAAAGATGAGATTTAAAATAAATTATATGTACTCCGAATGGACTGATCTATATAATACTGTATACAACCAACTTTTGGAATGCTCATATTCTGAGCTAGCCATTAAAAAAACATGGTCCATAGATATAATTGAATCTTAGCAACCCTTTAACTGGAACAGAATATGGAAAAACATTACCTTGGCTTCCCGTAATCTGAGCCATCAATTTATACATTTTAAGTTTGTTCACAGACTCTTTTTAACACCAAGGAAAGTTTTTACCAATAAACTGGCCCCAACTGCCAACTGTTTACTATGTCTCCTAAATCAGGAAGTGTCACGGTTGGGTGCATGGAGCGACCAAGGCGCAGCGCATTATTATTTACTATGTATTTAAATTCCAATGAACAAACTATACAAAATCAAAACAAACACGATATAACAAACGTAGCACACTTACTGTTCTCCGTGACTTGCGAAATATAAAATGACCCACACCCCCGTGTGAAACATAAAAACCTATGTAGGATCCCTAATTAGAGACGATGCGCTGCAGCTGCCTCTAATTAGGGATCCAACACAAACCACCACCAGAAACAGAAAGAACAGAACTGTCAGACTCTGACCATGGCTACATAGAGAAGCAAATAG
Source organism: Thymallus thymallus (assembly GCA_023634145.1). NCBI lineage: Eukaryota > Metazoa > Chordata > Actinopteri > Salmoniformes > Salmonidae > Thymallus > Thymallus thymallus. The sequence continues at coordinate 15,272,528 of CM042390.1, forward strand.
GCTTCTCTATGGCCAGAGCCTGACAGGTAGGCACATTCCTTCACATGATGTGGGAGTGCCCTGCAGTTAAATGCTTCTGGGACAAAGTCACAAAATTAATTTCAAAGTGCATGAATTTAAATATTCAATGCTTTGCATCTATTATGTTACTTAATGATGATAGCCCCTTGAATCTCTTAAATCAAAAAGAGGAGATTACTGCTGGCAGACTCTAAAATGGCAACCATCTCACTCTCTCCCATTTAACCAGTGGAGACAGTTACTACTATGAATGGTGCTAGTCAAGGAGCAATTGAGGCCTGGACAAATATACTCTGTAAAGAACAATAAAGGTAAAATCTTAGCTAAAGCCCCACACATACAAACCAATTACACTGATCAAAAATATAAACGCAACATGCAACAATTTCAAAGATTTTTACTGAGTTACAGTTAATATACAGTCGTATTAAAAAGTTTGGCCACCCCTGACAATTTCCATGATCTCCATTTATAAATAATTGTGTGTTTGGATCAGCAATTTCATTTTGATCTATCAAATAACTGATGGACACTAATATTTCAGTAGTGAAATGAGGTTTATTGGATTAACAGAAAATGTGCAATATGCATCAAAACGAAATTAGACAGGTGCATAAATTTGGGCACCCCAACAGAAAAATCACATCAATATTTAGTAGAGCCTCCTTTTGCTAAAATAACAGCCTCTAGACGCTTCCTATAGCCTCTAATGAGTGTCTGGATTCTGGATGAAGGTATTTTGGACCATTCCTCCTTACAAAACATCTCCAGTTCAGTTAGGTTTGATGGTTGCCGAGCATGGACAGCCCGCTTCAAATCATCCCACAGATTCTCAATGATATTCAGGTCTGGGGACTGGGATGGCCATTCCAGAACATTGAACTTGTTCCTCTGCATAAATGCCCGGGTAGATACCTCAAGCGACTCTGTTTGTGGCGTATGTGTAGAAAAGGCTTCTTCCGCATCACTCTCCCGTACAGCTTCTCCTTGTGCAAAGTGCGCTGAATTGTTGAACGATGCACAGTGACACCATCTGCAGCAAGATGATGTTGTAGGTCTTTGAAGGTGGTCTGTGGGCTGTTTTTGACCGTCCTCACCATCCTTCGCCTTTGCCTCTCCGATATTTTACTTGGCCTGCCACGTCTGGCCTTAACAAGAACTGTGCCTGTGGTCTTCCATTTCCTCACAGTGGACACTGACAGCTTACATCTCTGCGATAGCTTTTTGTAGCCTTCCCCTAAACCATAATGTTGAACAATCTTTGTTTTCAGGTCATTTGAGAGTTGTTTTGAGGCCCCCATGTTGCCACTCTTCAGAGGAGAGTTAAAGAGAACAATATCTTGCAATTGGCCACCTTAAATACCTTTTCTCATGATTGGATGCACTTGTCTATGAAGTTCAAGGCTTAATGAGCTCACCAAACCAATTGTGTGTTCCAATTAATCAGTGCTAAGTAGTTACAGGTATTCAAATCAACAGAATGACAAGGGTGCCCAAAGTTTTGCATAGCCTATTTTTCACATCTGATTTAATTTCATACAACTTAATATTGCTACACTAAAAATCTTTGTCTGGACAATACCCCAGTACTCAGCTTTTATTAGAAAATTAATGGCATGCCACTGTGATCATTTTCTGTGATGACAGAGTAAATTATTATGCAGCCTCAGAGGGGTGCCCAAACTTTTTCATACGACTGTAAGGAAATGAGTCAATTGAAATAAATGCATTCAGCCCTAATCTATGGAGTTCACATGACTGGGAATACAGATATGTGTCATGACTCAGGATATGACCCAGATGCAGACACAGGCGGAGGCCGATTTTCAGAATATTTATTCTAAAAGGGCCCGGGCAAAGGGCAGGTCGAGTACAGGCAGAAGTTCATAATCCAAGGCAGAGTCAATCAGTGACAGAGTGGCAGGCGGGCTCAGGGTCAGAACAGGCAGAAAGGTCAAAAAAAAAAAAACTTGAGAACAGGAGAAACGGGAAACAGGCTGGTAAGACCTGACATAACAAGACGAACTGACAGTCATACAGAAAACGCATGTATAAATACACAGGGGATAATGGGGATAAATTGGAGACACCTGGTGGGGCGTGGAGATAAGCACAAGACAGGTGAAACCGATCCGGGTGTGACAGATATGCATTTGTTGGTCAAAGATAACTTTAAAAAAAGGTAGGGGCGTGGATCAGAAAACCAGTCAGTATCTGGTGTTACCACCATTTGCCTCATGCAGCGTGACACATCTCCTTCGCATAGAGTTGATCAGGCTGTTGATTGTGACCTGTGGAATGTTGTCCCACTCCTCTTCAAAGGCTGTGCGAAGTTGTTGGATATTGGCAGGAACTGGAACACTGTGAAACACGTCAATCCAGAGCATAACAAACATGCTGAATGGGTGACATGTCTGGTGAGTATGCAGGCCATGGAAGAACTGTGGACATTTTCAGCTTCCAGGAATTGTGTACAGATCCTTTCGACATGGGGCCGTGCATTATCATGCTGAAACATGAGGTAATGGCAGCAGATGAATGGCACGACAATGGGCCTCAGGATCTCGTCACAGTATCTCTATGCATTCAAATTGCAATCAATAAAATGCAATTGTGTTTGTTTTCCGTAGCTTATGCCTTCCCTTACCATCACCACACAACCACCATGGGGCACTCTGTTCACAACGTTGACATAAGCAAACTGGTTGCCCACACGACACCATACCTGCTGTCTGCCATCTGCCCGGTACAGTTGAAACCGGGATTAATCCGTGAAGAGCACACTTCTCCAGCGTGCCAGTGGCAATCGAAGGTGAGCATCTGCCCACTGAAGTCGGGTCAAGACCCTGGAGAGGACGACGAGCATGCAGATGAGCTTCCCTGAGATGGTTTCTGACAGTTTGTGCAGACATTATTCGGTTGTGCAAACCTACAGTTTCATCAGCTGTCCAGGTGGCTGGTCTCAGATGATCCCGTAGGGGAAGAAGCCGGATGTGGAGGTCCTGGGTTGGCGTGATTACACGGGGTCTACAGTTGTGAGGCCGCTGGAACATACTGCCAAATCCTCAGAATTTTTTTGGGAGTCTGCTTATGGCAGATTAATCAACATTAAATTCTCTGGCATCAGCTCTGGTGAACATTCCTGCAGTCAGCATGCCAATTGCATGCTCCCTCAAAACTTGAGACATCTGTGGCATTGTGATGTGTGACAAAGCTACACATTTTAGAGTGGCCTATTATTTTCCCCAGCACAAGGTGCACCTGTGTAGTGATCATTCTGTTTAAACAGCTTCTTGATATGCCACACCTGTCAGGTTGATGGATTATATTGACAAAGGAGACATTTTCACTAACAGGCATGTTAACAAATTGTACACAACATTTGAGAGAAATAAGCATTTTTGTGCATATGAAAGATTAGTGAAAATGAAGATTTTGAAGATTTTGGGGATCTTTTATTTCAGCTCATAAACATGGCACCAATACTTTACATGTTGTGTTTATATTTTTGTTCAGTACATATATATATATATTTCTTTGCTTTAAGAACCACAGGGAAGAGTTGGTACGGTGGGGGGGAGGTGGACTGATAAGCAACCTCGGCTGTTGGGTGGGATGACATGCTTTTTTTGGTTCAGGGGAGTGTTTTATGTAATGTTTTATGTGGGCGGATGGATGGGGACTGAGGTGGGTAATGGGTTGGAGTTACCGTTGTCTGTATTTATTTGATTGTTTTTATACTTGTAACTACCCCTCTGAAAAAAAGACAAAACTAAATAAATATAAAAAATAATATAAAAATCTCTAACCCCCTGATTTGCTTAATTTTGGGCCCTTGCCCACGGCGTTGCACATAGCACTTGCTAATTGCTTCCATTGCTTCTGTTGACCTGTGCTGCTGTCTGTACCCCACCTGTCCCCTAAAAAAGTAAGATTATTTGGGCTCCAACTAGAGAGCTTGGCATGCCCCTGGGAGGAATGATTAGAGAAAACAAGAGCTTTTCACAGGCTTGGCACAAGGCAATCAGATCAGCCTCCAAGGAGGATAATGCCAGAATCAAGGAAACCCATAAACGATGCCCCGGATTGGGAAGATTGAGAGACTTCTGCATTATAACAACACAATCAGTTTGAAAGTCGTGCCAGAGTGATCAGACGGTGGTAGAGGATGTCTGATGACAGAGTCGGAGTATCTTCACTAAATGCCAGTGAATTGAGTGTGGCAGGCATTGTGTGTGTTGCATCATCAGGCATCTTCAACTACCTATTTGCATGTGATCGTTAGGAAATGTAAGTTTAGATGTGTTCATTGAGCTATTGCAGTCTTAAGTGACTTCCTGCACACCTCATTTGAGACAGAGGGCATTCATGGGTCTGTGAGTCTATGGCTATGGTTACGAATGTCAGCGTAGAGGACAGACTGCTCAAATGCTGGACAAATAAAAAAGGATTTACAAATCAGAATTGTTACACTAGGGTATGCCCGCATCACTTTATTGAAGTGGTGTCTTCGCAAACACACTGCGACCTATATTTCACCAGAAGCAAGTAAATGAAGGCAACAATGACAAACTTCATTAAATCCATATTAACTCGTCAACAGTTTTGCTGCTCGCATCTTTTATTTGCCCTTTAATTTGGGTTGCTACACATCATTTTATGACATCGAAATTCTTCAAAAGAGCAGCTATGAGCATGTGTGTGAAAGAGAACGGGAATGAGATAGAGAGACAGAAAAAGAGAGAACGAGACCGAGAGAGAAAGAGGTGCTTTGGTGTGTAATGTTTTATTTACTGCAGCTCTCTCTCTCTCTCTCTCTCTCTCTCACAGGGAAGACAGCCCCTAGAGGCTGAGGTGAGCTTCCTACCTCAATTATGTTATCACGTTTGTCTGTTCGCTTGACTCCTGGCCTAAGCCTTTGATTTCTCTCCATCTCCCTCGCTGTCCTTCAACGCAACATTGTCTCTGTCTTGAAGGTCCCACTTGTGAAGAGTGCATACTCCACAGGAGTTTAGTCCCTCTTTGTGTTTGTGCTGGCTGCCTGCTTTGTGGTCTAGCCTGGCTGGAGGTAAAACATTTGGAGGCCGTACTGGGCCTTGCCAGGTCTGAGCACTTAAAGCCAGTCAAAGGGATTGCATTTAAGAGTAAAAAGGAGGCTCTTGGCCCCAATGTAATGATGTTTCAGTGATTTATTTTTGTGTGACAAGTAGCCTTGCCTTGTAGAGGAATTGTGTCAACTAAGAGCGTTAAAGCCTAAGCTTTGAAAATCTGAAATGCTCATTTTTTTATTCTTCATGTTGATGATGCTGTAGTTATTCAGCAGAAAACTGACCAGATGAGTCAGAAACCACTACTAACAGTTAATGTAAATATATTTTGCAATATTTATGATCGACTACAAGGTCCCCTGTGAGGATAAGGACCATTATGATGATAAATATCATCTGCAGCCTTTCCTCACTGCCGCTCGGTGTGGCTGTGTTTGCAGCAGCACTAAGCAGGGGAGGGCTTGTCAGTGCTTGGATGGTAGACCAGAAGAAAACAGAATGCTGATGGAAAGGTGAATCCCTTCTCACTGGACTAAATCACGTTACATTATTACTCAGTACCACAGTACACTGCCTTGGTGGAGATGCATTTTTTTTTTTTTTATGAGATATTGTAGTGAGACATCCACATTCAATGATCATTTCTTATATAGGCTGATCCTATGTTTCAGTCACTTTGATGTTTTGGCCTTTTTTCTTATCATAAAATAAAAAAAAGTGTGGCGGTCGTATTATCATTTGCAACACAATGCGGGTTGATAGTGTGTATGGTGAGCTCAGGGGAAATGGATGTAAATAAAATCTCCCACTAGCTCATGTCATCCATACCTCATAGAGCACAGAGCCACGTAACCGGCACTTGTTTCCCACAGAGAGTCAAACACTGTTGTGACTTAATCACTGTGCTCCGATGATGGGGCATTGTTTCCAGGGCAGGGATGTGAAAAGGCAGGCTGGATCACAGACGACGAGACAGTAGACACCAACGGTGTTCTGCAGTCAGATGATTTAAAGCCTTTCTCTGCTCCTCTCAGCACCACCTTTCGTTTTCGCAAGGGTCGTTCCGCCTCAAAAAAGTACAAGAAAGAGGATTTCGACACCCACCATCTCATATTGTTCTGAAATTGTTTCTGTTGTTAGAAAAAGATAAGATTGTCATTCCTGCATGATTCTTTTGTTGAAGTATAATTTCAGCTCTGAGAATTGATTGTACCCAAATTGCCCATTTTAATGTATAGGATTCATATACAGTAATATTCAACTAATACAGTACCTAACATCCAATTTCGAATTGGTCAAAAGCCACACACAGACCCACCCACAACCTCCTTACCATGTAAGCAGTCTATGGATAAGTTATGACAGCAATTCATGCTTTTGTTTTGTTTTCAATGCTAACTAGTCAATGGTACCTATATTACCATGTCTAGATCATCCTGAAGTACCTAAAAATGTATTGTGTAACTCAATGATGTTACTTACACATTATTTATATAAGCACAAAAATGCTAATATACTGTAGGTGCCATTGACTTGCATTGGATTTGTGCCGTAAATGCTAAAAAGTTAACAGTGGCCAGGTAAACAAAACCAAAGCATGGGTTGCTGTCATACCTTGTTCATAAACGTCTTACAGGGTAAGGAAACCAATGTAATTTTGTACCTCCATACTAATTGTCAGACAGAGAACTGATACTGTATAGTCGTTGTTGGGGTGGGGGTCTGTGGGTGGCTTTTGACAATTTCTTTGGATTCCTCGTCTTACTCATTGCAACAAAAAAAAAGTTGGGTCCAATATTTATTGCATATTATATTAATCCTATACATTAAAATGGCCAATTTGGTTGCAGTCAATTAGTTTAATTTCTCAGAGATCACATTATATTTCAACAAAATAACAAAAAAAATATATGATCTTTTCCCTACTACAAAAATTGGAACTACCAGCAAGCTATGTATCTGTCTTCTAAGGAAAGTGATAATTTAGTCAGGTGGTGCAGTGAAGGAGAGAGAATTATGAGGAAGATAATGAAAGATGGTGTTCAGGAAAATGATGTGGCGAGGCGAGAAGAGGAAAAAGAATCACCTCATGAAACATTTCCCTGTCAGAGGGCCCTTAGATTTATCGATGGTGTTTTCTTCATCCTCTCTTTAGATAATTGGAAGTTTGCTGTTGTGTGTACCGAGCACAGAGGAAAGAAAACATATTTCGGTGGGGCCTTGACAGGTTAGACAATGGTGTAAAAAGAACAAATGCTGTCAAGAGAAGAAGCAGAGTAGTGGTGTGTGTCTGTTAGGTGAGGAAAAGTTCCCTCTAAAAGGGAGACCAAACAAAATGTGTGCTTCTGGAAGCATCAGAATCAAACACTTGCTGAGATTTTTCTGGCTGCTTTCACGTCAATGGAAGATTTTGCCCCTTGGATCATTGTGTTCACATTCAGGGTTTGGTAGCATAGCAGAAAATCCTCATTGATCTCTCTCATCCGCATAGTTTAGCTACCTTTGATTGGCCAGGTGATCAGGAGTAAGAAACTGGAGTCATACTTGGCCAGTAAATAACCAGGCTGGGCGTGATCCAAGCTCTCCAGGTGTGGGGTCCACGTCTCAACCTGCCCATCCCCGCTCATGAATATCAGCTACCTCGCCTCCCAACATTAATTCCTGGACCCCCCGTTGCTCTCCTGAATGGGAGTGTACGGCATATGCTCGGGGGTCATCAGTGGTGAGCGTGTTGGCTTGAATAAAATTAGAATTACAACCTTGTTTAATGGTCTGGTTTAAAATCACGCTGAGGACGGAGATAGCCGGGGCCCTCGTGAGGTGTACTGCAGAAAGGTGCTGGCTGAGTGCAGATAACCTCTGGGAGGAAGACGTGAATGCTTTTAAGCCACCAAACAGAACCTGAAAATGCAGCTCTGAATTTGCCCATCCGGCTAACAGCCTCAGCATTTCCCCATTAGCATCTGCTCCTCCTTTCCAATTCTGTCTAGTGCCATCCATCGTGTGAAAAGAAAACCACTGTTTGATTAATACAGTGCCATGGACTGCCTAGCAATCGGCAGTTATCAAGGGCATCTCTGATTTGGGTATAAATAATCAATTATTTAAGCTAACGACCTAACAAGATACCCTTTAGAGGTCAAGTTTCCTCTTGGCAGGCGCCTTGTGCTCCCGTGGAGGGAACGAGCTATCTGCATTAGTGCACTATGTACCTAGAGCTGCATGGGCTGTGGTCTGGAGCTGGAGGTGATCCCTCCTCACAGTTAAGGAAACGTATGACATGTCATGTCACCAACATTATAGAAGTATTAACCACAGCACATAGGTTGCATTTTTGTATTGTGACCGGAGGGGCTCCACATGATTTGGATGGGGCTACATTAGTGACTGAAATGGTCAGACTGTCAAATTCTTAAGAAACACTGACTGTGTATCTCAGACGTGAAGATGGCACAACAGCGCCTCTTCTTCCTCAGCAAGCGGAAGAGATTTGGCATGGGCCCTCCGATCCTCAAGAGATTCTACAGCTGCACCATCAAAAGCATCTTGACTGGATTCATTACCGCCTGGTATGGCAACTTCACCTCCCTTGTCTGCAAGGCTCTACAGAGGGTGGTGCGGATGGCCCAGTACATTACCAGGGCCGAGCTCCCTGCCATCCAGGACCTCTATATCAGGCGTGTCAGAGGAATGCCTGAAAAATTGCATTCCTCTGACTTCACGCACACAAGCCATGGACTGTTCTCTCTGCTACTGTCTGGCAAGCGCTACCGAAGCATCGAATCTCAGACCAACAGGCTCTGAGATACAGAAGCTTCTATCCAGTGGTGTAAAGTACTTGTTTAAAAATACTTTTAAGTACTACTTACACCTAAAAGTACTCGTTAAACTTTGACAGGATCATTTTCCAATTCACACACTTATCAAGAGAACATCCCTGGTCATTCCTAATGCATCTGATATGGTGGACTCACTAAACACAAATGCTTCGTTTGTAAATGATGAGTGTTTGAGTGTGCCCCTGGCTATCCGTAAATAAAAAAAATACAAGAAGATTGTGCCGTCTGGTTTGCTTAATATAAGGAATTTTAAATGATTTATCCTTTTTTGATATTTAAGTATACTCAAGTATAACAATTTGTCCACTACTGCTTCTATCCCATTCAGCATACATTTAATATAGACATATATGGCACGGTTATTTCTCAGTGTGTGAGTTGAGTTCCTTGTTTTTGGAGCATCTTGCTGCTACTGCTGATGTTACTTTAGTCTAGTTGGGGTGTATATGAAATATAATAGTAATACAGTGGAACTACTAACTATACTTCATAATGTAGGTACAGTACAACACACAGAGAACATGTTCATATGCAACATAATATAGAATATTGTGCTATTTTAAGTCTGTTTCAACAATGCCCATGTTGCTTCATAAATTAAACACTCTGATCTTGTAAACACTATAAGTAGGCGTGCATCTTAATTTGCATTAATCTTCCAAGTCATTATGTAATTACAGATATCTCTGTTACAGGTATTCATTAATAGGTCTAGAGTTTGAAACACTTTCAGCAGTACAATCATCAATGTCAATAATTTGCTATGTATCATCTTCATGCTAATGTTAGGGAAAGTTAACCAAAAGGAAAATCTTGTGATACGGAGCTGACAACCCTCCCTGTTTGACAAGCATTTAGAGGAGGGGGGATGGCGTAGCCTAGTTTGAATGCAGGGAGAGGTAGCTCGAGCAAAGGATGAAACAATGGCTAACACCCTCCCCTCGTTCCCTCCAACTATCAATCACACAATGAGATCTCTAAAAGTCTCATACATGATTAATAGCTAATGCAATGAATCTGTTTTTCTGCTCAATAAAATATACATTTATCTGTGAGTGTGATGTGCAGTGTACTCCATTACAAATGGTGTAGAATTAATATTCCACCTGAACTAGTGATCCCTAAGGTCATGGTCCCCACATCAAGGGTCAAGAGGGCTAACAAGGGCCTCTATCTGGCTGGCTGGCTATTATTTTTTTTTTTTACCTTTATTTAACCAGGTAGGTCAGTTGAGAACAAGTTCTCATTTGCAACTGCGACCTGGCCAAGACAAAGCAAAGCAGCGCGACTAAAACAACAACACAGAGTTACACAGTAAACAAACATCGTCAAAAAAGTTGCTAAGGCATGCAGACAGATGCAGGCAGGCTGATTCAGTCAGAGATGTACACTACATAGAGATTAGTTAGGCTGTCTGGTAGATAAATAAATAGACTACCATGTGCTATGGGCGTTGGCTGGTTTTCACACCTTATTTACACTTGAAGTAATTTATTAGCATGAAGATGGCTGATGAATGTTTGGATGCTAGGGGAGAAATGTTGAAGTAAGTGAGAGAATGGTTTTAAGAACAGAACAGTTAAGGTGATATCAATCATTTGACTGGTCTTACTGTTTGTTATTTTGCTTTCATAATATATAAAAGAAATAGAGCCTGCACACTCATAAGCTCCTCCACATACCTTTATTCACAAATAAACAAAGTTTCGATCCTTGCAGGATCTAAATGTTGTTTTTGTGTGAATAAGGGTACGTGGTGGAGCTTATGAGTGTGCGGGCTCTATTTATTAGCCCTGCACCCAACTAAAGTATATGCGTTTGATCACACTTGACCCTTTCAAAATGTATTGACGGGAAAACAATAATTATGGTACTCTATCAGAGGAAGTGACTAATAATTTGGTTTATTGATTATGAAATAATGCTATCAGATAAATGCAGGGGTAGTCAGCCCTATTAATTAATTTGTCTAAATATCAACAGATCCAGTGAATTTACAGAATGGACTGTACATGTCAAAGCTGTAGCTCCGAATGCTGCCTCGATCTTATAAAACATTATTCCTCATGGTGACTCAGAAAGACTCTCCTGAAAGAGATCAACCAAATAACTCAGCACCACTGCACCAGGCATTTATAAATAAGATGTTTCCCTATTATGTGACAAAAGTACATTTTCGTTTGTGTGTTTTTCATCTAAAATTTATTTTTATGCTCTTCTTAGTGCTACGACAAAGACACGGAACCAATAATTCCAATCCAACTATAGCTGGCTTGGTGGCAGTTATAATATGGCATCTGTTTAATATTTCCTACACTCAGTGGCAAGTCTAGGAAGCACTTGCTTGCAAATTTATTTCCCCTCCTACAAGATACCATCCAGACTAAGAATGATTGGAAATGTATTCAACAAGGCCAACTATGGAACTAATGACGTAATAGGCTACAGTACAACAGTTAATGGTCTACAACCAAGAGAAAAGGCAACAGTAGCCATAGGGGAGGAAGGAGAAGGCCAGGGAGGGCAGAGCAGAAACACAGCTTCCTTTACAATGACTGGGTAGTCTCAGTTGCACTGTATGTTGATATATTAGCTGCCCCACAACCCCTGCATACCAATGAACATACTCTAGACAGGAGAGAGAGGAGAATCAGGGGAGTTGGGGGAAGGAAGTAGAGTGGTACAAGGTGATGTCAGTCTACAACTGATAATCAGCTATGCTTGGATGAGAGTTTAACATTGAGAGAAATACTTTTTAACTGTCTTTATCAAATCAAATTGTATTTGTCACGTGCCGAATACAACAGGCGTTGTAGGTGTTTACCGTGAAAAAAAAAAACACACATTTTTTTTAACCTTTATTTAACTAGTCAGTTAAGAACAAATTCCCATGCAGTGCCTTAGACCGCTGCGTTAAGAAAATATTTACAAAATATTTACTATTTTTACTAAATATTTAGTAAATATTTACTAAATAAATAAATTGGTTCATACACCCAGTGAAGTGTATGAACCAGATGTTAAAACACGTTGGCAGTCTGTGCATTTCGATCTGCCCTTAAAATGTCTGACCGTACAGACCATACTGTATGTATGAAGAAGGTTGTCTGCTCTTGTAATCTCTCTTTCTCTTCACTTTCCATTAACTCGCAGTAGTCTAATCTCTCTTTCTCTTTCCTTTCCATTTAATCTCAGTTGTCTAAGGCTCTGCATCTCAGTGCTAGAGGCGTCACTACAGACCCTGGTTTGATCCCGGGCTGTATCACAACCGGCTGTGATCGGGAGTTCCATAGGGAGGACAATTGGCCCAGCGTCTTCCTGGTTAGGGGAGGCTGGGCTAGACCGTCATTGTAAATAAGAATTTGTTCTTAACTGACTTGCCTAGTTAAATAAAGGTTAAATAAAAAATGAAAAATAAACACTCCCCTTTAATTAATCATCTGCCTTATAGCCCACAACTAAGTAACATTTTAGCCCAATGCACACCTTTCCTTGTTGAACTGTCTCTCTCAATCACTCTTTTTAGGTGAATTTGAAGCAATCTACTGTACATAACATGTAATGTAGGAGAAAAGAGAGAAAAAACAAACAAAAAAAACAGCAGGCTCTTCAAAGAAAAACAGGATTACAGTTCTTGGAACGACTTTCAGAGGGGAACTATTTTGGTTTTATTTAGGCATGTATTGCATGTCTGAATGATGTTTGATTTGCTATTATCAAAGAGTTATGACTTAATTCAATGTAGGTTGGCGGAAGCTTTTATTTTGAATTGGGAACACAGCAAGCAGTAAGCGTACTTGAAAATAAATCTAAGTCTGAAATAAATACATTTTGAACACTTGGATACATATTACTATCATTCTACTAGACCTCAGCAAATGATTACCACAGGACACTAGCTACAGTAACTTAAAACATGATCTGTCAATAATTTCATAGAAGATTCAGAAATGTTATAAAAATAACAGAGTTCAAATAAGTTACGTTTGGATATCGATTAGAAAAGGTTTACACACAAGACAGACATCTTCGACTGAAACAGAGGTGTGACCTGCGAAAAAGGGACCAATGCAGTGGTTTCTCTTGCAAAGTAGATGTCTAGAGTGTCTCCATTTTAACAGCGTTGGTATTCGCAATAAGGTTTACATTGATCACTACAGACTTTGTAAGAAAAGGTGGAAGTTACTTGTTTTAAATTGAATTTAAGGCAGAAGTAAGGCAAATGTAGTGGATAATATAATGTTCCCTTTAGTAAGTAAGCATTGATTCGAAGAGTTGAAAGTGGTAATTTAGAGGTGTTGCCTTTGAGTAATTTTAGGTATTCATCTTTCACCATAGACAATAGACCAGAAAACCTGAATTAGTCATGTGCTCTAATGGTTGGGTTGCTAAGGTCAAATTCAGCTAAATATACAGTTAGTATTAGTAGTGTTATCAGTGGAATTAGATTTTCTCTAGGCATCTTCAAATCTGTATTTCCCTCCCAAACTTTGGTCATACTCTGGCCTACTCTAGCTCCACTGCATATTTCCCTAGTGAAGTTGAAACACAGCAGCACCACCCATCTTGTAACGACTACTTCTACAAATTATTTTCCATTTTTATCAGTAGATAGGGCTCCCAAGTGGCGCAGCGGCACGGCACTGCATTGCAGTGCAAGAGGTGTCACTGCAGTCCCTGGTTTGAATCCAGGCTGAATCACATCCGGCCGTGATTGGGAGTCCTATAGGGCGGTGCACAATTGGCCCAGGTTTGGCCGGGGTAGGCTGTCATTGTAAATAAGAATTTGTTCTTAACTGACTTAAAAATAAATAAATAAAATATAAAATGCATTGCCTCAAACTGAGGCCCAGAGAAGCTACCACTTAGGCCTAATAATCAGTGGTGTTGTCAGGACTCTGGTTTGATCATCAGCCTTTCTGTTGTATTTGTCTTAATTGTCAGTTTCTCTCACTCTGCCATCACAGCTGCACCTCATTCTAATCAGTGCTCGTGGTCCCCTTACACACACCTGTCTCCCATTTTGCATTGATTTTCTCCACTACTTATGCCTCTCTCTTACTTTGCTTCTCTGTCAGTGTGTCTTGGTTTCTGTCCGTTTCACTACTGTCCTAAACCAGTCTTGATCTAGTTGTGCTTAGCTTACATTCTGTCTGTTTATTTAATCTTGTTTTTTTCCCTCTGATTTGCCCAGTACCTGTACTCAATCCTGTTTCGGCTTGCTCACCCGGTTTTGATCTTCTGCTCTTGTTTTGGACTATTGACTTGGCTCTACCCCCCGGGCTGTGGATCTGCCTCTGGTTTTGACCCCTGCCTGCCCTGGGATTTCGTCTCTGTCCTGCCCTTCGCTCGGTGGCTCGGCTGCAATTTATATTTGTGTTTTGTTTCTTTTCTTTTTGGACAAAAAATTGAGTTATCTGCTAATCTGCTCTTGGATCCCTTTTTATCCCAGCACCCGTAACAGGTGTAAATTACTTAAGTAAAGAATTCTTTAAAGTACTACTTAGTCGTTTTGGGGGGTATCTGTAATTTACTATTTATTTTTGACAACTTTTACTTTTACTACATTCCTAAAGAAAATTATGTACTTTTTACTCCATGCGTTTTCCCTGACACCCAAAAGTACTTGTTACGTTTTGAATGCTTAACAGGACAAGATGTTTTAAGTATATTTTTTTATTAAGTAGATTTAGCAGTTATTACTTTTTATACTTAAGTATATTTAAAACCAAATACTTTGACTTTTACACATGTATTTCATTTTCTATTAAGGTATCTTTACTTTTACTCAAGTATGACAATTGTGTACTTTTTCCACCACTGCTAATCATGTTCCTCCTTGTCAATCCTCTGAATCAATTTGAAGGGACTTATTAACAGAGTTCACACAGAGAGGATAACTTACTAACTTAATGTGTGAAAAGGGGACTAGCGTTGAATCAACGTTTTTGAAATTTCTCTCCATTTCACAAAAACATCATTTTTGGCAGATATTTTTTTGTGTCAGCGAAACTTTACTACTTCTGATGGATCCATAAATCTGCTTGCCATGTACATTTGGTGGTTTGTACAGTTCTCTAACTCACATGCCACTCACTTTCATATTAATAATTATGTACAAAACTGCCCTGACGTGCTAATGTCAACAGATTTACATTTTAGCAGACTCTCTTATCCAGAAATGATTGCTCAAGGGCACATTGACAGATTGTTCACCTACTTGTCTCAGGGATTCAAACCAGTGACCTTCCAGTGACTGGCCCAATGTGCTTAACCTCTAAACTACCTGCTGCCCCACAGATTACCGTAAAGTGACCAGACAAGCTGACCCACTGTCTATTCACGTACCCAGAACTCTTTTAGCTGTAACCATGGCAAACACCATCCTACCTGCAGGACCACAACAAAAGCTTGCCACGAGCGCTCATCTGGTGTATGAAAGTGAAGGCTGACAATGAGTATTTGCGATGAGTGTTGTGGTAGTCGAAAGAGGTTCTGTGACCTGGCCATGCCCCCTCGCTCCGGGCAAAGGCCACAGAGAGCATCAGTGACTGAGTATCAACCCGGCAACACCTTAGCTCTTTATCAGTCAGCCATGGCATCTATTCCAGCCTCCGCCACCTGTCCCACTCTGTCAGTGTCAGCGCACATTTCGCGGGTTGGATTTAGCTACTGGCTCACAGAAGGGTTCCTTCAAGGGTCATTATGTTCTGGAATAGTATGCTGTTTTCAGAAGCATTACGAGGGGTTTGGGATATTTTAGTTTTGGCCCCCTCTGTGTTTATTTAATTATATCTTGTCACCTGGGATCATGCACGAGCATAACACCCAGTTGGAAGCAGTGATTGTAGACTTGGCTTAGGTTCAGAGGCAATCTGTATTACCCCCCATATTTCAACCTGTCTTCCTTCATTTGTGAACTCTAGAACCTCAATAGACCTAGGCCCAATAGACTTTTCAAATTAAGATTTATTTAAATTCCAAAATGTATTTGTGTAAAATGTATTATTTTCAACTGTTTTACATTTTTCAATAGTACTTCAACTTAAAAACACCACCTGTCTCATACATATTTTCTGGTAGTTTACAGCATGTTTGCTATTCGACCACTTATTTGAAGGGTGCTCTCTAGATCATTTCGATGTATACACTGTCTGGGGTATTTAGCGAAATGTCTTCATACAGCTGTAATACATAAATTATTCGTGTTTGTTGGCAATCTCTTCATGCATGTAGCATTGTTGACAAATGAATGTGCTTTTCTGAATGATTTCAAACTGCAACTTTGTGCACTCTTCTCATTTGAATGGATAGTTTGTAGGATCACTCCTTTTTCACTAAGGACAATGAGTCTGGAGATGAAAGGAGCTCATAGCTATCTACCTTCTCCCTTTCGGCTGTGACTTATATCTAACATAAACTCTCTGCATCAAAAGATATCATCAGTGGCAGGAGGCCGGAGCCCTTTTATCACGGACAGACAAAACAGGGATGTCAAAGCTCTGTCTCTATATCCCATGTTGTACTACATCAAACACAGCCTCTTGACCATTATGCTTATTGATGGCAAATGAGTGCACATACAGTCACATTGTATGCCATGTATTATGCACATTGTCATCTCATCTTGAATATTTTATGGAGATTTTTATCAATTATCTGGTTTTATATATTTAGCTGTTGATGTTCTATTTGACATCTTAATCATAGACTGCTTGCTTGCGGTGTTTGACAATATTTTTGTGAAATCAAAGTAAGCAGATTTGTTATAGAACAGTCGCATACAGTTAAATATACTTTTTTGTATTGTCTACTCCATTTCGAGGCTCACTGGAGAGAGCACTAAGCAAAATGATGAATATTTGGAGCGAGAAAAAAGAGGATTTGCAATTTATTTAAAATGCTTGGCAGAAAAGCTGAGTAATTTAATACTAGGTTATGTCTAATACAGCACAGGACATAGATAAGGGAGCCCTATCTGGTGGTGCTGCCCTTACAAATGCTAAATAATGTCATTTTTTGCTAGGGGGAATTATCTTATAGCCTGCTTTGTATAAACAGTGAGGTGATAAGGAAATTCCTTTTGGACTGCGGCCTCCCATGGTTACCAGTGTACAGAGGGCTTTCTATCTCTTGCAGGCTCTACTTTCAGATAAAACAGTCAGAACATCGTTCACGCCACAACCCACTGGGGAGCTTCATCACTTTAGCACCCCAATAAAATGTATGATGATAACTTTGGTATAGGAGGGAAAGGGGATACATTTTGATGTGGTTCATTGAGAATTCATGTACACTGGGGGCCAAAAGTTTGGAATATTACTAATTCAAGGGGTTTTCTTTATTTGCACTATTTTTTACATTGTAGAATAAAAGTGAAGACATCAAAACTATGACATAACACATATGGAATCATGTAGTAACCAAAAAAGTGTTAAACAAATCAAAATATATTTTATATTTGAGATTCTTCAAAGATGCCACCCTTTGCCTTGATGACAGCTTTGCACACTCATGGCATACTCTCAAACAACTTAATGAGGACTGCCACAGGAATGGAAGACCCAGAAATACCTCTGCTGGTTAAGTAAAAAAATGTATATATGTATAAACTACCATACTCCATTTGGAGACACTTAAATCTTTTGTTGTGCCCATTCACCCTCTGTATACACACCATTATATGCATATACTGAGTATCCATGTCTGAATCCATGTCTGAATTGTCTCAAGGCTTAAAATCCTTATGTAACCTGTCTCCTCAACTTCATCTACACTGATTGAAGTGGATTTAACAAGTGACATCAATAAGGGATCATAGCTTTCACCTGGATTCACCGGCTACAATTTTATTTGATTCTGGGATCATCTATCTGACCTGGCCTGCTGAGTGTGGGAGGAACACAATGGCTCTCTGGGCTTCCGAATGGGATTCAACTACCTTAATAATACTAAAGCATAGTAATAATGTATTGGATTAAAATGTTTACCTCATCCTTTGTGACACAGACACAGGACAAGCAGTGTGGAAAGTGATTCCTTTCTGATTTAAACTTTTGATTGTCACTTTAGCACAGATTTTGGATCTGCCTCCACACTGGTGTGCTGTCAAATCAATGTGCTGATTGGGATACAGTAAGCAATGATATTTACATTTAACCTTTATTTAACTAGGCAAGTCAGTTAAGAACAAATTCTTATTTACATTGACGGCCTACACCAGCCAAACTCAGACGACATTGGGCCAATTGTGTGCCTCCCTATGGGACTTCAATCCAGTTGTGATACAGTCTGGATTCAAACCAGGTTGTCTGTAGTGACGCCTCTAGCACTGAGATGCAGTGCCTTAGACCACTGCGCCACTTGGGAACCCTGATATAAGTTGTGCAAAATTAGTGACAGAAATAGGACTTGTAGATGTGTCTGGTGCAGGAGGGGTGGAGACCGAGGCAGAGATGGAGGAAACACTATGAGGGTACAGTAATGATCAGATTTCATCACACCTCACAATACTCTTGGGTGTATGCTAATCTAGACTGTTATGGGAAAAAAATAGGGAAGGAATAGTGTGCAATACAATATCATCATGAAGCTCTCTTCCTTCCTGTCTGCTATGATTCTTGATGAATTATTTAATACTCACAAGGTCTGTATAAACATTAGATGGAAATATAGTTTTGCATCTGATTCTGGCTATTAATAATAATAGCAGTAGCCTTATTTTTATCTAATAGTTTATGGTGCAATCTCTTCAAAACTAATCCATGCATGCACTCACACAAGCACACACGCACACACACACACGCACGCACGCACGCACACACGCACACACGCACACACGCACACACACACACACACACACACACACACACACACACACACACACAAACCCCTAAGGGACAGCCAAAATGTTCACTTCTCTGAATTTTATTTGGTTTACTATTCTTTGAACAGGTCAACATCCACAAGGCCGCAAGCCAGACAGATTACCTGGACGTGTATTCCGAGCATACACTGACCAACTGACATTTTCAACCTGTCGCTGACTGAGTCTGTAATACCAACATGTTTCAAGCAGACCACCTTAGTCCCTGTGCCCAAGAACACTAACGTAACCTGCCTGAATTCTTACCGACCCGTAGCACTCACGTCTGTAGCCATGAAGTGCTATGAAAGGCTGGTCATGACTCACATCAACACCATTATCCCAGAAACCCTAGACCCACTTCAATTTGCATACCGCTCCAGCAGATCAACTGATGCGATATCTATTACACTCAACACTGCCCTTTCCCACCTGAACAAAAGGAACACCTATGTGAGAATGCTATTCATTGATTACAGCTCAGCGTTCAACACCATAGTGCCCTCAAAGCTCATCACTAAGCTAAGGACCCTGGGACTAAACACCTCCCTCTGCAACTGGATCCTGAAGTTCCTGACAGGCCACCCCCAGGAGGTAAGGGTAGGTAACAACACTTCCGCCACGCTGATTCTCAACATGGGGGCCCCTCAGGGGTGCGTGCTCAGTCCCCTTCTGTACTCCCTGTTCACTCATGACTGCATGGCCAGGCACGACTCCAACACCTTCATCAAGTTTGACGATGACAACAGTGGTAGGCCTGATCACCGACAATGATAGGAAAGAGGTCAGAGACCTGGCTGTGTGGTGCCAAGACAACAACCTCTCCCACAACGTGATCAAGACAAATGAGATGATTGTAGACTACAGGAAAAGGAGGGCCGAGCACACTCTCGTTCTCATCGACAGGGCTGTAGTGGTGCAGGTTGAAAGCTTCAAGTTCCTTGGTGTCCACATCACCAACAAACTATCATGGTTCAAACACACTAAGACAGTCGAGAAGAGGGCACGACAAAGCCTATTCCCCCTCAGGAGACTGAAAATATTTAGCATGGGCCCTCAGACCCTCAAAAGGATCTACAGATGCACCATCGAGAGCATCTTGACTGGTTGCATCACTGCTTGGTAGAGCAACTGCTCGGCCTCCGACCGCCAAGCTTCCTGCCATCCAAGACATCTATACCAGGTGGTGTCAGTAAAAAATTGTCAAAGACTCCAGTCAGTCCTAGACTGTTCTCTCTTTTACCGCATGGCAAGCGGTACCAGAGCGCTAAGTCTAGGTCCAAAAGGCTTCTTAACAGTTTTTACCCCCAAGGCATAAGACTCCTGAATAGCTAATTAAAGGGCCATCAGACCCCTTTTTTATGCTGCTGCTACTCTGTTTATTATATACAGTCGTATGCAAATGTTTGGGCACCCCTATGAGGCTGCATAATAATTTACTCTGTCATCACAGAAAATGATCACAGTGGCATGCCATTCATTTTCTGATAAAAGCTGAGTACTGGGGTATTGTCCAGACAAAGATTTTTAGAGCATCCAATCATGAGAAAAGGTATTTAAGGTGGCCAATTGCAAGTTGTTGTTCTCTTTGACTCTCCTCTGAAGAGTGGCAACATGGGGGCCTCAAAACAACTGTCAAATGACCTGAAAACAAAGATTGTTCAACATTATGGTTTAGGGGAAGGCTACAAAAAGCTATCGCAGAGATGTAAGCTGTCAGTGTCCACTGTGAGGAACATAGTGAGGAAATGGAAGACCACAGGCACAGTTCTTGTTAAGGCCAGAAGTGGCAGGCCAAGTAAAATATCGGAGATGCAAAGGCAAAGGGTGGTGAGAACGGTCAAAAACAGCCCACAGACCACCTCCAAAGACCTACAATATCATCTTGCTGCAGATGGTGTCACTGTGCATCGTTCAACAATTCAGCGCACTTTGCACAAGGAGAAGCTGTACGGGAGAGTGATGCGGAAGAAGCCTTTTCTGCACACACGCCACAAACGCACATTTGGACAAGCCAGCTTCATTTTGGAATAAGGTGCTGTGGACTGATGAAACAAAGATTTAGTTATTTGGTCATAACAAGGGGTGTTATGCATGGCGGCAAAAGAACACAGCGTTCCAAGAAAAACACTTGCTACCCACAGTAAAATTTGGTGGGGGTCCCATCATGCTGTGGGGCTGTGTGGCCAGTGCCGGTACTGGGAATCTTGTTAAAGTTGAGGGTCGCATGGATTCCACTCAATATCAGCAGATTCTTGGTAATAATGTTGAAGAATCAGTCACAAAGTTGAAGTTACGCCGGGGCTGGATATTTCAACAAGACAACGACCCAAAACACTGCTCAAAATCTACCCGGGCATTTATGCAGAGGAACAAGTACAATGTTCTGGAATGGCCATCCCAGTCCCCAGACCTGAATATCATTGAGAATCTGTGGGATGATTTGAAGCGGGCTGTCCATGCTCGGCAACCATCAAACCTAACTGAACTGGAGATGTTTTGTAAGGAGGAATGGTCCAAAATACCTTCATCCAGAATCCAGACACTCATTAGAGGCTATAGGAAGCATCTAGAGGCTGTTATTTTAGCAAAAGGAGGCTCTACTAAATATTGATGTGATTTTTCTGTTGGGGTGCCCAAATTTATGCACCTGTCTAATTTTGTTTTAATGCATATTGCACATTTTCTGTTAATCCAATAAACCTAATTTCACTACTGAAATATTACTGTGTCCATCAGTTATTTGATAGATCAAAATGAAATTGCTGATCCAAACACCCAATTATTTATAAATGGAAATCATGGAAATTGTCAGGGGTGCCCAAAATTTTGCATACGACTGTATGTATGGTCAACTCTATATTACCTCAATTACCTTGACTAACCGGTGCCCCCGCACATTGACTCTGTACCGGCACCCCTGTATATACTTTAGCCTCGCTATTGTTATTTTACTGCTGCTTTTTTATTATTTGTGACTTTTATTTAAAATTTTCTATTTGAAATGTATTTTCTTAACTTCTTAAAGCATTGTTGGTTAAGAGCATGTAGGTAAGCATTTCACTGTAAGGTCTACAGTACACCTGTATTATTCGGCGCATGTGACAAATAAAATGTGGTGCTCGCAAGTATAGTAAAACGTGTACACACACAAAGATTAACATCTGAATAGGTTCGATAGAATTGGGGTTCATAAGCAGATCCATAGGACATTTGATATAAACCTCTGACATTTTTTAACATTTACAACCAGTTAAGGTCACTTAGCCTCAGTCATCTATGTGATACTAGCACTTTAACATTTATTTGGTATTAAGTCGGTCAATGAGCATGAAGAGAGGCTGCATCCATGTTATCAGTCTGGTAGTATTAATGGGACAGAAGTTATATTTTAAAATGCTTTAAGTAAGACAAAGGTAGAAGTGACAATAAATCCAAGAATGTAGTTCTAGAAAGATTCCAACTACTTCCAAATTTGAATACCTGTCGAATCACGTATAATTTAAACGCTGTCCATATTAGGACATGCTGAGACTGAGGATGTACTAATATGAACAATGTACATTTCAAATATGCTCTGACAAGCCAGCAGAGTAACAAGTACATGATCAGATATCAGATTAATGATTCACAACCAAATGAATGACTGTAAAACTGGGTTTGTGTGTGAGAGGCCAGATTGTGTTGACAACTGTCATAATCACATCCTGTCTCCTCTGTTGGATGTTAGAGGGCCCAGAGACTGGAGCGATGCATCTGTGCCAGCCTCTGCTCTTTTGTAGCACATCATGATTTACAGTATGCCTAGTCACATTGGCTCCAATTTGAAAAGGCTTGCCAAAGGCACGTAGCAAACACATTCTGAATACTGCAGAAGGATGATGTGTTGTGGCCTAATCACACTATCCTTAGGCTCTTTTTAGTCAACAACTGTGTGTCTTCAAAGCAGTGAAATGTTAACACTATATGCCATTTAGAAGATGCTTTAATCCAAATCTATTTACAGTCATGCGTATATACATTTTACATATGGATGGCCCCATAATTGAACCCACTCCTCTGGAGTGACATAATTTATCAACTGAGCTACAAAGGACCACATCTCAGTGTTTTAACATACTGTATATGATTGCAGTTATGAAAGCGGGTGTTAGGACAGACCAAGGCGCAACGCAGTGATAGTTCGACATACTCTTTTAATAAAGTATATAATCAAAAAATGACAAACTATACAAAATGAACAATGATACAATGAAACGTAAACACACTTACTTGCTCTGACATAGATATAATGAACCACACCTAGGGTGTGGAACCTACAAACATATGTAGGATCCCTAATTAGAGACAATGCAATGCAGTTGCCTCTAATTAGGGATCCAACCCAAAACACCACATAGAACGGAAACACATAGACCTGTCAGACCCTGACCATGGCTACATAGAGAAGCAATAGGCTTTTCTATGGCCAGAGCCTGTCAGTACCCCCCCCCCCCCCCAAAGGTGCGGACTCCCGACCGCAAGACACTAAACACAATGTCCTGGGGGGGAGGGCACTGGAGGCACCTGGCTGGGCGCACGCACTGGAGGTCGGGTGCGGGGAGACGGCACTGGGCGTTCCGGACTGGGGAGACACACCGGAGGTCGGGTGCGTGGAGCCGGCACGGAACGTACCGGACTGGGAAGGCGCACCGGAGGTCGGGTGTGTGGAGCCGGCACTGGAGGCACCTGGCTGGGCGCACGCACTGGAGGTCAGGTGCGTGGAGCCGGCACTGGGTGCACCTGGCTGGGTGCACGCACTGGAGGTCGGGTGCGGGGAGCCGGCGCACGACGTACCGGACTGGGGAGGCTCACCGGAGGTCGGGTGCGTGGTGCCGGCACTGGAGGCACCTGGCTGGGTGCACGCACTGGAGGTCGGGTGCGGGGAGCCGGCACGGGACGTACCGAACTAGGGAGGCGCACCAGAGGTCGGGTGCGTGGAGCCGGCACTGGAGGCACCAGGCTGGGCGCACGCACTGGAGGTCGGGTGCGGGGAGCCCGGAACGGGACGTACCGGACTGGGGAGGAGCACCGGAGGTTGGGTGCGTGGAGCCGGCACGGGACGTACCGGACGGGGAGGCGCACCGGAGGTCGGGTGCGTGGAGCCGGCGCTGGAGGCACCTGGCTGAGCGCACACACGGGAGGTCGGGTACGGGGAGCCGGCATGGGACATACCGGACTGGGAAGGCGCACTGGAGGCCTGGTGCGTGGAGCCGGCACAGGTGGCACCTGGCTGAGCGCACACACGGGAGGTCGGGTACGGGGAGCCGGCACGGGACATACCGGACTGGGAAGGCGCACTGGAGGCCTTGTGCGTGGAGCCGGCACAGGTGGCACCGGACTGGTGACACGTACCTCAGGGCGAGTGCGGGGAGCCGGCACGGGATGTACCGGACTGGGGAGGCGCACCGGTGGAGCGGACTGCTCTGGTGCGGGAGCAGAGCAGAGGTCCGGACCCGGACTGGGCACCGGTGGAGCGGACTGCTCCGGCATGGGAGTGGAGCAGACGACCGGACCCGGACTGGGCACCTGTGGAGCGGACTGCTCAGGCATGGGAGTGGAGCAGACGACCGGACCCGGACTTGGCACCGGTGGAGCGGACTGCTCTGGCTCGGGAGTGGAGCAGACGACCAGACCCGGACTAGGCATCGGTGGAGCGGACTGCTCTGGCTCGGGAGTGGAGCAGACGACCAGACCCGGACTGGGCACCGGTGGAGCGGACTGCTCAGGCATGGGAGTGGAGCAGACGACCGGACCCGAACTGGGCACCGGAGGAGCGGACTGCTCAGGCATGGGAGTGGAGCAGACGACCGGACCCGGACTGGGCACCGGTGGAGCGGACTGCTCAGGCATGGGAGTGGAGCAGACGACCGGACCCGGACTGGGCACCGGTGGAGCGGACTGCTCTGGCTCGGGAGTGGAGCAGACGACCGGACCCGGACTAGGCACCGGTGGAGCGGACTGCTCTGGCACGGGAGTGGAGCAGACGACCGGACCCGGACTAGGCACCAGTGGAGCGGACTGCTCTGGCCCTGGAGCTGAGCAGACGACCGGATCCAACCCAAAACACCACATAGAACGGAAACACATAGACCTGTCAGACCCTGACCATGGCTACATAGAGAAGCAATAGGCTTCTCTATGGTCAGAGCCTGACAAGAGGGCTCTGGCAAACTCTATGTTTGGGTTTTGTTGGTCCCCAATTAGAGGCAGCTGCCCTGCGTTGTCTCTAATTGGGGATCCCATTAAAGTTGAGTAGTTTCCCACCTGTGTGTGGATCTTTGTTTGTGCACATGAGTTTGTGGTTGCATCCTCTCCTTGCTTGTTGTTTTGGAAAACGAATAAAGTGTCTGTATAGTTCAGCTCTGCGCATCGTGTCCTGCCTTCGCACCATGACAGGAATTGAATGAGCGGAATGGAACAAATAATGTTTCTGTTCAAAACGAAACAATTGGAAAATTATTTCATTTCCAACCCCTGGTTATGACTAGGAGAACTTTCTAATTATCCATAATATCTATTTTCCCACAAACCTAAATCCACCTGCAATTATGTGGCAACTTTCTGTATTAATCCTATTTAAACCAACATGGAAGCTCTCAAAAACCAAACAATACTTCAGGTCTAACATACTGTATCAAGTACCCAGTGTAAATATATTGTTTTGCAGCCTATTTTGTGGCAGAATAATTGGTTTTACGGGATTTATCTTAAGCCTGGTTCAGTGGAATAGCTTTGTCTAAGGGTTTAAGGGCCTTTAACATCCTCTAGCACAATGGATAACAACTGCACTGGATTATTGCACCTGTCTATACAGAGCTCTGTAAACATAACCTAACAATGCATTATTCATAATAACAAATATTACAGTGGGTATTTTATTATTATTTATTTTTTTTGCTTCTGTCTGCAACATTAACCAATCTATATTATGACTATTAATATTTGCTCCACCACTTTTTTGGTGACTATAGACTGGATCGGTCCAGCAATTTTTTTTTTTTTTTTTTTACATTGTGTTGTTGCTATGGAAAAATCTTGCCACAATCTCTCTGTCTTGGCTCAGTTTCACCCTCTGAATGTGCACAGAGTATCTCAGAACACAATCATGGGGAGAACGTTTTTCTCTGTGTTTATTCTGGTAAAGTTTCAGAAAGTTTTTTAATGGTGGTATTGTTTTGTAAGTTTATTGGTGCAGTCAATAGCGTAAGAAAAAAGCAAGTAATATATTTCTAATATTTAACCTCAGACAGGAAATGTATGACCAAAGCTATGAATGATGATGAAAAAATACACAGAAGTACACGTTTAGGTATTTATCGCATTCTCTGGAGCAAGTGGAATTAGCAAGTTTTCCTCCTTCATTTTATTCTATAATGACTCACTAGGCGAGCATTCTTTCGCCTCAAGGACAACAGTATTCAGACACTCAATTCAGAGTGGGTTCACACAGCACAAAGTGCAGCTTGTTTTTCTTAGCCCACTGTATTCAAATGTACTCACCCACGAGGGCTCTCACACCCTAGAGGATGTGTGGGGTGACGTTCTCAGATAATCCTCATTCCCTCGCCACACAGCAGCAGCCTCTGATTCGCCCTGTTGCCTGGACGACACCCCTCCCTGGACACGTGTCTACATTCTTTCTTCATTCCCCTACAGTCAGGGCCTTCACCTCTTTAGTTGAAGCTCATGATCTTAGCTTGCATCCTAAACTAACTTGCAGTCCCAGCTTGACTTTGAGACAACTTTCAGCTGGGTGTACGGTAATGAACGTCCTCGGCAGAGAGAGAGAGAGAGAGAGGAGAGAGAGCGCCGCCACCGCTGCCTGTGTTTTATAACACAGTGGCGGTCACACAAGGCCTCCAGTCAGACAGGAACAGGGCATGCATGAGGACGGACAGGGGGCTATTAGCACCGCCATGATACTCCTTTCCTGTCTCCTCTCTTCCCATCCTCTTCCTCCTTCCTCACAACAACCTGTCATCTCAGAGGGCCGTGGGGGAAGTGGGAAAAACTCCAAACAATGTTTAGGGATAATTATGGCGTAACCCCTAAAACATGGTCATCATCTGTGTGATTATTAGACACAGTCAGCCAGCCATGGTTTGCTAGGCTTATTGTTGCCAAATACAATGAGTAAACATGTTGGGGAGTGAGTTCAGGTGTGTGGCCCATGCCCACTTAGCAAATCAATTGCTTATCCAAGCCAAGGCAATAGCGGGCAGACCTGCATGGAGAAGAGGGATACAACAACCACTAGAGCTGAGCAGCTTCAGTGATAACCTTGTTGTTGCACTGTTGGCTCACTGCTGGCTGCTCATTTCCACACAAACCTGAACATCCATCATACCTGCATTCAAGCTAATCACATTAATTATGTTGATATCACAGCCTGTATTTCTGCTGCTGCGTTTCTGACTAGTGGGTGTTTTGAGACTGATATTCAGACGTGTTCTACTCCAGTATTGACTGTATTAAGAGCTGGTACAAATTAATAACCAAGTCATGACACGTGAATCAAATAAGTCACATTTTCCCTTTTATCAGTGTGTCCCTTTGTTGACGAAATCAAAGCCCTTTGGGTGTTGTGACTCTTGCCCGGGGCGATGTGGGTGTGGATGGTGGGGCGGACAGAGGATTCAGTGTTCGGAGAGCCCTTGTATCTTCCACTGCTCAGATGTATAGAGCAGATATGGAGAAAGGTCAGAGGAGGAGTTTGGTATTCTGCTGGTGTTTCCGTTTGGCAGGACACAAGACAGTGTGGAGGGCTCTCAAGCTTGAAATTATTTTTCTTCCCACAGCCAGGAGGGTATGGCTCCCATGCCACACACCATCGGTTGGAGGCAATACATTTTATAGTGTAAATAAAGATCTCTCTCTCTCTCCCCCTTTCTCTCTTTCTCTCTCACAATTAAATTAAATACAATTCAAAGGGCTTAATTGGCATGAGAAACATGTTTACATTACCAAAGCAAGTGAAATAGATAAAACAAAAGTGAAATAAACCATCGAAAATGAACAGTAACCATTAGACTCACATGTACAGTATTGTACACTAAACTATGTACAGTATTGTAAAAATGTTGTAAAAGGGAAAATAAAAATATAAATATGGGTTTACAATGGTGTTTGTACTTTACTGGTTTCCCTTTTCTTGTGGCAACAGGTCACGAATCTTGCTGCTGTGGTGGCACACTGGTATTTCACCTAATAGATATGGGAGTTTATCAAAATTGGATTTGTTTTCAAATTCTTTGTGGGTCTATGTAATCTATACATTTGGCAGGAGGTTAGGAAGTGCAGCTCAGTTTCCAACTCATTTTGTGGGCAGCGTGCACATAACCTGTCTTCTCTTGAGAGCCAGGTCTGCCTACGGTGGCGACTCTCAGTAGCATGGCTATGCTCAAAAATGTTGGGTCAATCACAGTGGTCAGGTTTTCTGATACTCTGTTTAGGGCCAAATAGCATTCCAGTTTGCTCAGTTTTTCAGTTAATTCTTTCTAATGTGTCAAGTAATTCTCTTTTTTTGTTTTCTAATTGTGTTGCTGTCCTGGGGCTCTGTGGGGTCTGTTTGTGTTTGTGAACAGAGCCCCAGAACCAGCTGGCTGAGGGGACTCTGCTCTAGGTTCATCTCTTTGAAGGTGAGGGCTTTGTTTTGGAAGGTTTTGGAATCGCTTCCTTTTAGGTGGTAGTATAACTTACTGACTCTTTTCTGGGTGTTTGTCCCATTTCGTGAATTCTTGTTTGGTGAGTGGACCCCAGACCTCACAATCATAAAGGGCAAGGGGTTCTATAATTGATTCAAGTATTTTTT
The DNA here is from genome assembly GCA_023634145.1 of Thymallus thymallus. Classification (NCBI taxonomy): domain Eukaryota; kingdom Metazoa; phylum Chordata; class Actinopteri; order Salmoniformes; family Salmonidae; genus Thymallus; species Thymallus thymallus. Next base: position 15,301,154 of record CM042390.1, read on the forward strand.
GCCAGATTGTAACTGGGAGGTTGAATTTTATGTTATTTTATGTGGATATTTAAAATGGGGGAGGGGTGAGTCACCATTTGGCTTTATTAACAGCACAGCATCCAACTACTACATAATTCGGTTCACATTGCAGTGTTGGAGCCACGTACAGCATGTCCCCTCATTATTTAGCCTACTGCCGGGTGTCATTCAAGCACTGGCTGGCTCAACCACACATTTTCTTATCATGTATGTGCAGGATGTTTCATATCTTTGCAGTAATACATTGATAAAGGAGCTTTTCCAGAACCTTTTGTTACCTTGTTTTTTGCAATAAGTCGGGACTAGTATGTACCATCAGTAGCGATTTTAGCATGTAAATCTTGGTGGGGCAAACAAAAAAAATGTGGGATGCATGCCAGCAAAGTCACTACACAACACAACACTAAATAATACATTAATTGCACTATAACGGTGACAAACGGTGCCCCAAACTGTTAGGGCCTACATAAAGCTGTCCCTACAGCAGTCCCAACAGCAGTCCCAACACCTTACCACTGCTACACCTGGCTATCAGCGGAGTCTTGTCTGGCAGCAAAACAGTTCATTCAGCCTCATTTACTGCCTTTAAAAAAAACCTAGCTGATATGGCTGACTTGCTTAAAACACATGTCGTTTCTACTGACAATTGAGATGTACAAACTATGGCATAAGGGGACAACAAGCGGATAAGAGGCAATCTGTAATTTCGATTAAGACATTAATGAACAAGCGACGACTGACGTAGTCAATCTAACTATTTGTTCAGCACTTTAGAAATGTACAGCTACAGAATTCAGAACATGGGCCATCCTTACAATGTTCTCCCTGTACACCAAGTAAGAACCGTAGGATAAATAAAGGAGACATGTAAGCAGAAAATGAAAGCTCTTACAATATTCCATGATTACATTTCTCTAAAACAGGTTATAGGCTACATGTGCACCACCAAGTTAGAACAGTAGGCAAAATGAAGAGCTGAAAATAGACCAAATTATTAGGTTGAGGCACATTGAATGCCGTTTGGGTCATTGCGTGTCAAAAAAAGTTAAATAAGCTTTCAATTTGACATGTCAAATAACACATTTCTATTGTAGAATGTTGTGTGTGCTGAATTTGCACATGCAAGCCAAGCACCACCACTACCATCAGTAGACTGTCAAAGCTTTACAAAAACAAGCACACACCGCCCACGAACAACATGTTTCCAATACTGCGTTGGTGAAAATAGACCAAATTATTAGGGTGAGGCACAGGAGCTAATAACAGCTTACTACACAATATACACTTAGTGTTACATTCTTAGCTACAGTATACATATCTTCCTGGCATATTACATAATTTATGCAGCAGCATCCGGCGGTCCTTTGTGGATACATTTTTGTCTGGTATTCTCTGGATTTATGGTGGGAACAAAAAAAAAACACCACCACTCCAACAGGCTAGTGATTGCTTTACAATGCTTGCAGTTAGCCACTGATTCCTTCGAAACCACTCATTGTTGGATTTGCGATTTCCAACTTGTTGTGTAATGGGTATGTCCAATGGCCGTTGAGCACCGATACGTTTTATCTATAATTTCTCTTCAGGATTTAAAAGGATGTGCCAGTAGATTGTTGACTTGATTCATGATGATGACTTCTAGCTAAGATTTTTTAAGTAAGATGTTGACATGATCAGTCCAATCAAAGCTACTGTACATACACTGGAGTAAAGTACTTAAGTAAAATATTTTCAAGTACTACTTAATTAATTTTTGGGGGGTATCTGTACTTTTACTTCACTACATTCCTAAAGAAAATAATGTACTTTTCACTCCATACATTATCCCTGACATACAGAAGTACTTGTTACAATTTGAATGCATAGCAGGACAGGAAAATGGTCCAATTCACGCACTTATCAAGAGAACATCCCTGGTCATCTACTGCCTCTGATCTGGCGGACTCACTAAACACAAATGCTTTGTTTGTAAATTATGTCTGAGTGTTTGAGTGCTGTGTGCCCCTGGCTATCCGCAAATAAAAATAACAAGAAAATGGTGTGCTTAATATAAGGAATTTGAAATTATTTATACTTTTGATACTTAAGTACATTTGATCAATTACATTTACTTTTTATACTTAAGTATATTTTAAACCAATTACTTTTAGACTTTTACTCAAGTAGTATTTTACTGGGTGACTAACTTTTACTTGTCATTTTCTTTTAACGTATCTTTACTTTTACTCAAGTATGACAATTGGGTACTTTTTCCAGCCTTTGTGTACATACAGTATAACAGTATTTGACTCATTGTATCTGTGGCCAATGACCTTGAGCCTTCTTGGAAGGGATTGTCTAATGTAACTCTATGGCAGGACCCAAAGGGCTTAAATGTTCCGATGTCTACCCTGCGGCTTTTGTGGAACGATGGGTAACGGTGCTTTGAGGATGACTGTTGACGATGTGTGCAAAGGGTCCCTGGTTCGAGCCCAGGTAGGAGTGAGGAGAAGGGCGGAATGAAAGCTGACACATATGCAGCTTTAGTCCCCCCACTAGCAAAATTTTATTTCAAAATCAAAAAAGCTGTTTTTCTGTGCTATAGTAGCCGAGTGTCACGGCATGGGATGTGGAGAGACCAAGACGCAGCGCAGGGATAGTAGTTCGACATTTCTTTATTTATATATAATTATACTATTTATATTTAAATAGATGTACTATGTATAAAGACAAAAAATGACGAACTAAAAATAACACAAACCCTCAACCGACTACCGAACGTCACGTTCACAAAAAAACACACTAAATGAACGGACGTACGAACACACTTACTCACCGTGACTGCGACATACATCGATAACAACCCACCACAAGTGAAGGACAGACTCGACATATATTGGATCCCTAATTAGAGACAACGGGTAGCAGCTGCCTCTAATTAGAGATCCACCCAAAACCCACAAAGAAACAGAAAAGAACGACACTGTCAGACTCTGACCAAGCTACATAGAGAAGCCTATTGCTTCTCTATGGCCAGAGCCTGACACCGAGGCAATGGTTTTATTTAATCTTTAACTAGGCAAGAACACATTTTTATTTACAATGACGGCCTACACATCATATGAAGGATAGCATCACAAATGAATACATAAACGGGAGATTAGGCCTCCATGGTGACTGAGCCGCCTGCCCGATGTGTGTGTACTCTTAACTGCCCTAATGGCCTTTTGAACATGTGAACAGATGGAAGCCACTGTTGGTGATCTCAATGACACACCTCTGTGTTCTAGCATAGAGGGGGAGGGGGCCAGGCTGGGTCTGTAGAGAGGTAGGTGCCAGGCTGGGTCTGTAGAGATGCTTAAGTACTCTAAAACAAAATACAATTTTAGCAGACACCCTTATCTAGAGCAAATTACAGTAGTGAGTGCATACATATTCATTATTGTTCTCACACTGGTCCCCTGTGGGAATCAAACCCACAACCCTGGTGCTGCAAGGGCCATGCTCTACCAACTGAGCTACACAAACTACTAAATGTCAGTATTTGTTCAACATCTTTATGCTTTCATTAATAAAAGACCAGATTTGCCCTAACAAAAAATGCATGAGATAGATAGATAGATAGATAGATAGATAGATAGATAGATAGATAGATAGATAGATAGATACTTTATTGATCCCCGAGGGGAAATTTCTTTGTCAAGCAGCTACGAAAAAAACACACAGGGCAGGTGCAAAATGCCAGTACGCAAATACACAAAAGACAAATACATGATACATAGAGTGGCAGTATGAAAAAGTATCAAAATACAAGTCTGGAGTGCAAAAAAGCTATAAAAAGACATTGCATAGTATGGGTGAATGGCTGAATATGTACACTATACATTGGTGGATGGTGCATGGTTAATTATACTATACAGGTCGATGGCAGAGAAATACTTAAATAGCTAAAAGTGCGAATGACATAAGTGAGGGTAATAATAATTTACTTAATATACGGACTGATTAAATGAAAGGTAAGTGAATATTTGCATGGTTACATTAACTGTACAGGTAAATGACAGGAAGAGATACTTAAATAGCTAAATGTGTGTATGATATAATTTAGGGTAATAATAGTCATTCCCTTAAAATGCAGTCCTTAGTGCGCAGATAAAATGCATGTATTGCACATTCAATATACTAAAAGCAATGAAAAAAGTGACAGGATACTAATATGCATTCCTGAGTGAATAACTACGTAAGTAAGAACGTAAGAATTTCTTACAATATTGCACGTGATATGATATAACAACTGTACATGAATATGTATATACAGACCTGAATGAATAAATACTGTAAGTCCTGAGTGAATGAGTGATTACAGACCAATTACAGAGTTACTCACGGATGGATGCTTAATTGTTAAACTAGGTCCTAACACCCCAACAGTTCCAGGTCTATGTTGACGACGGCACAGCACCCCGGTGAGGCATTAAATAGTCTAATAGCCGCTGGCAGGAAGGACCTCTTGTAGCGCTCTCTGGCACACCGTGGTGGGATCAGTCTGTGACTGAAGGTGCTCCTCTGCGTCATAACCATGGCATGCAGAGGGTGGGTGACGTTGTCCATGATGGCCAGCAGTTTGGCCAGGATCCGTCTCTCCGCCACCTCCTCTAGAGTGTCAAGGCTAATCCCCAGAACAGAGCTAGCCTTTCTGATCAACTTATTTACCCGAGAAGTATCACCGGCTTTTATGTTGGCGCCCCAGCACACCACTGCAAAAAAGATGGCACTGGCCACCACAGACTGGTAGAAGGTATGCAGTAGTTTACTGCACACGTTGAAGGACCTAGCCTCCTCAGAAAATAGAGTTGGCTCTGGCCCTTTTTGTACAGAGCCCCAGAGTTACCAGCCCATTGTCAGGCTCTGGCCATAGAGCAATAGGCTTCTCTATGTAGCTATGGTCAGAGTCTGACAGTGTCGTTCTTTTCTGTTTCTTTGTTGGTTTGGGTGGATCTCTAATTAGAGGCAGCTGCTGCCCGTTGTCTCTAATTAGGGATCCAATATATGTTGAGTCTGTCCCTCACGCTGGTGTGGGTCGTTATCGTACATGTCGAGGTATATGTCGCAGTCACGGGTGAAGTAAGTGTTCTTTTTGTTACGTCCGTTCATTCCGTGTGTTTTTGTGAATGTGACGTTAGTTTATAGTTTCAGTTTGTATCCTGTAGTTCGCCATTTGTTTCGATTAATGTATAAAATAAAAAAGAAAATATGTCGAACTACTATCCCTGCGCTGCGTCTTGGTCTCTCCAAACCCCATTACGTGACACCCATTCCAGCCTGTTGTCCATATAGACTCCCAGGAACTTGTATGACCCAACCATTTCCACGTCCATCCCCTGTATAGGGACTGCAGTCAGTTGGGCCTTGGTTCTCCTGAAGTCCACCACCATCTCCTTTGTTTTGCTGATGTTGAGCTGAAGGTGGTTCTGCTCACACCACAACACAAAGTCATTGATTGGCAATTTTTTTTATCGAAATTAAATGATATAATTGTACCACTGTTTTTATTTACAGTAGTGATGGACAGCTAGATTCATTTTGAAAACATGCCGTGACCATAAGCTTAATATCGCTCTGGATAAGGAGTCGTCTGCTAAATGACTCAAATGTAAAATGTAAACATATACTCACAGACCAAATTTGCCCTAACAGAAAATGCATGTGGACTGACAGTTTTGTTTTTCTCAGTCGCCCACGCGCACTTTAAACGTTTGGATCATTAAGCATTATTTGTAACATTGTGGTTACAATAAGCTCAATAAACATATACATTTTCAAACAGTTTTAAAACATTAAGATATATATTGTAAAGAAGCAGGAAGGGAGCAGGTTTCAAACCCTCAACCATCAGGCCCAAAGCCCAGCGCGATATTGACCGTGCCATGAAGCATGTGCCTTGACCGTGCCTTGAGCAACATGCATATTAACAGTGAAATATCCGGGACTCAACGAGTAGCCTACCAATAGCCGCCAGTATAATAAATACATTTAATACACACAATCATAAAGACATCCATAAATATTTTATTTAGGAAGGTCATAAAAAAAAGAAAATAAGACAATTTTCTTTCAAAATAACAGAAAAGCATGTTTTTCTGTGCTATAGTAGCTGAGGATATGATTTTATTTAACCTTTATTTGCTTCATGTCAATAAAATGAATTAATTTGTTATGCTCTTTCAGATAGTGTATAGCAATCAAAACGTCTGGCCTGCATGGGTATCTGTACTGTAGGATTATTTGGGAAAGAAAGCAAGCACCAACAAGCTACATAGACGCCCCCCCTTAACGAGCATTAACAGCAAAAATGGCCAACAGTAAAATACTATGATGTTCCATACCGCAGCATCTTGCGAGCTATGCTGCAGAATGCTGCAACTTTTAAACGAGCAACCACTGTAGTGTCCCCATGAGTGACAGAAGACTGAGACAATCACGGCGCAATGCTCCTATTTTCTGCTGGCTTGCCCCACCACCACAGAAAGCACTGAGCTAGGCTGAAACACCTGCATTTTGCCTTACTCAAGAAAACACACACTGCAGCAGTGTGTGTTTACACTTACAGTGGGGAGAACAAGTATTTGATACACTGCCAATTTTGCAGGTTTTCCTACTTACAAAGCATGTAGAGGTCTGTAATTTTTATCATAGGTACACTTCAACTGTGAGAGACGGAATCTAAAACAAAAATCCAGAAAATCACATTGTATGATTTTTAAATAATTAATTTGCATTTTATTGCATGACATAAGTATTTGATCACCTACCAACCAGTAAGAATTCCGGCTCTCACAGACCTGTTAGTTTTTCTTTAAGAAGCCCTCCTGTTCTCCACTCATTACCTTTATTAACTGCACCTGTTAGAACTCGTTACCTATATAAAAGACACCTCTCCACACACTCAAACAGACTCCAACCTCTCCACAATGGCCAAGACCAGAGAGCTGTGTAAGGACATCAGGGATAAAATTGTAGACCTGCACAAGGCTGGGATGGGCTACAGGTTCAAGATGACGGTCAATCTCCCTCGGTCAGGGTCACCATGCAAGATCTCACCTCGTGGGGCATCAATGATCATGAGGAAGGTGAGGGATCAGCCCAGAACTACACGGCAGGACCTGGTCAATGACCTGAAGAGAGCTGGGACCACAGTCTCAAAGAAAACCATTAGTAACACACTACGCCGTCATGGATTAAAATCCTGCAGCGCACGCAAGGTCCCCCTGCTCAAGCCAGCGCATGTCCAGGCCCGTCTGAAGTTTGCCAATGACCATCTGGATGATCTAGAGGAGGAATGGGAGAAGGTCATGTGGTCTGATGAGACAAAAATAGAGCTTTTTGGTCTAAACTCCACTCGCCGTGTTTGGAGGAAGAAGAAGGATGAGTACAACCCCAAGAACACCATCCCAACCGTGAAGCATGGAGGTGTAAACATGGAGGTGGGGATGCTTTTCTGCAAAGGGGACAGGACGACTGCACCGTATTGAGGGGAGGATGGATGGGGCCATGTATCGCGAGATCTTGGCCAACAACCTCCTTCCCTCAGTAAGAGCATTGAAGATGGGTCGTGGCTGGGTCTTCCAGCATGACAACGACCCGAAACACACAGCCAGGGCAACTATGGAGTGGCTCCGTAAGAAGCATCTCAAGGTCCTGGAGTGGCCTAGCCAGTCTCCAGACCTGAACCCAATAGAAAATCTTTGGAGGGAGCTGAAAGTCTGTATTGCCCAGCGACTGCCCCGAAACCTGAAGGATCTGTATGGAGGAGTGGGCCAAAATCCCTCCTGCAGTGTGTGCAAACCTGGTCAAGAACTACAGGAAACATATGATCTCTGTAATTGCAAACAAAGGTTTCTGTACCAAATATTAAGTTCTGCTTTTCTGATGTATCAAATACTTATGTCATGCAATAAAATGCAAATTAATTACTTAAAAATCATACAATGTGATTTTCTGGAATTTTGTTTTAGATTCCGTCACTCACAGTTGAAGAGTACCTATGATAAAAATTACAGACTTCTACATGCTTTGTAAGTGGGAAAACCTGCAAAATCGTCAGTGTATCAAATACTTGTTCTCCCTACTGTATATATTTTTACATTGTTTTCAAATTGATATTTGACACGTATTAATGCCAAGATAATATGAAAAATAGGCAAGCCACCCCCGCCCCAATTTTTTGGTGGATATATATATTATTATTATTTTTGCTAAAATTGTGGATCTCAAAACTGCCCTGAATGATGGGTAACCACTGTGTACCATGCATGTGGCCCAAAGCACTCTTTTTCCATTTAGAACAGTTCACATTTAGTAGTTGACTTTTTAAAGTTCTGTTTAAAGGTTCTTATAATAGTACTCAAGTTGACATTTACATATGGCACCCTTGAAATAACCACAGACACAATGCATTTATTTCAACTGGTGTCTCATGAGACGTTTGTTTTGTGTCCATGTTACGTAAGACCACATACAGTTGTCTTCTTGGAGGACACAGTGAGATTCAATAAAAATAGTTATGAAAGAAACCTTTATGACTCAGACACCATCTACTGTATACTTTTCTCCCCCAGACTAAGACAGATGGTACTTCTCCAAAGTCTAGTCTTGCGTGTGGTAGCTTTTTGGCAAGTTCCTTGTTGGCATCTAATAACTTCTGCGTGTCTGTTATGAAAATAAAATGTATCCCATCTTGTTCTTTTCATTAAGTAAAATTTGTCTGAATGCATCTGGAGTGAACTAAAAGGTGAATAGGACTATTGTTGAAGAAGACATACTGGAGACTACTCAAGAAGACAAACAGTAATATTTAATGTAAGGTTAGCACATGGAGACAAAACTACTTAATTTGAAAGGTTTCTCATAAACAGCAAACTCACTGAATCAAACCAGGCATTACAGATGAATTAGTGTTAACAGTAATCAAACACTTTATTTGCACCCTGCAATCATCAAACACTGGTTATGTATGTATGTATGTATGTATGTATGTATGTATGTATGTATGTATGTATGTATGTATGTATGTATGTATGTATGTATGTATGTATGTATGTATGTATGTATGTATGTATGTATGTATGTATGTATGTATGTATGTATGTATGCATGTACAGTGGGGAGAACAAGTACTTGATACACTGCCGATTTTGCAGGTTTTCCTACTTACAAAGCATGTAGAGGTCTGTAATTTTTATCATAGGTACACTTCAACTGTGAGAGACGGAATCTAAAACAAAAATCCAGAAAATCACATTGTATGATTTTTAAATAATTAATTTGCATTTTATTGCATGACATAAGTATTTGATCACCTACCAACCAGTAAGAATTCCGGCTCTCACAGACCTGTTAGTTTTTCTTTAAAAAGCTCTCCTGTTCTCCACTCATTACCTGTATTAACTGCACCTGTTTGAACTCGTTACCTGTATAAAAGACACCTGTCCACACACTCAATCAAACGGACTCCACACACTCAATCAAACAGCTGTGTAAGGACATCAGGGATAGAATTGTAGACCTGCACAAGGCTGGGATGGGCTACAGGACAATAGGCAAGCAGCTTGGTGAGAAGGCAACAACTGTTTGCGCAATTATTAGAAAATGGAAGAAGTTCAAGATGACGGTCAATCTCCCTTGGTCTGGGGCACCATGCAAGATCTCACCTCGTGGGGCATCAATGATCATGAGGAAGGTGAGGGATCAGCCCAGAACTACACGGCAGGACCTGGTCAATGACCTGAAATGAGCTGGGACCACAGTCTCAAAGAAAACCATTAGTAACACACTGCGCCGTCATGGATTAAAATCCTGCAGCGCACGCAAGGTCCCCCTGCTCAAGCCAGCGCATGTCCAGGCCCGTCTGAAGTTTGCCAATGACCATCTGGATGATCTAGAGGAGGAATGGGAGAAGGTCATGTGGTCTGATGAGACAAAAATAGAGCTTTTTGGTCTAAACTCCACTCGCCGTGTTTGGAGGAAGAAGAAGGATGAGTACAACCCCAAGAACACCATCCCAACCGTGAAGCATGGAGGTGTAAACATGGAGGTGGGGATGCTTTTCTGCAAAGGGGACAGGACGACTGCACCGTATTGAGGGGAGGATGGATGGGGCCATGTATCGCGAGATCTTGGCCAACAACCTCCTTCCCTCAGTAAGAGCATTGAAGATGGGTCGTGGCTGGGTCTTCCAGCATGACAACGACCCGAAACACACAGCCAGGGCAACTATGGAGTGGCTCCGTAAGAAGCATCTCAAGGTCCTGGAGTGGCCTAGCCAGTCTCCAGACCTGAACCCAATAGAAAATCTTTGGAGGGAGCTGAAAGTCTGTATTGCCCAGCGACTGCCCCGAAACCTGAAGGATCTGTATGGAGGAGTGGGCCAAAATCCCTCCTGCAGTGTGTGCAAACCTGGTCAAGAACTACAGGAAACATATGATCTCTGTAATTGCAAACAAAGGTTTCTGTACCAAATATTAAGTTCTGCTTTTCTGATGTATCAAATACTTATGTCATGCAATAAAATGCAAATTAATTACTTAAAAATCATACAATGTGATTTTCTGGAATTTTGTTTTAGATTCCGTCACTCACAGTTGAAGAGTACCTATGATAAAAATTACAGACTTCTACATGCTTTGTAAGTGGGAAAACCTGCAAAATCGTCAGTGTATCAAATACTTGTTCTCCCTACTGTATATATTTTTACATTGTTTTCAAATTGATATTTGACACGTATTAATGCCAAGATAATATGAAAAATAGGCAAGCCACCCCCGCCCCAATTTTTTGGTGGATATATATATTATTATTATTTTTGCTAAAATTGTGGATCTCAAAACTGCCCTGAATGATGGGTAACCACTGTGTACCATGCATGTGGCCCAAAGCACTCTTTTTCCATTTAGAACAGTTCACATTTAGTAGTTGACTTTTTAAAGTTCTGTTTAAAGGTTCTTATAATAGTACTCAAGTTGACATTTACATATGGCACCCTTGAAATAACCACAGACACAATGCATTTATTTCAACTGGTGTCTCATGAGACGTTTGTTTTGTGTCCATGTTACGTAAGACCACATACAGTTGTCTTCTTGGAGGACACAGTGAGATTCAATAAAAATAGTTATGAAAGAAACCTTTATGACTCAGACACCATCTACTGTATACTTTTCTCCCCCAGACTAAGACAGATGGTACTTCTCCAAAGTCTAGTCTTGCGTGTGGTAGCTTTTTGGCAAGTTCCTTGTTGGCATCTAATAACTTCTGCGTGTCTGTTATGAAAATAAAATGTATCCCATCTTGTTCTTTTCATTAAGTAAAATTTGTCTGAATGCATCTGGAGTGAACTAAAAGGTGAATAGGACTATTGTTGAAGAAGACATACTGGAGACTACTCAAGAAGACAAACAGTAATATTTAATGTAAGGTTAGCACATGGAGACAAAACTACTTAATTTGAAAGGTTTCTCATAAACAGCAAACTCACTGAATCAAACCAGGCATTACAGATGAATTAGTGTTAACAGTAATCAAACACTTTATTTGCACCCTGCAATCATCAAACACTGGTTATGTATGTATGTATGTATGTATGTATGTATGTATGTATGTATGTATGTATGTATGTATGTATGTATGTATGTATGTATGTATGTATGTATGTATGTATGTATGTATGTATGTATGTATGTATGTATGTATGTATGTATGTATGCATGTACAGTGGGGAGAACAAGTACTTGATACACTGCCGATTTTGCAGGTTTTCCTACTTACAAAGCATGTAGAGGTCTGTAATTTTTATCATAGGTACACTTCAACTGTGAGAGACGGAATCTAAAACAAAAATCCAGAAAATCACATTGTATGATTTTTAAATAATTAATTTGCATTTTATTGCATGACATAAGTATTTGATCACCTACCAACCAGTAAGAATTCCGGCTCTCACAGACCTGTTAGTTTTTCTTTAAAAAGCTCTCCTGTTCTCCACTCATTACCTGTATTAACTGCACCTGTTTGAACTCGTTACCTGTATAAAAGACACCTGTCCACACACTCAATCAAACGGACTCCACACACTCAATCAAACAGCTGTGTAAGGACATCAGGGATAGAATTGTAGACCTGCACAAGGCTGGGATGGGCTACAGGACAATAGGCAAGCAGCTTGGTGAGAAGGCAACAACTGTTTGCGCAATTATTAGAAAATGGAAGAAGTTCAAGATGACGGTCAATCTCCCTTGGTCTGGGGCACCATGCAAGATCTCACCTCGTGGGGCATCAATGATCATGAGGAAGGTGAGGGATCAGCCCAGAACTACACGGCAGGACCTGGTCAATGACCTGAAATGAGCTGGGACCACAGTCTCAAAGAAAACCATTAGTAACACACTGCGCCGTCATGGATTAAAATCCTGCAGCGCACGCAAGGTCCCCCTGCTCAAGCCAGCGCATGTCCAGGCCCGTCTGAAGTTTGCCAATGACCATCTGGATGATCCAGAGGAGGAATGGGAGAAGGTCATGTGGTCTGATGAGACAAAAATAGAGCTTTTTGGTCTAAACTCCACTCGCCGTGTTTGGAGGAAGAAGAAGGATGAGTACAACCCCAAGAACACCATCCCAACCGTGAAGCATGGAGGTGGAAACATCATTCTTTGGGGATGCTTTTCTGCAAAGGGGACAGGACGACTGCACCGTATTGAGGGGAGGATGGATGGGGCCATGTATCGCGAGATCTTGGCCAACAACCTACTTCCCTCAGTAAGAGCATTGAAGATGGGTCGTGGCTGGGTCTTCCAGCATGTCAACGACCCAAAACACACAGCCAGGGCAACTAAGGAGTGGCTCCGTAAGAAGCATCTCAAGGTCCTGGAGTGGCCTAGCCAGTCTCCAGACCTGAACCCAATAGAAAATCTTTGGAGGGAGCTGAAAGTCCGTATTGCCCAGCGACAGCCCCGAAACCTGAAGGATCTAGGATGGTGGAGTGGGCCAAAATCCCTGCTGCAGTGTGTGCAAACCTGGTCAAGAACTACAGGAAACGTATGATCTCTGTAATTGCAAACAAAGGTTTCTCTACCAAATATTAAGTTCTGCTTTTCTGATGTATCAAATACTTATGTCATGCAATAAAATGCAAATTAATTACTTAAAAATCATACAATGTGATTTTCTGGATTTTTGTTTTAGATTCCGTCACTCACAGTTGAAGAGTACCTATGATAAAAATTACAGACTTCTACATGCTTTGTAAGTGGGAAAACCTGCAAAATCGTCAGTGTATCAAATACTTGTTCTCCCCACTGTATGTATGTATGTATGTATGTATGTATGTATGTATGTATGTATGTATGTATGTATGTATGTATGTATGTATGTATGTATGTATGTATGTATGTATGTATGTATGTATGTATGTATGTATGTATGTATAAAACTGCCTAATGTACACAATTTAACAACATACTACTGGCTACGTTAAACAACTTCAGAATATCACAGTTTTCTTTAGCAGAGAGAGCAGAACACAAGAGATACTGCTTTAGTACAATACAAAGCCACCATCCTACTCCACGTCTGAATAGAGAGGAGGAGCGGATAGATAAAATAGAGGGAAGACAGATAGAATCACTGTCTACGTCAGGCCTTGGCGGGAGAAGGAAACATAAAGCTGTTCCTTCTCATCCCGAGGCAAAGCCCCCCTGTGCAACTAATTATCTTCTCAGTGTTCCTCTAGATTCCCTCTCCCTCTAGCTCGCTCTGTCTCTCTCTCTCTCTCTCTCTCTCTCTCTCCTGCTCACTACCCTGCCTTGTTTCAACGCTCTCTTTCTGTAATACCACCGTTTTCCCGCAATTCCTTATTGCCAGAGTGAGGACTGAGGACTAAGATTTCATTGTGGTGTTGAATGTTAATGGGAGGGGAGTGTGGGGAGAGAAACAGTGTGTCATTGCAGTTTGGAATTCTAAAGTCATACCAACACTGACAGGGCTGTGCTGTGCACCAGATGGCTGTTCTTTACATGGAGACAGTGGACAGAAGGGCGGCCAATGTGACACTGTTCTGTAAACAAGAAGATTAATGCAATGAACTAAGGTTAACTTAGTTCAAATCACTTTATTGTACAAAGTAACAAGTGTGATACTCTTAGTTAATTCTCAAACTTACTGTACAATTAGCAGATGTGTTATTTATTGCTGGAATCCTTATTGGTGAAATTGCCACATCCGTTTGCGATATTGCAACAGCAAAGAAGTTACTGAAAACAACAAACAAGAACAACCGCTGTTTCCCCATACTGCGGAATCCATCTTTAAAGGAGAGGGTGTGTGAATACATCACCTAGGTCTACTGCGTGTTGACAGTCCTTTCACTCAATGAAACACTATTGCCAGGGATATGAGATGATTCCATATTCTGGTGCAACACCTAGTTATTATCAAAGATCAAGACACGGTGGTAGTATAACAGAAACGTTGGATGCATTGTTATCAAGCTGTTCTTTATTTGATAACAGATGAAGAAGAAAGCATGGCGTTGGATGTGCTCTTGTTCTAATTGGATTCATAACCACACGGAAAAAATACAGACTTAAAGACTACAACGAACATTATTGTCAATGTGTCCCACAAGATGTTGTGTGATGTTTTCTATGGCCAGGGTGGGATGTAAGAATATAATGAAATCAAAAGACATACACACGTCAAAGGATAGCTGGAACTGTATTGTCTTTGAACAACAATTTTACAACTCAAGAAAAGACAACTCAGCTCATTATTTTCTTCTTCTTCTTCTTCTTTGCCTTCCTCCACCTCATACTCCCCTACCTCCTCCTCTTCCTCTCTCCTCACCTGGGCTTTGCTGTCTGGGTTCTCCCTCCATCCTGGCCCTAAAGCCCAAGGCCTCCAGGCTTAATCTAGAGCTTCGCTGTCGCGCTGTGATTTGTTCTCACTTCAAACTCATAAGTCCTTTCTCCTATTTGCTCTCTGACAGAAGAGCTAGGACCATAATCTTCACATTCATACTTTCCCTTCTTTGAAAGCCTTCGCCCCAGGAGAAATGAAAATGACCATAAAGACGGAAGGAAATGGCCCTTTCCATAAAGAACGTCAAATTACTTTAATAGATGGACAGCGGTGTGCCACGCTTGCCTTCAGTCGTAATGTAAATATCCCACTAAACGGCACTCATCCCCACAAATAGGAGTAATCGACTCATCAGGAGAGGAGCAGGTAGACGCCAATGGATTGATTAGAATCAATACTCTGCGACCAGCCGGCTCATTTTGCCGATGTTTTGTGAGCTCCCTTCTAATGGTTGGGTAATAAAACCGCTATTACATTTTAGGATTGTTCTGCCCTCTCCTCTCCCCATTCCCTACCCCCACTCTCCAAAAAAATGGAACTAAAATTAGGACGGAACCATACAAAGATCCTTCTGTCATGCTCGGAGCTGCCACCGCTGCCACTGCACAGATTCATCACCACCCATTTTAGGTGACACATGACCAGAATGTGAGAATTCAACGTTAGACTCTAGGACATTTGCATTTCTCTGACAGCTGTGTGGCCTTGGCTGCTCAGCGCTGAAAGAGAGCGAGCTAAGCTTACAGTCAAACCCAGGCCTGTAACCCCTGCCTGTGTATGGTTCTAGATAGAATTTAACCAGAGGTACATTCTAAAGAGTTATAGTTGCTTTCGAAGTGGGATGTTTGAAGGGGAAAAAAATAGACCAAAAATGTAGTTCCCGAAAAAGGCACAAAAGGTTTAGAATATGTGTGGAATGTCACCATAATGAGGGCTGATTCAACTCACTAACATGATTAGGCCTGAGAAGTGAGAACACAGCATTTTCCATAAGGTACAAAGTCAGAGAGTTCACTCCCCACTTCCTCCTTCCTTCCCGCCCTCCTCCCTCTTCTTTTCAGCTGTTGTCGCCTCACATTCTCCCTTCCTTCTCTCAATTTGATAGCTTTCCCTTTTAATTTAGGGAGCGACTGACTGTCTGAGATAAAAGAGCAATTATTGATAATGACAGCCTAATGACACATTATTGGAACAGTTTAGATTGGGGCTGTGATCGTGCCAAGCGCCATTATGTTCAACTCTGTTCTGAGATATAATGAAACCATTATGTTTCACTCCATGAAGATTTTTCAGATTTATTGTAGATGACAGTTTAAGGTTGGGTGTTGCAGTACCACTTTCTCCATCCATTCAACAGAGGCCTGAGGGAGCTAAGGGTGTTGGATAAGTTTGAATCATTAGAGGAAAATACCAGAACAAGCTGGTCTGAGGCTG